>JAZGTH010000674.1:0-13852 GCA_036877525.1 Chromobotia macracanthus
AGGTTTGCAGCCATAATCTCCATCCTGAAGTTGGCAGATCTCATTGGGCAGACAGCTGGTGTTGTGACACTGAATAGTTCCTTCACCCTCACATGTGCACTTCTGCAAACAGCCCTCCAGATACCAGCTCTCATCCACCTAAAAGTCCACAGTGAGAAGAATAAGAAATCCAAATAAAGGGAAAAAAAGGATTTTTAAAGTGTTTTAACTCACTGGGTGGTAGGAGCCCGAGGAGTCCACACAGCCGCAGTCTTTGAGAGGAACACATTTGTCATCACTGAGGATGAAGCCTGGGTTACACTCACAACCTTCCACACACTTCTCACTGCAGCCTGGTGGTCCACTGATGCCCAGACATGTCTCTGGACAGGAGCTCACACATATGGAGTAATGGCTGTTGGGGGGGCATACCAGAGCTGGAGAGAAATTGAGAAACATTAACTGATGCTCTGCATAATGTTGACATGGAGGTGCAGGTCTCAATCTTGTCTAGTTCATACTGAACAGTATACAGTATACTGATACTGTGTGACTCACGGCAGAAGTCTGGCTCCCTCCACTGGTGGACAGGTGCACCTGCACTCAGACAAGCATCAGTGTAAGCTTGAAGCTGGTCACACAGTGTCTGCTGCAGCCCCTGATAGCGGCACATGTCAAACACACAGCTCTGGAAGAAAGGCAGTGGGTCCACCACCTTTATACAGTCCCTGTGAAGAGCGATCGTGAGAGATTATTAAGTTTATTGCTAGGGCAACATTTCTTATTTTCATTAGGATAAGTTTAATTTAAATAATATTTATGCCTTTATGGTACTGGATTTCAGTTAACATAAATGTTTTAATAGTTTTAGTAAACGTTACCTAAATGGTCCATTATTGTCAGTAATTTTCCCACAATTCTCTGGGTTTGACACCAGATCCTCCAGCTCAGGATCACAGGGAGGGTCAGGACCAGTGTCAGGTTTGCATCTGAAAACACATTTGTAATACCTCATAAAGCTTCTGAAATAAATCTAATACTCTAACACTGTCTTGTCTCTGCAGTTGATAAAAAAGAAACTGTACTGACGTTTCGTCCTCATCTTCATCAGTTTGCCAGCTGTTGCCAAATTGATCTGAGCTGTCGGTTTGGGAGCCATCTGGTTTCGTGAAGTCATTACTGGGGTTTCCATTGTAGTCCCCACACAGTCCACACATCTGCTCATAGTAGGAGCTGATCAAGTGAGTGAGAGAGGAACAAACAGAGAAGTTCATGTAAAGATATTCATTCTTCAGAGATGTTCTTGGATTTTCCGCCTGGCCTCTATAACCCTCAACAGTCATTGTGAGGCTTTGAGTATTTTTGCTGGTCTGAATGATTGATACGCATGACCGATACCCGACACGTCAGAGCTGCAGTACCTTGGAACTGTGATCTTAGCATAATGGTTGCCATCCCGTGCACTTTCAAGCGAATATAGTGAGAATAACATATTGCCCAGGAGAGAGACATGGTGGAGATGGAGAGTGAGAGAGAGAAATCCTGTGTCCATTTACCTGGATGTGTAAAGAATAAAAAAGAAGCGTCAGAGGCAGATTAAATACACAAGTCTGACAAAGAGGAACTGAGACTAGTTTTGTTTTTTCTTTAGAGATTCTTGGAAACTGAACAGGCGGTGAAAGAGTTTTCAAGTAAAAAAATAAGATGATATAGGACATCCCTGAACTTTATTACCATTTACTTAATCCTAGAGCTTATAATATTAAAGAGAATAAATCTTCTTTTAATACTGATTTGAAATCTCAGTTTTAAAGTCAAGATTACAGAATGTCTCCATTAATACAGCAGCTGCAGATCTGCTTGACCAATGTTTTCTTGTCTTTCATCATAGTCACAGTGAAGCCGTTGGCCGTCACATACAGTTTCCTCAGGTAAGAAACACGTGAAACTCCACTCTCTCTTCATTCTTAGCCTCCACCAGGAACCAGGGGCCTACAGATCCAGAGGAGAACAAAACAGCTGAATATCTATACACTTTCTGAACAAATGCTTTATGTAAGTTTAAATCAAGGGCATATAATGTTGATTTAATGACAGAGTTTTTATTGTGTTACTCAGCCGCATCAGCTGACCAAAGCAGTCCAACAGCACTGGCGGTTGTTGGATGTGAACATTGCTCACCAGTGTTGTTTTTGCATGTGCGGGTGCAGAGTGTAGGTGCAAGTGCCCATGAAGCTGTAGTATTTGCCATCAAAGAGTGTTATAATGAGGGTCACGGAGATCACACAGTCTTGAGAATCTGGGGATTGAGGAAAGCACAAAACAAAGTGTTTAAAATACTGAAACCATTTTGTTGTTTACTAAAAGAAAATGTTGACATGCGACAGTATATTATCACATTGTTTTTAAATAAATCTGATCTGTCTTATACTGGCACCAATTATAACCCGCGATGTGGTTATATACAGTGAGTATAGCTCACAACTAGCAACTTTGGGTTGTAAAATATTTCCCTTACAACTCCTTCCATTCATAACAGAAATGTTAAAACCATCCAGTTTTTTAGACATTTTATTATCATTATTGCTTGTTTGCAAGAACATTTTTAATGTAGATACTGCAGAATGTTTTTGAATGCTTTGACAGAGCTTCACCCACAGAACATTCTGAGAACGTTTCCTGTTGGCTGGGGTCATGTAATACGGTAGCCTTCCTGGGTATGGCCGATTACTCCACCCTGTACCCCATTGCTGCATTGGGGGCACTCTGCCAGCGTTACAGGTAGCGAATGAGGCTCCCACATTTACACGGGCTCACAGTCCTCAGTGTAGAACTCTTCACCTGGCTGGAACCGTGAATGTTAGTATGTTAAAAAATATAGTTTATTATTCCAAGTAAAGCATTCACACATATGAAGGTTCCTCACCTGGTAGTACTGTCCATTACGGATGCAGCCACATGTCTCCTGTTTCACACACTTTCCAGAACTGAGGGCGTATCCAGGGTCACAAAGACAACCTTCAGAGCAAGGCCCCTGCATGACTTGGTGGAACTGGGTAACAGGATGGCTGGCAAATTGGGACACACGATTCAAAGTGGCTGTTGGGTGGACATTGCAGGCTGTAAGGGAAGACAGTATGATAACCTTGCTATATTATTATCTTCGCAATGTTTCAAAATCTGTGTAGTGCAAACGGTCAAACCTAAAACCTGCTAGCTAACAGCTTTGGTTTTAAGAACGTTTCTCTAACATTTCCCTAACGTTTCTCTAACAAACCATCGCATTGACATTATTTCTCGCTTATTAAAATGTTATTCAAACATTCTGTAACGTTTATAAAATGTTACACTAACGGCTTAAGAACAACGTTTCGATCAATGATATATATATAACGTTAAAAGTTCTGCTAACGTTACTTTGAGATAACGTCGAGAAGAACTTTTACAGAACGTTAGCAAACATTCTGAATTTTCCTGTTACTGTGAGACAGTAACATGGGTTTATTTTACTTCCAGCTAATTTTACTTTTAATTGTATTATTACTTGTAATTTTAATTTTACTTTAATTTTTAGTTCATTTTTAATTTTACCCTCGGCACATGCTTCCCTCTCATCCCGCACTTGCTCCCTCTCATCCGCACGCTCTTCCCTCTCATCCGCGCACGCGCATTCATTAAAGATTAACGGTCGTTGCGCTTTGCCTCACAAACGTGAAGTCGTTTTTGATTTCTCGATTAAATATAATGAATCTATCTATCTATCTGTCTATCTATCTATCTATCTATCTATCTATCTATCTATCTATCTATCTATCTCTCTCTCTCTCTCTCTCTCTCTCTCTCTCTCTCTCTCTCTCTCTCTCTCTCTCTCTATGTATATATATATATATATATATATATTCTTGATCGATCATATTTAATGTATTTCTGAGACTTCCGCTTCTAACTTAGTCAAAACAAGATGTTGTGATCTGTAAACGATCTTTATAAACATTGACTTGTTTAAAAATGTAGAGACATCCTCTGAACCTCAGCGGTAAGAACGGTAATTGAATTGTACAAAATATTGTTAAATTGTTATTTTTGACAAATTATTTTGACACGCTAAACAAAAAACGCCCATAAATTAAAGCAATATCCCAGGAACGTTCTGAGAACCAAACGTTGTTAGTCAGGATGTGCGAATTTGCATAATATGTTTACGTTTATTGAATGTTGTCACCAATACCAAACATGAGGTACAATATGAAAGAAACGATATTGTGTTTTTATATAATATAATAGTAATAAACACAATCAAAATACAGTTTCATGACCTGTATGTACTACGAGAGATAAATAAATCATTAAATGACATAAATCATTATAAATACTTACTAAATACAAAAGTATGTTTATGGTTGCCCTGGGAGAAATATGTATTTATTAGACTTACGACAGAAGGTGGAGTTTCTCCAGGGTCCAATTGTGACACCACGCTGCTGGCATTCATTGACATAAGCCTCTATTGCTTCACACAAAGCGGACTGAGCACCATCCAGCTCACACACATCAAACAGACAGTCTTTGAAGAAACCCTATACACACAGTCACAGTCAAGTCAGTATGTGTTACATGTTAAAATGTTGTACAAAGGCATTACAGATTATATGATTTGATTTCACTCACATTAGGGTTGACTTTTGGATGGCAGGCCGCAAATGGACCTTTGCTGTCCAATATGATACCACAGTACGCAGGTCCTTCATACAAGTCCAGCTCAGTATCCGTACACCCAGGTTCTGGGTCCACCTCTGTTTTATCACACCTGAAGGACAGAATCCAAGGTAGGTCATCTGTTTTCTATGAATAGACAACCTAGCTAACAGGGAACGTTCTCAAAAGATTGGCTAATGTTCTCTAAAAGTTTCCTCAAAGTTATCAAAAACATTCTTGCAGTAACATTAGTGGAAGTTTTTTTAAGGTTACATATCATATATATCGGAAATGTTATTCTTATATAGTTAGTGGAACGTTTTAAAAATGTGTTTGAGTAACGTTCTTACAACCAAGCAATAATGTGTAAAAAGTGTCTACAAAAATGAACATTTTGAATGTACCTGGAATCTTCAAACATTTTTAACATTTTTGTTACTTATTGAAAACATCATGGAAACATTCTTACAACCTAAAATTGTTAGCTGGGAAGATACATTTATTTGGTAACTAGTATGTGCATTGCATATTGTCTTACTCAGGATCTGTGTTCCAGCTGTTACCAAAGTCTTTAGGGCTTTGGACCAGTTCACCAGTGGGGGTCCTGAAATCATCCTTGGGGTCTCCATTGTAGTCACCACACAATCCACAAAGTTTGTCCTCATAGCTTTAAAATGACAATGTGGAAACTTTTAAAACTGAATAACCCAACTAATAGAGAACGCTCTCAAAATGTTGGCTAACCTTCTCTCAAAGTTAACGCAAGTTAACATTCTTGCGATAATGTTAGTAGAATGTTTTTTTAATATTATATATCGATATCAAAACATTATTTTTATGTAGTTAGTGGAATACTTTAAAAATAATTAAATATTTGAGTAACGTTCCTATAACCAACAAAAATGTTTTTGTTAATTTCAACAGTCTTACAACCTAAAATTGTTAGCTGGGAAGGTCCTAAAATAGCTTATAAAAGAGTTTCAAAGGACTCATACTCACTCTTTGATCACTTTAATGTCCATAAAATGGTTTCCATCGTAACGTACAGTTACTCCAAAGTTTAAGGCCACTGTGTAATGTACGCCAGACATGAAAATGTCAACACCATGAACAGGAGTATAAGGAACGTTCACCTTTGTTCCATTGACCTGAGAAAAGTCATACAACATACTGGATGTTTAAAAGTGCCATTATACATGTGGTATATGTAGAAGCATAAGAGTTATAATACATATAATATATAATAGATATATGTCATCAGAAAAGTGTCTTTATCTTATACCTGCACAATTCCTCCTTTCAGAATGGACACTTTGACTCCCAGTGCATGAACATGCACGGCTTTAACATAGCTGATATAAGGATTGTTGTAGCGATTCTCGTTGTCTGTGTATACAGCAAGTACGGCACGTCTGTGCTGTTACAAGGCTCAGACATCAGGTAGGAGCAGTTCCCCATGAAGTCATAGCGCTGCTTATCAAAGGTGGTGTAATGGGGGTCACCAGAAGCAATACAGGACGAGGTGCCTGTGAGACAAAAAATCAAAGATGTTCAACATACAAGAGACCTCATCCCATGACAAATGTGACACACCTAATTATACAAATAAAGCAGAAGATCGGTATAATATCTAACAACACAAATTTGCGCTTTTGATTTTATAGTATAAGGGAGGAATTTCCAGTCATACCTTTAGGGTAGCAGCCATGCACTCCTCCAACCTCCCGACATTCTTCTGTCACAGAGTCACACGTGTTGTCCACACAGCTGAAAGTGTAGTTGCCAGCACAACGACACAATTTGGAGCAGCCGTTTCCAAAGATAATTTCACCAGGCTGAGTGTAAAACGTTATATGTCACTGTTATATGTGATTATATATATAAGTATAATGTCTTTGATATAAGTAGTTAGTGGAATGATTTAAAAATGTTACAGATAAAAAATAACGTTCTTACAACCAAGGAGTAACGTTAATACAATGTGTAAAAAAGGATGTTTATAACATTCCTAAAACTTTCAAATGAACATTTTTAACATTTTGTTACTGAAACGTTGTTATTGAAACGTTTTTACAGGTAAAATTGTTAGCTGGGTCTTCACATAAATGACAAATCACATACCTCAAAGTAATTGTTGTCTTCATCTAGACAACCACACTGCTCAATAGGAACACAGCGCCGGCCACGGAAAACAAATCCTGGTTTACAGAAGCAGCCGCTGATACATGAACCCGTGCAATTTGTGGAAGGTTGGCTGCAGCTAGGAATACAGGCTGGGCCACATTCAATGTACTCAGCATCTGGCGGGCATTTCACTGTTGGAAGACATGAAGGCTTGTTCAAATAATACATTTTGTTTGTAAACATTTTAGAGAAAATTGAATAAATGTAACGTACCTGGTGGTGTTGTAGTAGTTGGCTTAGGTGTTGTTGGTTTAGGTGTTGTTGGTTTAGGTGTAGTTGGTTTAGGAGTTGTTGGTTTAGGTGTTGTTGGTTTAGGAGTTGTTGGTTTAGGTGTTGTTGGTTTAGGTGTAGTTGGTTTAGGTGTTGTTGGTTTAGGAGTTGTTGGTTTAGGTGTTGTTGGTTTAGGAGTTGTTGGTTTAGGTGTGGTTGGCTTAGGTGTGGTTGGTTTAGGAGTAGTTGGTTTAGGAGTGGTTGGTTTAGGAGTTGTTGGTTTAGGAGTGGTTGGACTAGGTTTGCAGCCATAATCTCCATCCTGAAGTTGGCAGATCTCATTGGGCAGACAGCTGGTGTTGTGACACTGAATAGTTCCTCCACCCTCACATGTGCACTTCTGCAAACAGCCCTCCAGATACCAGCTCTCATCCACCTAAAAGTCCACAGTGAGAAGAATAAGAAATCCAAATAAAGGGAAAAAAAAGGATTTTTAAAGTGTTTTAACTCACTGGGTGGTAGGAGCCCGAGGAGTCCACACAGCCGCAGTCTTTGAGAGGAACACATTTGTCATCACTGAGGATGAAGCCTGGGTTACACTCACAACCTTCCACACACTTCTCACTGCAGCCTGGTGGTCCACTGATGCCCAGACATGTCTCTGGACAGGAGCTCACACATATGGAGTAATGGCTGTTGGGGGGCATACCAGAGCTGGAGAGAAATTGAGAAACATTAACTGATGCTCTGCATAATGTTGACATGGAGGTGCAGGTCTCACTCTTGTCTAGTTCATACTGAACAGTATACAGTATACTGATACTGTGTGACTCACGGCAGAAGTCTGGCTCCCTCCACTGGTGGACAGGTGCACCTGCACTCAGACAAGCATCAGTGTAAGCTTGAAGCTGGTCACACAGTGTCTGCTGCAGCCCCTGATAGCGGCACATGTCAAACACACAGCTCTGGAAGAAAGGCAGTGGGTCCACCACCTTTATACAGTCCCTGTGAAGAGCGATCGTGAGAGATTATTAAGTTTATTGCTAGGGCAACATTTCTCATTTTCGTTAGGATAAGTTTAATTTAAATAATATTTATGCCTTTATGGTACTGGATTTCAGTTAACATAAATGTTTTAATAGTTTTAGAAAACACTACCTAAATGGTCCATTATTGTCAGTAATTTTCCCACAATTCTCTGGGTTTGACACCAGATCCTCCAGCTCAGGATCACAGGGAGGGTCAGGACCAGTGTCAGGTTTGCATCTGAAAACACATTTGTAATACCTCATAAAGCTTCTGAAATAAATCTACTACTCTAACACTGTCTTGTCTCTGCAGTTGATAAAAAAGAAACTGTACTGACGTTTCGTCCTCATCTTCATCAGTTTGCCAGCTGTTGCCAAATTGATCTGAGCTGTCGGTTTGGGAGCCATCTGGCTTCGTGAAGTCATTACTGGGGTTTCCATTGTAGTCCCCACACAGTCCACACATCTGCTCATAGTAGGAGCTGATCAAGTGAGTGAGAGAGGAACAAACAGAGAGAGGTTCATGTAAAGATATTCATTCTTCAGAGATGTTCTTGGATTTTCTACTTTTGACCTCTATAACCCTCAACAGTCATTGTGAGGCTTTAGTGTTTTTGCTGGTCTGAATGATTGATACATGTGACCCGTGCCAGCACGTCAGAGCTGCAGTACCTTGGAACAGTGATCTTAGCATAATGGTTGCCATCCCATTGCACTTTCAAGCCGAATGAAGTAGTGAGAATAACATATTGCCCAGCGAGGGAGAGAGACATGAGTGGAGATGGAGAGTGAGGGAGAGAAATCCTGTGTCCATTTACCTGGATGTGTAAGAGATAAAGAGCGTCAGAGGCAGATTAAATACACAAGTCTGACAAGAGGAACTGAGACTGGATTTGTTTTTTCTTTAGAGATTCTTGGAAACTGAACAGGCGGTGAAAGAGTTTTAAGTAAAAAAAATAAGATGATATGGACCATCCCTGAACTTTATTACCATTTACTTAATCCCAGAGCTTATAATATTAAAGAGAATAAATCTTCTTTTAGCTGCTGATTTGAAATCTCAGTTTTAAAGTCAAGATTACAGAATGTCTCCATTATTACAGCAGCTGCAGATACTGACCAATGTTTTCTTGTCTTTCATCATAGTCACAGTGACGCCGTTGACCGTCACATACAGTTTCCTCAGGTAAGAAACACCAGAAACTCCTCTCTCTTCATTCTTAGCCTCCACTGAGAACCAGGGGCCTACAGATCCAGAGGAGAACAAAACAGCTGAATATCTATACACTTTCTGAACAAATGCTTTATGTAAGTTTAAATCAAGGGCATATAATGTTGATTTAATGACAGAGTTTTTATTGTGTTACTCAGTAACATCAGCTGATGACCAAAGCAGTCCAACAGCACTGACGGTTGTTGGATGTGGACATTGCTCACCAGTGTTGTTTTTGCATGTGCGTGCCAGAGTGTAGGTGCAAGTGCCCATGAAGCTGTAGTATTTGCCATCAAAGGTGTTATAATGAGGGTCACCGGAGATCACACAGTCTTGAGAATCTGGGGGATTGAGGAAAGCACGAAACAAAGTGTTTAAAATACTGAAACCATTTGTTTATTGCTAAAGAAAATGTTGACATGCGACAGTATATTATCACACATTGTTTTTAAATAAATCTGATCTGTCTTGTACGGCACCAACTATAACCACGGTATATGGTTATATACAGTGAGTATAGCTCACAGCTAGCAACTTTAGGTTGTAAAATGTATCCCTTACTTTTCCCTTCAATTCATAACAGAAATGTTAAAACCATCCAGTTTTTTAGACATTTTATTATCATTATTGCTTGTTTGCAAGAACATTTTTAATGTAGATACTGCAGGAATGTTTTTGAATAACTTTGACAGAACTTCTACAGAACATTCTGAGAACGTTTCCTGTTAGCTGGGTCAACTGTAATACTGACCTTCTGGGTAACAGCCGATTACTCCACCCTGTACCCCACATTGCTGCATTGGGGGGCACTCTGCAGCGTTACAGGTAACGAATGGAGGCTCACATTTACACAGGAGCTCACAGTCCTCAGTGTAGAACTCTTCACCTGGCTGGAACCGTGAATGTTAGTATGTTAAAAAATATAGTTTATTATTCAGAAAACAAAAGCATTCACACATATGAACAATTTCCTCACCTGGTAGTACTGTCCATTACGAATGCAGCCACATGTCTCCTGTTTCACACACTTTCCAGAACTGAGGACGTATCCAGGGTCACAAAGACAACCTTCAGAACAAGGCCCACTGCACTGACTTGGTGGAACTGGGTAACAGGATGGCTGGCAAATTGGGACGCACGATTCAAAGTGGCTGTTGGGTGGACATTGCAGAGCTGTAAGGGAAGACAGTATGTTAACCTGTGCTATATTATACTCTTCACAATGTTTCAAAATCTGTGTAGTGCAAACAGGGTCCAAACACAAAACTTGCCCAGCTAACAGCTTTAGGTTGTAAGAACGTTTCTCTAACATTTCCGTTAAGTAACAAAAATGTTATTTTGAATGTTCTGGGAACTATCAAAATGTCAAGTTTTTTAAACATTGTTTTAACATTACTGCTGTTGATCAATCATGTTTTAATTCAGTAACATTTTTAAAATGTCCACTAACAACTTAAGAATAATGTTTTTGATAACTTTCAAAACGTCCCACAAATGTTACCTTCTGATTACTTTTAGAGAACTTTTACAGAATGTTAGCCAACGTTCTGAGAATGTTTCCAATTGGCTCTGAGACAGATGTCAGTAAAAATGGGCTTTGGTGAGAGAAAACTCACCAGTCAGCTGGTAATTTTATTTATTAGACTTACGACAGAAGGTGGAGTTTCTCCAGGGTCCAATTGTGACACCACGCTGCTGGCATTCATTGACATAAGCCTCTATTGCTTCACACAAAGCGGACTGAGCACCATCCAGCTCACACACATCAAACAGACAGTCTTTGAAGAAACCCTATACACACAGTCACAGTCAAGTCAGTATGTGTTACATGTTAAAATGTTGTACAAAGGCATTACAGATTATATGATTTGATTTCACTCACATTAGGGTTGACTTTTGGATGGCAGGCCGCAAATGGACCTTTGCTGTCCAATATGATACCACAGTACGCAGGTCCTTCATACAAGTCCAGCTCAGTATCCGTACACCCAGGTTCTGGGTCCACCTCTGTTTTATCACACCTGAAGGACAGAATCCAAGGTAGGTCATCTGTTTTCTATGAACAGACAACCTAGCTAACAGGGAACGTTCTCAAAAGATTGGCTAATGTTCTCTAAAAGTTTCCTCAAAGTTATCAAAAACATTCTTGCAGTAACATTAGTGGAAGTTTTTTTAAGGTTACATATCATATATATATCAGAAATGTTATTCTTATATAGTTAGTGGAACGTTTTAAAAATGTGTTTGAGTAACGTTCTTACAACCAAGCAATAATGTGTAAAAAGTGTCTACAAAAATGAACATTTTTAATGTACCTGGAGCTTTCAGAAAATATTTTTAAATATTTTTTTTGCTTAATAAAAACATCATGGAAACATTCTTACAACCTAAAATTGTTAGCTGGGAAGATACATTTATTTGGTAACTAGTATGTGCATTGCATATTGTCTTACTCAGGGTCTGTGTTCCAGCTATTACCAAAGTCTTTAGGGCTTTGGACCAGTTCACCAGTGGGGGTCCTGAAATCATCCTTGGGGTCTCCATTGTAGTCACCACACAATCCACAAAGTTTATCCTCATAGCTGTAAAATGACAATGTGGAAACTTTTAAAACTGAATAACCCAACTAACAGAGAACGCTCTCAAAATGTTGGCTAACCTTCTCTCAAAGTTCTCTCAAAGTTAACGCAAGTTAACATTCTTGCGGTAATGTTAGTAGAATGTTTTATTAATATTATATCGATATCAAAACATTATTTTTATGTAGTTAGTGGAATACTTTAAAAATAATTAAATATTTGAGTAACGTTCCTATAACCAACAAAAATGTTTTTGTTACTTTCAACAGTCTTACAACCTAAAATTGTTAGCTGGGAAGGTCCTAAAATAGCTTATAAAAGAGTTTCAAAGGACTCATACTCACTCTTTGATCACTTTAATGTCCATAAAGTGGTTTCCATCATAACGTACAGTTACTCCAAAGTTTAAGGCCACTGTGTAATGTACGCCAGACATGAAAATGTCAACACCATGAACAGGAGTATAAGGAACGTTCACCTTTGTTCCATTGACCTGAGAAAAGTCATACAACATACTGGATGTTTAAAAGTGCCATTATACATGTGGTATATGTAGAAGCATAACAGTTATAATACATATAATATATAATAGATATATGTCATCAGAAAAGTGTCTTTATCTTATACCTGCACAATTCCTCCTTTCAGAATGGACACTTTGACTCCCAGTGCATGAACATGCACTGCTTTAACATAGCTGATATACGGATTGTTGTAGCGATTCTCGTTGTCTGTGTATACAGCGAAGTACGGCACGTCTGTGCTGTTACAAGGCTCAGACATCAGGTAGGAGCAGTTTCCCATAAAGTCATAGCGCTGCTTATCAAAGGTGGTGTAATGGGGGTCACCAGAAGCAATACAGGACGAGGTGCCTGTGAGACAAAAATCAAAGATGTTCAACATACAAGAGACCTCATCCCATGACAAATGTGACACACCTAATTATACAAATAAAGCAGAAGATCGGTATAATATCTAACAACACAAATTTGCGCTTTTGATTTTATAGTATAAGGGAGGAATTTCCTGTCATACCTTTAGGGTAGCAGCCATGCACTCCTCCAACCTCCCGACATTCTTCTGTCACAGAGTCACACGTGTTGTCCACACAGCTGAAAGTGTAGTTGCCAGCACAACGACACAATTTGGAGCAGCCGTTTCCAAAGATAATTTCACCAGGCTGAGTGTAAAACGTTATATGTCACTGTTATATGTGATTATATATATAAGTATAATGTCTTTGATATAAGTGGTTAGTGGAATGATTTAAAAATGTTACAGATAAAAAATAACGTTCTTACAACCAAGGAGTAACGTTAATACAATGTGTAAAAAAAGGATGTTTATAACATTCCTAAAACTTTCAAATGAACATTTTTAACATTTTGTTACTGAAACTATGTTATTGAAACGTTTTTTACAGGTAAAATTGTTAGCTGGGTCCTCACATAAATGACAAATCACATACCTCAAAGTAATTGTTGTCTTCATCTAGACAACCACACTGCTCAATAGGAACACAGCGCTGGCCACGGAAAACAAATCCTGGTTTACAGAAGCAGCCGCTGATACATGAACCCGTGCAATTTGTGGAAGGTTGGCTGCAGCTAGGAATACAGGCTGGGCCACATTCAATGTACTCAGCATCTGGCGGGCATTTCACTGTTGGAAGACATGAAGGCTTGTTCAAATAATACATTTTGTTTGTAAACATTTTAGAGCAAATTGAATAAATGTAACGTACCTGGTGGTGTTGTAGTAGTTGGTTTAGGTGTAGTGGGTTTAGGTGTTGTTGGTTTAGGTGTAGTTGGTTTAGGTGTTGTTGGTTTAGGTGTAGTGGGTTTCGGTGTTGTTGGTTTAGGTGTAGTTGGTTTAGGTGTTGTTGGGTTAGGTGTGGTTGGTTTAGGAGTAGTTGGTTTAGGAGTGGTTGGTTTAGGAGTTGTTGGTTTAGGAGTGGTTGGACT
>JAZGTH010000675.1:0-13793 GCA_036877525.1 Chromobotia macracanthus
ATAGTTATATTTTATTTAAATTTTATTTAACTTCTTTATTTTTTATTTTATATAACAATTATTTGAAAAGTTATGCTCTTTAAAAAGTGAATGTCAGTTCATTTCAATAAAAGATGCAATGCTTGATTTGTTTATAATTGATTATTGCGCTTGCGTGCGCCCTCTTATGGCCATAGCAGACAATACAAGACATTTTTCCTGAATTGCTGAATTTCCTGAAAAGAATTGACATTAAGAATTGCCTTTAGAATTCGAATATAATTCGAATTTTGCTAATACTTAAGAATGAAATTCTAATTTGGCTTTTCAGCCATTTTGACAGCCCTAATGTATGCACAGTCTGCAAAAAAACAGGCTAGGGAAGCAATTAAATTAAATTATTAAAGTCATAGAGGAAACTATTGCAAAACTATTATGTGCAGTGTATAAATTAATTTGCTCTATTCATTAATGAATATTTATTGTTTTCCAAAATAAATGTAAAAAATATAGATAATATTCACTTCTATGGTTTTCTTTTCTGCCTTTTAGACGTTTGATTGATATCAACCCAGAATGTGGATCCAAAGCCAAGAGAGGCGAAGTGACATCAAAGAAAACTGGCCAAATTGTGCAAAAAAGAATAGTACATCCATGTTTCCTCTCTTTGCGAAAATTCGCAGACTTTGAATGGGATTTTGTTTAGATCCTGATTTCTAGGCTTTTAGTTTCTGTTATTTTAAAATGTGATTCAAACACATTTTGATTTCAAACACAATTCTGAACAGTCTGTCCAGTTGTTACAAGTAAATATATTAAAAGAAAATAAGGTTAATACATTATTTAACTGGTGTTAATTGTTAAATAAATAGTTCACCCAAAAATGAAAAATCACCCATAATCTACCTTTATTTTCAGGTGTATAAGACTTTCCTTCTTCAGACATAATAAAATAGCTAATTAAGATATTGGTTATTTTATAGTTAGCCATGCTCTTATTTAATATAACTGAAGGAAGTCATGTACTCCTAGGATAGCACAAGGATGAGCAAATTATGTGGCCATTTTTATTTTAGGGTGAACTATTCCATTTTCTTATCTTTAGAAACGTTTTACTGCAGTTGCTCTTTCAACATTTTCTATGTTTATATTAAACAACTACATAACTGTCATTGTAGCCAATGATGTCATAAAAATGTTTTTGAACATGTTTTTAAATGTCTGTTCTTGAACAAAAATAAATGTTTTAAAACCATGCTATGTCTAATCTTATTGACTAATGTAATGACAAATAGGAGGATAATATATACCCAAATTAAATATTAAACCAGTTAAACCAAGAAATATAGTAGAAAGCAGGAAATACAGAATTCCTTGTAAAAAGACAATTTATTTCTGTAAACAATACAGTATGGTACTGTAAATGTTTACAGCTGTTGTTTACAGCAGTGGTCACGTAAAAGGTGATAATATATTATATATAATCTATTATAACATCTGATTTGATATTAATATTTATTTTTATTAATTAATATTATTTGATATTAATCTGAATTGCTCATTGCCGGAATAAACATTAAAATAAACTCAAGACAAAGGCATTCAAAGTTAAATTATTTTACTTAACATGTCAGTTCTGTGTAGATTCAAACACATTTCTAATCATAATAAAATCATTGTGAGTTTGTCCATTATAAATCTGTCTGGTAACCGTGATGTTTTCAGGTGGATGTTACAGTTTGGTGCCGAAACCCGGGATCCCTTGTTTTCTGAAAATTTACTTTAATCTGTCATCAGAACAAGGACTTTTTCACAGTTAATACCGTGAATGGATTAAAGGCCTTCTGACCACAGAGTGGGTAAGTCTGTTTTCATTGCTTTATGGCATGGTAGGAAACGTCTCCATTTGCATAAATTGTATGAAACAGAAAGTAGAAGGATCTAAATTGTCTTAAATAGTCCCATTTCTGTACAGTCCAAACATATTCAGATTATCTTCTCAGGGATGGAAGGAATAAAACCAGTCATGAAATATTATTTGGATTATGGAGTGAGATAGTTGGACCTACAGTTTGTAAACTTAATAGAGAAGGTCTTAACAATGATTCTACAGCTGAAGAATTGCTAACATGGTGGAGCACAGTTGGTAGAAAACAAAGGTAATCAAAACATGGTGAAATAATTGAAGCTTTGAATTATATGTACTGCATGCAGCTATGGAGGGTAACTGGACAGGTTTTGTCAAGTCTGGATGAGAAACTTAGTGCCAAGAATGCTGAAGCACAAAAGTCAGAGGCAAAGATTCAAGATCTTTAATCACAGTTAGATAAATTATTATTTGAGCAGTTAGCCCTGGCTGAAAAGTGCAAAAGGTACGAGGACACTAGAGGATAAAAGTCTCTTCACTGAGGTCACGTACAGTGATGTTAAAATCACAGCTGTCTCCACTGTCAAACAGAGCACCAAGATTATCAGACAAACCCAGACGGTTATCCAGAAAGAACTGATGATTACTGGTCACGTTGTTACCTACAAAGAAAGTTGAATAAAACATTAAAATAAACATCCATTCTCTAAACGGGGGCAGGGTCACAGGGGTCCTGTTCCAGTCCCGGGCCATGGGCAGCAGGAGAAAAAATCCGATCTGGCATTATTATTATAGAACTATATACAACAACAAAAAATACAAATATGCTAAATATTTAATAAATACATATTTACAACAAGTACTTAAATAACTACTAAACAATACAATAAATAACTAGAGAATTGGCTTACTAAAATCGGTTTGTTTCCATTTAGTGGAATAACCACCTGAATTTAGTTCTTCTGGTCTTTATTTATGCAAGGACAAAGTTTGAGCGGGGACACGCAATATCTGAGTTGAGAGCAAAACCAGTTCTTAAGACTGTATATTTGAAAGTGTTCAGATATCAAATATAAAATCCAGTTTTGACCATTACTTTAAAATAAAGCTGTGACAAATTAGTTTGCTCTCTATACAGAAGATATGCAAGTCACACATGAAAAGGACCTATCAGCCTGCACCTATAGAGTTAATGAACTTTAAATCATATTTTCTGAAGCAAGACGATAGGTGTCTGTAAGAAAAATAAAACTATAAAATTTTGGCCCACAATTAATTCAAATCATGTATAGCTGAGAGAAGAGAGATGAGCTGGACAATGTTCTAGAGCAGTGATGAAGTAACACTTGGGTCAGATCTTGCAGCAAAATGCTAAGCAAACCAGCAACTACCCCAGAGTGGAAAGACAAAAACAGGAATCAAAACCAGACAGGCAAAAGTTTTCAGGCAAAACAATTCCGTGTAAATAGAGATCAAAAATACAAAACTAGGAAGAAACAACAAAACATAACTCTTCTGAGCGCTTACTCTCTAACAAGTCTCTATGATCACTAGTGGCCCTTTCTTCTGTAAATATTTTACATTTTCCAACACAGACATGAAAGAAATACAATGCATAAATGCAAATAAAGTATGTAAACCCCACATAATCATCATAAGAGTTCATTTGGGTTCAGGTCTGGGCTTGGGGCAGATCAGTCAAGTTCTTCCAAACAAGACCTGGCAATCCATTTTGTATGGACCTTTTGCACACACAGGTCAACAAAGTTGAAGGCGTACAGTTCTCTAGAATGTTAATGTATGGTGTGACATTAGGATTTGCCTTCACAGAAATGACTGGAATTGTCAAACACATTTATTTAAAGCTGGTGTACCTGTTGTTTTGGCCATAGAGTGTATATCTAAAAGGTAAACAAGCAAGAGTTTCTGTAAGATGTATTAGTTGGCTTACCAGGTTCACAGACAACTCCTGCATCCTCTTTATGTGTACAGTCAGTGACACCCCAGCCTTTGAACCTGTAGTCAGACAACAATCTCTCAGAGCCTTTACAGTTTATAGATTGGACCAGATCCTAAACAGGGTCATAGAAATAAGACAACTGCTGTTCATTCACTCACATTCTTCCCCGCATGCTGAGCTGAGGAACTTACCTTCACTGTCCCCCAGAAGAGGCTGATATTGCTGCAGGAAAACCCAGCTGACGGCACACCACCTGTGCTTCAGCCAGATCCCATCCATCATCACATACTGTACCCCACTGTCCATCATGATACACCTCCACACGACCAGATGAAGAGAGACCACCCACCAATCTTACACTGCCATTATGTGTAGGACGCTTTGATTGGTCACCTGTAGCAAATGACAGAAACACTATTATTTACAGGTTTTATCAGAAAACCAGGTTGTGCTCAGAAAGCACAAAAATGTCTTAAACCAATCCACCTTAATCAATATTGTTTTTGTAAAATTCTAGTTTACACTCCTCTAAAATTATTTATTACAAAATTGTGAAAGATAACCAAATGCTTACATTATATTATTGTTAATTTGTAATTAAAAACAACATTGAATGTTGATCTGGCTTATCTAATTTGCTGAAAACTGTTCACCTAAAAATATTTTGTCATCAGACAAAGTCTCCATTTTTTCTAGCAAAAGTCCTAACAAATTCATCCATATCTAAGCTATTAGTGATGGACTTCTCATGGGCCAGAATCACTAAATGGCTCTTTCTTGGGTGTGACACATTAAACCCGTGACATAGTTGACAACGAGCTCTCACATGATGCTGAGGACATGCCAATCACCAGTGCAGTTACATACAATTTATGTAGGAAAGGCTTCTTTGTAAATTTGCAGGTGTTTGCACAAAGTTGACAAGTCTGTTTTACCAGGAAATTTTTGGCAAGCATAGGTTTGGCAACAAGAATTTCATCCTCCCAGACCTCTACACTATCCGCATGCCAGCAAGCAAAAAAAACGCAAGAGGGCCCAACAATGTGGTGATCTAGAAATCCACTAAATGTGGGCACAGACAAGATAATTGCTTTCAGCTAAGTCAAAGGTTTTTGGTGGAAAATCTATTTTTACCTTTCAATGATAGCCCTGACAAGAATGGAAAGCAAGGACCTCTTCAGAGACTGGGGGGTATTGTAGGATTTTCTACAATCAGTATGGCCCATCAGACAATACATCACTGTCATCTAACTGTTTATTCAGTGTTCTTTTCTGCTTCTCCGTTACTGTCAGTGAAGCCGTCTCATTTCTTGAGTATAAACTATGCCATTGCTTTCTCAGCCAATCAAAATACTGCAATTTGCTGGTGTTGTTTTGTGATTCGTCAGGGGCATTCTACAGCCCTCATCGAACTTCTCAACACAGAGCCTTCCTCAGATTGCTTTTAATCAATACACAAATCGTAAAAATAAGAGGAAACAAGCACATTCTGGATTGGGTGGACAAAACAGGATGCTCCGGGTGGGCTTAGCTCCACCACTGCCCATACCTGGAGCCGGCCCCTAATGTACATTTTCTGTATTGCTACTGCTCTAGTATTTTGAAGACTCCGCTGCCGCGTAGCGCTAAAGAAATTACTCCATCTTCCACCTAAAATCATTAACCCTGACCTTATAATATAATATTATAAAAAATAATATTTTTATATTTTAATTGTTTTATCTTTATTTGTTTTAGTTCTTGCTTATTATTATAATAATAACTATTATAATTATTTACCATGACCAGAAAGGGACATTTACATTGCGGCACAAAAAAATGACAGAGTTCGTGCACAGACTGGGATTGATTCGCTTTATAAGACGTCAATCATCAGGAGTTGTAAGGATTATTTTTGTGACATGATACAGATTCTTAGGACTCGCATTTTATGAATCACCAAGAACCATCATCATGGTATACTTGCATGATATGTATGGTATATTCCAATATAGCTTCTGGGCACTCACAATTTTGATCCTTTGTACATGTGCATGTTTTATAATTACTCTATATGGAAATCTTTTAGTACTTTTGAATACATTTATTACTTTTATAAGTCTTTTAAAAATTATCCTGCCTGGTCTTCGCCAAAGTTAGAAATGGACTCGAAGAAATTTGTATATAAAAAAGAAGGGGTGTAGGTCACCTGATATTGAAGATACATGATATCAATTGTGACAAAAGGGAGTCAGGTTCAAGGTTGGAGATTAATAGGACTTTATGTGAGCTTTGTTGTCTCAGCATAAAGACCTTCACTTTGGCACTGGAATCCTTGTCTGAGGTTATTGAGAGAAGAATTTTCCACAAATTGTCCCCAACAAGAATTGGTGCCCCGAACGTGATTGGTAAGAGGTGGGAGGACTGAGAGCTGTGGACATTCTGGCTGTCATGCTGGCCGCACAAACTGGCGTGGCTAATTATAGTGGTAAGCAGGTTTATGCTTATACTGTATAGTGTTCCTGTGGTCTGCCAGAGGTGAGCCCGAGTGGTGTTTAAACTCCTAGATCCTCTCCAAATTGAACTGATTGAATTTAAATGTAATAAAATACATTTATTGAATTGCATTGATTGAAATAAATTAATTGTATTGGCTAAGGAAGTATAAAAAAGGGTTCCAGATCTCAAAGATTTGTGTGAATGTGAGTGCGTGGGTGAAGACCCAAGAGGGGCAGGGTGAAAGGCCACGCCTTGGTGCGTGATGACACCCTTATAGAAAAGGCCATGGAATCGTGGTGCAGGCAGGTCACACGTGAGTGTATAAAGCAAAGCATTCCTGGTAAGTTGTGATGACTTCTGAAAACCCATCCGAGGTATAGTCACGCATGAGGCGTGTATGTGTAGTTCTGCTTTTTGTCTGGTTTATGAGATAAATTGTGTTGTTGAACTGTGCTGATACAAAACAAAGTGAGGAGGAGTGGAGTGAGTTTGTAGAGTGTCAGCCCAAGTTAATGTGATGATTTGATGAGTGAAGCTTCACATAGTGAAGGAGAGTGTGTGTGTGTTTGTGTGTGTGTGTGTGTGTGTGTGTGTGAAGAAGCTGGCAGAGCGAGAGAGATTTTTATAAGAGCTAATTTTTGTGTTTTTGTGAATCTAACTGTATATTTTTTTGATTATTTCTTTTTAATCTTTATTTATGTTCCTTGTTTTTATTTTACATGGAGGATAATGGACTGAAATTTGAGAGAAGTGTGTTGTTGCAGGCGTAGAGACACAGAATTTCTACAATATTTACAGAACAAGAAGGATCAGTAATCATTTTTGGAAGATGCTTATATGAATAAAGCATGAGTTAACAGATGAGAGAAAAGACTGGTATTTGTCACAGTTGGCAGAAGTCCAGAATTTAAGAGGTGGAAAAAGAATAGCCCTGCTACAAACCAAGTACAACAGTGGAAAAGGCTGCAGAACGAGAGCAAGCCGATGAACATTTAAATGAAGTCTGTTCTAATAATTACAACAGAGTCCAAAACCACACTCAATATCGGAAACATTGAGAACAAAATCTTAAGAACAAAATGGCTAAGAGGATGGCACATTTGAAGTAACAATGTGTAAGGAAATGGAAGAGAAACAGAGATAAGCTAGAGACAAAAGGAGCTGGGATGTATTGAATCTGTTTAGGATAGAAGGACTTAATTTTCTGAAAGCTTTAAAAGCAAATCAGAGAAATTCTGAAATAAGATTAAGAAAAAGTCAGAGAAAAAAATTAGACGAGACATTACTAGACGAGACAACAGACTCCAAAGCAAAAAAGCAAAGCCTCCTCCCTATGAAAAACACCCAAAAATCAGTTACCAGTAGTTAGGGGTGATTTACAGTTTGAAGGAAAAACAGAAATAGAACCAGAAAAAGGAAAGTAAAACAGAAACAGGTAGGGGCTGGAATGAGAGAGAGATGAGTTGAGTAATCTCTCATCACCTTCATTAACACCCTTGCCACCACCCTGTCGTAATGCTTATGCTGAAGCGGCCACAGAATACAGAGTACAGAGACTTAGAAGACAGACATAAAAGTGGAAATGCCCAAAGGGGAGGAGGAGGGAGATTAAGAAGATCAAATAAGGGGTAACCAATTACCAGAGAACCCCAACACCTATGTACAGAGACAACTGGAAGAGATGGAAGCAAGAATTGAGAAAAAGACCCAGAGAGAGAAAGATTCTGTGTTGGTTGCCCTGTTCAGAAGCACCATAATTGATGCCATGCCACCTACTGTGAGAGCCAAGCTGGAAGATGGTCGGACTGAATTCCAAGTCACATAAGGAGTTGTCAGATCATGTTGCACACAGTGCCACAACAATACAGAAAGAATTAAGTCAAGATGAGAAATCAGGAAAGGAGCTACAGAGAAGGCTGGCACAGCAGCAGCCTCAAGAACTGGTCAATAAAAAACAAGAAGACACAAGCCATTGTTAAAGACAAACAAGGAGAATAGTCTGCCATGATGGCTCCAGTGAATGTACCTGCACCTGTCGCCAAGCCACCACCGGCAGCAACACTAGCCCAGGCTGTCCCAGGAAATGTGCAATATCCATCTGCACCTATTGTCATCTATGTGAAACCAGAGCAGCCAAACAACAGGGGGGTGTGGAACAAGGCTTCAGCACTAGGGGTACCCAGAGGATCCTATACAGTGGGGTCAGCATCCAATGATAACTGAAAATGCTGACCAAGAACCTATACCGCGGGTTGAATTTGCCCATGATGATAGACACTGGAGCAACTTACACATGTGTAAGTCCAAATTATGCCTCTCACTCCCCATGTCTGGTAAGTTTACAAACACGATAGGATTCTTCTGGACAAATGCAGCTTGATACCCATGACTGCTCCAGTTTGTTTGAAAATAAAGAACAAAGAAGTGACTTTGCCTATTCTAGTTTCAGAAACACATTCCCATCAATTTATAGGAAGAGATACTTTTGTAAAATAAAAATTACAGGATACTTTGTTCCCTTGATGGCATATACATTGATAGTGAGGAAGCAGATGATAATCACTACACCTAAACAAATGCATACTGGTTAGGAGTTTGGAAACAGAAGTAGAAAAAAACACTCACAAAATGGGAAAAGTTTATAAAAGCGCAGATTGATAAACCATCTATGCCCTGTATTGAATTTCACTGCACCATGATATATGATTCCCTTAAAAAGAGTAGATATTGAGAAAAAAATGGTTAATTGAAACAAAAAGGACAGGAAGTAACATTGTGAAGAACCATGCTCTGCTCAATTAGCTGAACTGAAGGCCCTTACAACATCCTAGGGTCAGACTGTAAATATCTACACTGACTCAGCCTATGCTCATGGGATGTGTCACTTGTTTGGAGCTGTGTGGAAACAGAGAGGATTTATAAAGGGTGATGAAACTCCAAGTCAACATGCAGAACAAATTGTACAGTTAATATCAGCTATGATGTTACCAAAGTCTTGTGCACAAGAAAGACAAATGGCTTTAGGATAAGAGGTAATAATGCAGATAATTTAGAGGCAAGAAAAGCCTATGGTACTCATACAGCCCCCAGCCACAGATTGATGATTGTATTTAACAGCTATGCTTTGCCACTTGCATTTATGAACTATTGTATGCAGACTAACAGGATTACAAAATTAACACCGCATAAAAAGATTACAGGCAGACCAATGCCAGCACCATTTTTAAGAGGCCCTTATGTGGGACCTCCTTTGGAACAATTGCAAACTTAGTTCAATTTGCAATTGAAATTATTTGCCAAAGAAATTATATGCAACAACTAACTGCTATACTGAGGAAAATTACAGATGCAGAGTGACAGTGGGGAGGGTGAACAACAACACGGCCTGGAGAGAGCTGAAGATGATTCTGTTCTACATACTGGTCCTACTGAACCAACTCCAGGACCTGCTGCAAGCTCAGAGCAACCCCATGAGCAGCCACTATCTGCAGACTTCCCAACCACTGACTTCTAAGTACTCTAATGGCCCATGGAGTGAGAAGTACTATAATGACTCACCACAATTTGGAATACTGTTGGACATAGTAGTTCACAATGAATGGTATTGGTGGGCACAATTTACGGTGGGTGAGTCACACCTAACTGATTGTGTGTTTTGTACACCATCTTCATTAAGTAAACTTATTGTTGTTCCTAATCCTTATGATTACAGACTATGTTCCACATATGCTAAACACTGTCATCTAAAGAAATATGAAGTACGTGTAGGTGTATGTGTAATGTTTGGTGATACTTGCTGCACATACATGCTGCACATAAAACCTTTATGTGTCCAGGGAGTCCAGGGTGGAGATGTTGATGTTTTTATTAAAGACCCTTACTGTTCAAGTGTCAGCTTAGAAAGAGAACTGAGTACACAGAAATCACAACTACATATATCTCTCTGCCTGCTCAAGCATTTGGCATACTTCCCAGTTCCGGGTGCACCATATCGTTTATCATTTCTTAACAGAAACATAGGAGGTACTTCAGCCTTGCATAAAACTTTGATTGTTACACAGCATAAAAAGAAAAGAATGGAAATGTATAACTTATATACTTATGTCCCCACATTCACCCCTTTATTCATATAAAATATTTGATTAAATAGACTGATTAAATGCAAACAAACAAACATAATCATTAAAACATTCTTTGAAATGTTTGGATGGCGCCAATCCATACTCTTCCCTTCTACATGCTCTTAAAAGAACAAATCTTTTCTGTCATACCGCTAGGGTCCATTCCTTGCCTATATTGTTATACATCTCTCTCTGCAGATTGTGTAACTTTGTCAAAACCTTTGTAAAATTTCTATCTGGGCCAGTTTCCATGGGGATATAGGTACAGCAAGTATCATTGATTATTGCAAAGAAACCTCCCTGGCATCTATAAACACAGTAGGATCTTTAGGGATGGCAATAGCACGCTGCTTCCTGTGTTCCCTTATGGTGCTGTTTTTGGTTTTATTAACCAACCTAACAACAGAAATATCTTCCTTTAAAGTCACTCTTGCACATAATCCTTTTCCATCAATCAGGGACGTTGTTAGCATACATTCCCATTGATATGGGATTTGTCCCTCTATCATATATCATGACACCCAGTGGCATTCCCATAATCAATGTTGAACCTGGAAATTTTTGACATATAATGCAATTCCCTAAAAGGGCAGTTGTCACTGTGTAATTCATGTATTGCCACCAAGAATTTCCACTTGCTGTTATGAGTAATGGATTGTTAACTAGAGAGAACTAAATCCCCCAGGACATTTAATAGTGCCAAAATTCTTGTGATAATAAACACCATTTTGTACTAGTTGGACTTACCTCAACATGTATGACTTGGTCTGTATCAGAGATGAAATCACAATCACAAATACTATTAATTATATCAATAACATGTAATGGAATGTCCTTTGGGTGATACCGAACTGTTGTTTCTTTCCAGATCAACATTGACCCTACATAAAATAAACAAAGTGAAAATGCCACACTAGGACACACAAACTGATGTTCTGTACAAATAATTTCCCCTATGGTGAATTGTATGGTTAGGTTAGGGACTGGATAAACTCGATAATGTGTGTATATCAGCAGGTCACATGTGAATGGTCCTCGTGGCAGAAAACAGTACTTTGATGCCCATGTTGCTAGTCGATGGCTGTCACCTTCACTGATATATTTAAACACAGTTGGCATGTGCTCAGGTTCTGTAAAACAGGAAAAAACATATAACAGGAAAGCAGTGTGCAAAAGTAAGTTGATAAGGCCAGTTGATGTCTCTCCCTTTCACTTATCAGTCTTTAAACCGTGAAGTGTCAGCGAGCAAGCTAATGGGGGCAGTAAGTGAGTAGATTTCTTCACTCGAGTGATTGGCCCCTCCCTCCCTAAAAGAGGAAGTTCTGTCCCTGAGCTTATACGCCACCAGGTCTGCACCAACACTTGACACAGCACGAGAATGTGAGCCATGTATCCAATTGGTCTTACCCTGCACTTTAACTGCTGTAGGCATGATTAGGAGAATTTGGTAAGGTCCTTCCCATTTAGGACCTAACTTTTCCCATCTTAGAATTTTAACAAACCATTTGTCCTGGTAAAAAGTCATGAACAGTTACACTATCAGATTGAGGTTGGCATGCTTTAACATTTTCCCTTGCCTTTTCTACAGCTTGTGACAGCTCTTCACAATACTGTAGTAAATTGTCTGACATAAGGTGTATGCATGTTTTAAATCAATGTGTCCTGGAGTCTTCATAGGTCGCCCTGTGATAACCTCAAAAGGACTCCTAATCCCTTGTGACCTGAAGCCCTCATACTCATCAACACCACTGGTAATGCTGTAATCCAATCTTTGTGTTCAGCTAGGTCTCTAGCTATTTTCTCTTTTATAGTTTTGGTGGCTCTTTCTACCATTCCTGAACTTTGAGGGTGACCTGGACAATGAAAAGACTATTTAATGTTTAACATGGTGCACAGTTCAGTGCAAACAGTTCCTGTGAAGTGAGTTCCCTGATCTGAGTCTACATATAATGGTAATCCCCACCTAGGAATTATCTCTTGGGCCAAAATCTTGGCAGTTTGTGTTGCTGTTGCTTTCGAGCAGGGAATAGCTTCCACCCATCTGGAAAATTTATCAATGATTACTAACAGCTCTGAATAACCCCTACACCTATCCATTGAAATACAATCAACCTGCAAATGAGTAAAATGACCATCTGGGCCTGGGGCATGTTGGTAGGGGGATGTGGTTTCGCAGGGACATGAGTCTGGCATGTTACACATCAATCATACACACTTTGGGCATACTTATTAGCTCTTTTAGCCCACCATGATTTGTTAAATGCCATCACCATTTGTTTATCCCCCCTGTGTCCCAACATATGTTTTTGTGACATCACCCATGGTAGGGAAGAATTAGGGCATACCACATACCACTAGTATCTTTAGTCCAAATTCCTTGTTTGTTCAAGTTAGCACCCTCACTCATCCATTCCCAGATTTCTTCCTTACTGGCTGCTTTTTGTATCTCTCTAATAGAGATCAGATTAGTCAGTTTCAACTGATTTATTATTACTGTTTGTTGTGACTGCGGTTGAGCCAATGCTGCGGCCTTGACTGCTAGATCTGCTCTTTTGTTTCCCTTTTCTTGTGTCATGTCACCCTTGTTGTGTGCTTTAACCTTGAGAACTGATACCACTGCAGGCAGATTGAGTGCATCTACCAACTCTGTGACTTCCTTCTGGTTTAGTATTGGTGTACCCACACTTGTGTTGTATCCCCTAGCCTTCCATATTTGCCCAAAATCATTCACTACCCCAAAGGCATATCTACTGTCTGTGTAAATGCTACATCTCTATCAGCTATTTTGCAAGCCTCAGTGAGTGCAATTAGTTTTGCCACTTATGCTGTGGTGTTATCTGGCAGTCTAGCTGCTTTTAAAACTTGACTGTCATCCACTATAGCGTAAGATGCTCTTCTAACCCCTTCCACAATTTGTGAAGAGCCATCTACATACAGTGTTATGTCTGGATCAGAGATTGGGTCTTTGCAATTGATTATTGCATCTTGTTGCCATAACTCAGGTTTTTCACATATACATCCCTCATCCTCTTTTCCTGCATCAATTTCAATTTTTTCAACATTTGTCCCACCCAGTAGAAATGTAGCTATGTTTTCTACTGATGTTTCTACTGATGAATGTGATGTGTCGTTGCTCTAACAATGCACACCATCTTGACCAGCGTGGGCGTGACTCTTCCCATGGAAAGCATGGCCAAAATTTCATGTTTACAATGAATTATCAAATTGTTGTCCAATGCTATGGGTGCAGCATTAATAACAGCCAGAGAGACTGCTTCAAGGGCTCTGACACATGGTGTAGAAACCTTTAGCCACACTATCCAGGTGCAGAGCTATAATAACCTACAGGTTTAAGCTCTGTGCCCCATTGAAGCTCCTTTAGGAGGCA
>JAZGTH010000676.1:0-2500 GCA_036877525.1 Chromobotia macracanthus
CTGCAGGTGCAGGACATGATGAACCAGCATCATTATGGAGGTGATGTGGAGGACCTGCGCTGTGAGCCTCCTGACACCCCCGCCTGCTTCCGCTCCCGTAGTCATAGTTACCTGCGTGCCATCCAGGCAGGCTGTTCCCATGACGACGACGCGGCGTCCGTGGATTCTGATTCTCCGCCGCCCATCACAGCGACGAGCGTCCGCACGTACAGCAGCAGCGCAGGTGAACGTTAGGACAACGTTACAGTAACGTTTAGAGACAGTGTGAACTGTGTGCTTACACGTGTGTGTGTATTAATACACTTGTGTGTGTTGTTGTGTATACACGCTCAGTGTTGTTGTGTGTGTTGTTGTGTGTGTTGTTGTGTATACACGCTCAGTGTTGTTGTGTGTTGTTGTGTGTGTTGTTGTGTATACACGCTCACTGTTGTTGTGTGTTGTTGTGTGTGTTGTTGTGTATACACGCTCAGTGTTATTGTGTGTGTTATTGTGTGTGTTATTGTGTGTGTTGTTGTGTGTGTTGTTGTGTGTGTTGTTGTGTATACACGCTCAGTGTTGTTGTGTGTGTTGTTGTGTATACACGCTCAGTGTTGTTGTGTGTGTTGTTGTGTGTGTTGTTGTGTGTGTTGTTGTGTGTGTTGTTGTGTATACACGCTCAGTGTTGTTGTGTGTGTTGTTGTGTGTGTTGTTGTGTGTGTTGTTGTGTGTGTTGTGTATACACGCTCAGTGTTGTTGTGTGTGTTGTTGTGTGTGTTGTTGTGTATGCACGCTCAGTGTTGTTGTGTGTTGTTGTGTGTGTTGTTGTGTATACACGCTCAGTGTTGTTGTGTGTTGTTGTGTGTGTTGTTGTGTATACACGGGAGGCTGTGGTTCTCTGCCATCACTGTTGGATCTGCCATCTTTGTTTTCATGGCTGCTGTTGCTATAGTTTTACTCTTTGGGGTTTTACAGTGTAGCTGATGCAACAGACGTCGGTAAATGATGCCGTTTTTCTCAGGAAATGTAGGAAAATATGTTGCCATAATGTTACCAGGCCAACAGTGATGTGAACCACATACACTCACAGGGCTGTGTGAGTCTGTGTAAATGTCTGTGTAATAAACTCTCACTGCTACTGTAGTAAACATGAATAAAGGCTGTGCGTAAACAGTTGTCTGTAATGAACACTTTTATTAGTTACTAAACCTCCATCACACCCAGAGTTTAGTGACTCATGAATGAAGCTTCAGGAACACCCAAAGCTGAAGTTGATGTTGCCCATCGGGTGGAATCAGAAAGTAAAGCAGCAACAGCAGGGCTTCGCTCAGACAGAATCTGATTTTTCTGTAGTGCTTTAATACAGTAGTTTAACCTTTGGAAAACAATGTACTTTGACTGTATAAGTATTTACAATCTTTCAAGGTTGGTTTATGCTCTCAATATGCCAAATGGCTTAAAACATACTAAATAGTGTTTTTCTTTAATTAAATAATGCCAAAAGATTTCTGTGAGAGTTAGCTTTAGGGGATAAAGAAATTTGATTAGCTCAGTAAAAAAAATATGCATATCTCTGAAGTACCTAAAACCCCCTTTACTGTGGAAACTCACTCCTTTTTGCCTCATTGCTTAATTAAAACAACAGTAGCAGTATATTTCCATGTTTCTGATGGATTCTGCGTTAATTCATGCCCAACATCACTTTTTGACCGTTATGACTGTTTTTCTGGGCTCGCAGTCTTTTATGGGAGAGTTGTTTCGCACACTGAAGGTCAAAGGTCATGCATACATATTCCCATACAGTCGCAGCATCACTCCAGTTCAGCTCAAGTTCAGAATCAACCGGAACAATGACCGTGTTTGTGTTGTTTTCAGTTGCTCTTGTTTTCAGATTAGTTAAAGCTACTTACTGTTGTCTTACAGGATTGTTAGATTGTTGTTTTCCATCATTAGCAGCCAGAATGTTCCAAATGATCCTCGTGTAGAAGAAAAGCAGTAATGTGCAGCAAAAGAACAGACGTCATTAGACACGGCTGACCCTTCTGACTGTCCAGCGTTTTGTTTTCATACTTAAACCACATTACAAAGGTTTTGACCTTATGAAAGTAGCTGTTAGTTTTTTTCTCTCTGACCTTATTACTGATGACCTACTTAAAATCTCCAGGCAGATTTGTGCTTATGTATTGTTTTTCTTTATGTACAGTAAACGTGCTCCAAACTTACTTTTGTCACTCTTGCACATGAGTGGACACGCTCATCAGTGACTCTGTGTCAGATGATGTTTCGACTGTACGGGTCATTGTTTTGCTCTTGGTACACTTGAGTGTTACATAGTTAAACATAGTGATAAAAAGCGTAAGTGGTGTCATTATCAGAACATTATGAATGACAGAACATTATGTTATGTTCTGTCATTCTTACTTGTTTACCTGAATATCACTTTTAAACATTAAGCAGAAGCAATTGTATGTTTATTGAGTGTTGAGTAGATCACATTTTCTGTCTTTGTTTATGTCTGTGTCCA
>JAZGTH010000676.1:7500-10000 GCA_036877525.1 Chromobotia macracanthus
ACCTCTCTGTGATCAATTTGGACATTATAGTCAAACATCAGGTTTAAATAATGAGCTAAATATGATGCTTTCATAATTCATGTCAAACTTAATTTCTCCATTAAAACCTGCACAAATCTTTTCTCACACCACAGTGGCTGATGTTTTGTTCTAACATGAAAAGTGTCTAATGGATTTCAAATCCACTGCAGTTTCTTTACAGTGTTGCTGCAGACATGATATTCCACATTTCAGACACTTTCTCGTTGTCTGTTATCAGGAAATATTTTTCTTAAGTTTCCATAAGTTATGACCTAATTAAACAGGGAAATGTATGCAGTTCAGCCAAGAGGAGCCACAAACATCCCCCCAATTTAGCCTAAATCATCCCTTCACTTCAACAGCTCAGTGCTTGGCTCCTATTGTGTGCTGTTATCTGGCTGCTAATGGTGTCAGATGGGTCTTCTGTTTTAAACTTCTCTCGGTCGTTCAGCCCGTTTTGTGTCTGTCGTTAACGCCTGTTTGTGTTTTGTGTGTTGACGGTCCTCTTGTATTCATACACATTCAGAGTGTCTCACAGCTCTGAAAGGCCGTTCCACAGAGACCTGCAGGATAATTGATGTACCTGCTGCTGTTTTGGACTCGTATGCTGTAGACATTTATTAGACCATTGGACAGGAGTTTAGAAGAGAGGTTTAGCACAGTTTCTTAACTTAGTCTGTGATTCTGTTTTAGCACCCTGTTGTTTTTTTAAAACTGCTCCAGGTCAAATGTCACCACATAAAGGGAACAAAAAGTTATATTTTCCCCAAAGAAATTGAAGACCATTTTTATGCTATTGTGATTTTTTTTTTTTATTGTGGTCTCATTTTTATGATAACACATTTACTCAAAAATTCACAATTACTGAACTGTAAAAAATGCATTACTGTAATGTGAGAAAAATTAGTTGCTGTACCACCTTTATGATTATTTAATGTACTGAAGTAAACTAATTGGACACATTAATGAGAATATGGCTTAATGTTCATGAAAATAAACTTTATGCAAAATATATTTTGAATGATTGAATATAGCTTGATATTTTCACTTGTTGTTTTGTTTGTGTTTGTTGGAGATTCACTTATATAGATCTCTGATACCATGTTTATGTTCATTTGTTGTTATAGTGAGTGTTCTGGTATTATGATCAGAGACAGCTTGTGTCTGTCAGTTCTGGTTTGTCAGATAACAGCAGATCTGTGTCTGTTCAGGGGTCAGTAGCAGTGAGACATTAACTGCTGTAAATTGTGTTGAAGTGGCAGATAGATTCTTGTTTGTTACACCAAACATCTGAAATTCAGAACTTGTTTGTGAACATTCAGTGCACAAACATATTTGCTATATGTTCAAACTAATTTTTCACTATTTAATTTTTGTTTACTCTGTGCCAATCAGGTTTAAATGAATTGTTATTTCTGGCACTATGTTTATTTAAGTCTTTATACTGTATATATTATCAACAGTATGTTATCCGGCTACATTGACTCTACAAGCCAAAGTGCCCAGTTGCAGTTTTTTACTCAACTCTGATGATTTTGTTAATGAATTGCATGAAATTGGATACAGTCTTTATTGTTCCAGTCTGTAATCTTTGTATTAGCATAAAACTTTTGTCACCTTTTCAAAGTGTCACAATATTTAGTATCAAATGTACAACAACATATTTACTGTCTATACAAGCAGCCCAGGTGAAAATAGATAATATGAGATGAGGATGTGGATTTTGTTGTTTACACTGTCATTTAAGTCCTGTCACATCCAGATTTAATTTGGCTCACATTCAGCTGTGGTTTAAACTGAGCCAGTATTTGAATTCTCAGAGTTTTAAAGATGCTTTTCATGTTAGTCTCCTGTAACATTCTCAGAGCTGGTAAGAGATGGAAACTGTTTCCTGGTCGTGTCTTGTTGTCTTCATGTTTGTGGGCTTCCTTGAGTTCTTGTGTGTGTTTCACAGCATGACGGACACCTGCGTTTGAAATGTCTGACACGTTTGATGAGATGTTCACCCACACTCTGCTCATGCTGCTTGACGCTGATAAACAGTTTTGTACACTAGTTAGGGGACTGATCTGCAGTGCAGAAACCCAGAACTGGACGTTGACCTCTGTTCTTCATCATCTCATCACTCTCCTGTGTACAGAAGAACAGACTCTAAACATCCTTCCTTTCTTCAGCTGGTTTCCTAGAGTTTCTTGAGAGTTATTGAATATTAAAATTAAATCTAAATGCAAGCGTTTGTAGCTTATTAAGATTATTATTGTTATGAAGATTGATAATATTTTATGAAACAAGCACATTTTTTTGCTGATTAGCGATTTGTTCAGTATGTCTAATGCTATATAAAGTTTAGACTGTGTATGTGAGGCTCTTTTGTTACAGTAAATCTGACTGCAGTTGAAATGTTTTCGACTTTTGATTCAGCGTGAGTTGAATGTGTGTTTGAAGAAACAGGAGTTCTGAGCTGGAGCAGAGCAGTGAG
>JAZGTH010000623.1:0-20000 GCA_036877525.1 Chromobotia macracanthus
GAAACTTTGTTACATCACACTAATACAACACTGTTAATCCTGATGTTGTTTAACCCAAATAAATTAAGTACACTAAACATAAATCCTAAAATATTCCATCCATTATTCAATGTTTTGAGTTTGCTGAATAATTTGCATGTTTTTCACATTCTACTAGAAAATTTGAGTTGTGTCGATTTATTGTAGCTAATTTTAGTCTGTTGATTGACGTGTTTGAAAACTGACACAGAGTTTCAGGTTTTGATTGTTGAAACTACAATAAAAAAGAGTACAGTTCACTTAAGCAAAAACAAGTTACTGAGTGCACTTTGTTTGGTTAGATAACCAATAAACTAGTGTGAGCTAAACAAATAGTTTCATATTGAAGAAATGCTGTTGTTAGGAGTTTATGAACTCCCATCACGCCACTGCAGCATGCATTAATTATACTGCTAATGTTATAGAATTGGTTTGTTTGCTATTTATTGCCTTTATGCTATCAGAGTTTGTTGTATCAATGCTGCTTATTATGTAGGTGAAGTTGTAGGCTCATCTAATAATAATTTTATAATATCTTATTGATGGCATAAGCAATTTGTTAATTTTATTTAACCCAGTTACTTCAGATTTAAATATGTATCAAAGCATAAATCTTACAAGCATCACTGGTATTAATGTATAAAGCCTTAGTAGCTCTTGCAACAGGGCAATGTAAAGAATGTACAGTTTATGCAGCACCATTTCTCTTTTCATAGAAATCTAAAAACACTCTGCTGTTTGTAAAAACCTGAAAAGTTGCAGCTCTGAAATAATCATCAAAGTGCATAAATCCCATAACCACATCAAACTTTTATGCAGCATTGCCAGTTTAGTTCATTTGTCTCTTTGAATAATCTCTGTGAGTAATACTCCTTTCACTGCTGTGACATAAATTGACATAGACTTTGTGAAGCTTTGCTTGGCCTTATATAAACAAGACACAGTAAGAGCCAGTGCAATTAATATTCAGATAAGCGTCATATATCCAGAACATTAAAGACAGTTTTTAGCAGCTAAAAACAGGAGTCTGTCGAGTTCCGTCTTGCCTGTAAAGCAGTCTGAATGTGTGTGTGAAAAGTGTTGCTTTACTTTTTGTAGAACATAACCTGTCTTCTGTAGTATGAGAAAATGATTTCTAATAAGCAGTTACTTTCCAGTTCCTGGCCAGTTCTGACCCACGCCTTCTCTTGCCCTGTGACACACACACACATACATACCTGTATCCGGATACTGCTATGCCAAATGAAGGGCAACAAAAAACCAAAGGAATGTGGGTTTATGTCCGATTGTGTAGAGTACTGAATGTGCGTGTGAAACAGTTGTTTTCATGTCTTAGAATGTCTTCATGTCTTGGCTTCATGTTCACTGTTAAGATTATATCCTTTTCCTATTCATCACTCTTATGCTTTGTGTGTATGAATTTACAAAGTACATGTGCATAGGCTTCTTTAAAAGCAAAAATATTTTTAAAATGTTTATTTATTTATCTTGCTTTAGTAAAATATTATTTCAACATTCTTTGCCATTGCTATAATAATCAAATGAGATCTGATATCACCATGATCAAGAACACATGAAAAGTAAGCAACATCTCTAAAATGCCTGCAGCAACCCACCCAAAAGTTACTTATGTATTAAGTTTACATATACAGTTAATGGCAAAAATGTTTGGAAATCTATATTGATATTTCTACTGGAACACTAAAATTTCAGTTAAGTTTTTTATTGATGAAGCATCTAAGGAGCCCAATATACATCCAATATATATCCAATGACTCATTATTGAACTACATAGTACAAAGAGTTGGGCCTCTTTAAATGAAGTTTTGTCTGCTGCACATGCATTATGAATCTCTCATTTAATCACATCTGTGCACTGCTCTGATGGTTGACATCTGGACTGAGCTTTGTGTAACTGCTAAATTATTTAGCCATTGAGTTTTGCTCATTCTGTCCCAGTTGTTATGTATACTGTATGTACTGCAAATGTCAAGGTGTTCATTCTCAATATGAATGAATACGTTTATATACAGATAGGATGAAATATAAAGAATACTACAAAAGTATTGCTTTGAATCAGCAGCATATTTTGCGAAATAATTTTAATGTTTTTTTGTACACAGCTAGAAACCAAGGTTTAAATGGCATTTAACAGGTTCAAAACTCCCTGCACAATTTAAATAATCCATTCAAATAAACCAGGTTTGCAAGGATTATGAGAGTGTGGAAGATTTAGGTGAGCGTATCTGATTAATCACTCAGTTTTATCATGGTGCATCGCTTACTTTTTACAAAAAGTAGCTTATTAAAAACCTACTGTTTTAAAAACAGCCAAATTAGAGAGACAGAAAGAAGTAATATGCAGGCCAAGTCTGTTAGCACATACTCTGGTTAAATGAGGACAAAGATCAATCAAAGTTATACACACATTAGGAGCAGTGAACACACACCCAGAGCATTGGGCAGCCATTCACTGTGACAGCCGGGAAAGTACGTAGTGATAACGTGCTTTGCTGAAGGGCACTCAGTTGTTTCCTGATGGCATTAAGAATCAAACCAGCAAAGCTTTGGGTTACAAGTCTGGCTCTAACCATTAGGCCACAACTGCCCACTTTTTAGCATCCCAGCTGTTACTTCCAACTCCACACAACTGTAGAGGGATATTTTTGATACACTGCTTGACACACCAGCAGCGACTGTGTGTAAAGACTGTCATATGAACATCACTAATGTTGAATATAAACCTGGATGTGCTGTCTACTAATTTTGCTTGGGTAAATTAAGACAGATGAACTGTCTGGGTCATAAAACTAGTAAACAAAAAAAAGACTACTGCTAAATAAAGACTATGCTATTATTTTCCCTTTTATCATAATATAATTGCAGTAGAAACAATACATAGAAATGGCTAAAACCCAAAATAAATGACCAAGAAAAGAGTTTCACAAAATACCAGTTTATAGTTTTCATATTGGAAAAATAAGACAGTAGTAGCATACCCTTAGCAAACACACACAAATAGTATTTCTGGCTAGATTAACAAACCTTTGTAATATAAGCACGTTTATTGATAGATTAGTATTAATATGTGTATAACCCACACAATAATTACTAGACGTGTATAACCCACAAAACCATTAACAGACACGTATAACCACAGAGGACAAAAGTCCTTTACATTATAGGCAGGTAAAGTGTCACAGTATCCATCTACCCCATTTATGAAACACATGGTTATGAAGGCTCTATAAATAACTTTGGACGTATAGTATTGAAGATTTATGTAATAGTTACCACAACCACCAAAGACTATGGAATGCAAGAAACCAGAAGATTTTCTTCCCTCAAAGAAAAACTACACATTCTACCTTTAAATGTGCTGGAATTAGTGTCATACACTTGGTCCTCCACATAGTCATTAGCAAATTTGACAATATTGTTTAATGCGTCTAAAATCAGCACATCCATTGTTGCATCTGTGATACATTCCTCATGGTAGTTCTTCACAGGAAAGATGCAGTTCACAGGAACTCCCAGTCTGTCAGAACACATCTCCATCTACACAAGGAAACAGAAAAACTATTAACTTAAGAGCTCTCATACATATATATTCACCCATCCATCCAGTCTCCAAACCCTCGTTCTGTGTGTGTGTGTGTGCGTGGTGCGTGCATGCGTTAATTGTGTATATGATAATTATGTAATTGTGTATGTTGGTGTCAGAATATAGATAACACCTGAACTGTGTTTTATCCCCTGATTATGTAATAGTTGTCTCATTTGTAAACTACATGTAATATGCCATATTTTTCTTAGGTTACAAATTCAAGGGACAGTCTATAAACTCACCTTCTCTTTTATTTTCCTGCTTGCGTAGACCTTGTCAAGATTTCCTTTAACCAGTGGACATGCTTTGTCTATCTTGGTCATGATGACGACTTGAGGAATGCCTGTCATACAATAAACATATGCATTTAATAAATATTCATGTTAAGAGACAACGCAGCATTACAAGACAAAAAGTTACTAAACAGCAAAATGGGGAATTTCGTGGGAATTTAAAGGGATGCACTCCCAGTCAAAAGTTTAGGATGTTTCTTATGATCCTAAAAGTTTGGGAAAGGCATTTTCTTAAATGTTAAATGTCATTCTTAAATGTCATTGTAAAACTACAGTTTTATTAAAAAAAAACAACAAAAAAAACCCTCAGAAATGGATGGCTTCACTCTAGGTTAAAATAATCAAATACCAACCCAGCGCTGGGTAAATATTGGACGAAACGCATGCTGGGTTAATATTGGACGAAACGCATGCTGGGTTAATATTGGACGAAACGCATGCATGTACTCAGCCTACCAAAACTCAAAGGAATCACAGTTCTCTGCATTTGCGTTTCTGATGCCTTGCACACAATCCTGCCTGTCAGTCAGTGTAAGGGGTGGGACTATACAATGAGGCATGTTTGTGCTGGGAAGTGATGTCACAACTTCTACACCCACAAATAGAAAAACACAACTGCAAATGCTCTTTGAAAAAGGAACAGCTGTTAATAATGTTAATACTTAATAGGCGATTGTACACTTTTGACCAGTAGTGTATATTGATTAGCTATAGTTTTTAGTATATTCCTACACTGCGACTAGTTACATAATGATCCATGCCAGGGTCCAAATAGACCTGTATAATTAGTAAATAAAAGTAACTAACTGCACATTTTGTGAAGTATAAATAAGATTTGTATTACTAACCTAAGCGTTGTGCTTCCTCCCGAACCGTTCTCATTTTCATAAAGCATTCTTGTTGAATTCCAGATAAAGTGTCCACTAGGAAGAACACCCACCAAACAGTGAATCTTGTCTTTCAGACTGGGGTTGCTGTTGTACTTTGGGTCTTCATCAGAAATTGGTTTTACTGGGTCAAACTGGAGAGACAGAAGTAGAATTACATACTGGTACATAATTCAAGTTTCTGTTTCTTGGTTATGCCCATCTCATATGATAAAACACTGCATGTGTCAACAGAGAACAAAAGGAACATAACTAAATCACTGAGGAACAGACTTAAATCAGGAATAAATGCACAGGAAACTAAAGACACAGGTGAGATTTATCAGTAACCAAGGAAACAGAAGAGGGACTAAATAACTTAAACAAGAACTGATAATGACATTAACAAGGAGTTTACTAATTGTTATTTGTTGCGTCTGTTAAGCTCCAGTACACAGACAAATTCTGAGTACCTGTAAACCTATGGTACTTGACAATAAAGTCGATTCTAAAATAAGTGTATATTGTATCATAATACCTAATCTTTATGTGAACCTTTTTACATGCATTTAACACAGGAAGATCCTTGGCTTAGGTTTATGTAATGATGCTACATGAAGCTAAATACTGATACTGTTTTACGTTTATGTCATGAAACTATACCAAATGACATATGGTAACTTTAGAGCAGTATTTTTCTGGCATTAGGCTGAAAGCATTACACTTTGTATTACACTAACAGCACCAATACATCCAGAAAACGCCTTAAGAATTATAAACACTGTTAATTTTTAATAATTCTCTTTTGTGTATAGCTTCAAAAGAAAGATTCTTGGGTACAATTATTTGGCTAATACCTGTTTAAAGACCAGTACATTAACTGAATTATTAAAATGAATTATAATCTAGACTTTGCAATGGTCTGAGAGAGCGTGTGGATGGTTGCGAGCATGTCTGATTATCAGCTCACTTCTGTCAGGCTGTACCACTTATGAGAAAAAGCAGCTTGTTATTGACAAAGCTTTTGTTTTGAAATCAACTACTGTCACAGCACTGAAAACAGTTATTAACATACTGATATAAGCATACGATCAGCAGACTGTTAGGTACATGCATGGAGCCACACCACTGAAATAAAGACATTTAGTGCTTAAATTCAGATCAATTAATACACTTACAGTGTAATCAGATCTGAGGTGACCGTGTAATATTTTGATGATGTCGGTGGTCTGTATCCCTTCTTTTTCTTCAATACCCATGATGTCAGTAAATGTGAAAGGATAGAAAGAGCCTCTTGCGTCTTTCTTCAGTTTGAAGGTTTTGGACTGAGAACAAAAAACAATATTTTACATTAAGCTCTTTCAACCAGTAAATATAACCGCAGTGATGACTTATTAGAGAAACTAATACAAGTTTTGTCCATTTAAATGGGTGAAGAGTGATTTGTTGTTAAAGTACTACAAGACTGTGCACAGAAACACTCCTCCAGAGAATCAGTAGTCTGTAGGTGTATTTGACTTGAAGCAGCCCTGTGCAGACTGACCAGCTTATGACAAAGTAACACGAGTAAAATTGAGCCATCAGCTCTTGAATCGTTCTCGCAATGCTTTAATATCATATGCTGGGCAGTCTGCACAGGGCCGTTTCTGTCAGGTGAGAAACACCTGACCTAACGGTGAGAGAGAACCAAATCGCAGATCAGCTTTAAAAAAACAAACAAACAAAAAAAACCCACTTTATTTAAAGCCGGTGAGGGAATGAACTAATGATGGGATGATAAACGAGGAAACAAGAGAGTGAAGTCAAGACTCAAGACAGAAGAGCACATGCCAAAGTAAACAATGGCCATGTGCTTTCACAGATAACAAGACAAAGAACATGAGTCTAGACCCTGACTCAAAGATGCAAGAATCAAGACTAGAAGAGTCAGGACACAACACACAAGGGGCTGTCAGGATCCTGGCAAGAGAATCTAGGAAAAACTCGAGACAAGAAGCCAGGACACTGACAGTCCAAGTTCAACATATTGTATATTTGACTAAAATGCACGTATAGAAATATTTTATTCAACTGGTATTGCATTGTGTAAGCAGCACAAAGTACTGATAAAATGCATAACCTGAATACACCAAGTCGCTTGGATAACATCTACTGGCAAATGAATAAATGTAAGTGCATAGCAGTGACTGTAAAATATGCATTTCAGGTATGGGAGCTGCACATTTTGAATTCTTGTATTTGGGCTATGGCCATTGGGTAGTTTTGGGCTCGTTTTGATTTTTTCTTTTAGATCTGGCAAGCCTGCATCTTTTGATGATATTTATACAAGTCTTTATTGAAAATACAGGCCACAGGCTCCAAATTAGCGCAAACAAAGAACGTAAAGTGAATACCTGTATGATCACTGACACACAAATTAGAAATCGTGTTATTATTGAAACAAAATTGAGTGTGATTTTCAGTTAGCCTAATTGCGTTGTAGGGTGGACAATTAAGACCAATTTATTTCTGTTACAACCCCCGTCTCTTTTTGCACTCATAAGCCCAAAGAGGTGGGCCCTTTTCAGTTGTTTGAGCTATTAACAGGATTCAATAAATCCTGTAGAAATTGCAGAAGTTGCAACACTTCACAGAGTGTCGGTTTTCTTTCTTAGGCAGCTTTTTTTTACCTGCACAGTGAAAGATTTTCCAGCTGTTGAATTTGTCAAGGCCTTGGTACTAATTTGGCCATGAAGAGAGCTATCAGCCGAGTTGATGAAGCTTGATTTCCCAGCACATACTGGTCCATGCAGAAGAATTCTGAGAGTGTCCACCTCTGAGTTTCCAGGCTGGAAATTGTTTAGTTCTGTCAGCTTAGACTCCCTATTGAACACAAATTGTCAAATGGGCAGCAGCAAATATTTTACCCACTCATTGAGCATGTTAGCATGAGAAAAGGAGCATTAACAAAAGAATTTGCTGGTCATAGACCAACACAGACTAAATGTAAAATGCCAAAACTTACTTCCAGTTCACTGTCCTCCAGGGCTTTTGAAGCTCTGCTTAAGCAAAATGTATATTACTGTACGTACATTTTACTGCAAGTATTTTTAATGACAGATACTATTGATATAACAGAACATCAGGCTCTTTTTCTATCACTGCCTTTCACAAGTAGTCATTTAATATCTAAAATGTACGGGACATTTAAATATTTAATACTGCAGGGGACAAATTTCAGAAATATTTTATGCATGTTATCGATGGAATAATGTGACATAGTAACTGTCTACCCTGTTTATAGGACAAATGAAAGAAAACTGCACATTCTACCTATACATGTGCTGGAATTAGTGTCATACACTTGGCCTTCCACATAGTCATTGGCAAATTTGACAATATTGTTTAATGCGTCTAAAATCAGCACATCCATTGTTGCATCTGTGATACATTCCTCATGATAGTTCTTCACAGGGAAGATGCAGTTCACAGGAACTCCCAGTGTGCCGAAACACATCTCCAGCTACAAAAAAAACCCCAAAAAAAAAACAACTAACTTAAGAGCTCTCCTATACATTCATACATCTATCTAGTGTTTAAACCCTATTCACATTACTTCACTTTGCATGTTCTCTATGCCAGGTCCTGCAGAATAAGTTTCAAAGTATGGTAACTCGTACTTGAAATGTGACTCTGCATTTAACCCATACCAGTGAGCAGTGAACACGCATGCACACACAGCAGCTACCACTGGGGGCAACAGGAGAAAAGGTGCCTTGCCCAAGGGCACCTCAGTAATTTCCTGCTGGAATTGGGAATCAGACCTGTGACCTTTGGATTTACAAGTCTGACATTAGGCCTCAGCTGGCCCTTAAAAGTTTTGAGCCAGCCAGAAGTCAAAACTAGAATTTTCTGATCTGTAGTCAAATACATATATTTTTGCACCTAGCCCGACTGAAACTTCAAACAGAAACAGGGCAGTTGTGGCCTGATGGTTATCAAGTGGGGCCTGTAATCAGAATGTTGCTGGTTCGATTCAGTTTCTGCCTGCCAGCACTGGAAGTTCACCTAACCCCTGATTGCTCCCCGAGTGCAGCAGTGCTGCCCACTGTTCTGGGTGCATGTGTTCACTTCTCACCAATGATAGGTTAAATAAAGAGGTCACATTTCGGGTATGATTGATGGATTTGCACGCACACAACAGAATATGATTATGTAATTGTAATAAATGTTTTGTAAATTATGTAAATGTTGGTGTCAGAATATAGATAACACCTGAACTGTGTTTTATCCCAGATTGTCTAATATTTGTCTCATTTGTAAGCTACATGTAATATGCCATATTTTTCTTAGGTTACAAATTCAAGGGACAGTCTATAAACTCACCTTCTCTTTTATTTTCCTGCTTGCGTAGACCTTGTCAAGATTTCCTTTAACCAGTGGACATGCTTTGTCTATCTTGGTCATGATGACGACTTGAGGAATGCCTGTCATACAATAAACATATGCATTTAATAAATATTCATGTTAAGAGACAACGCGTACAAGACAAAAGTTACTAAACAGCAAAATGGGGAGTTTCGTGGGAATTTAAAGGGATGCACTCCCAGTCAAAAGTTTAGGATGTTTCTTATGATCCTAAAAGTTTGGGAAAGGCATTTTCTTAAATGTTAAATGTCATTCTTAAATGTCATTGTAAAACTACAGTTTTATTTAAAAAAACAACAAAAAAACCCCTCAGAAATGGATGGCTTCACTCTGGGTTAAAAACAATCCAAATACCAACCCAGCGCTGGGTAAATATTGACAAAAGCATGCTGGGTTAATATTGGACGAAACGCATGCTGGGTTAAAACCCAGCAAGTTGGGTTGTTGGAAAAAAAAAAAAAAGTATTGTATGACTATTGAATACTAGCTTTTGAATTCAGTTCTTACTAGTAACAGTTTTGATTGTAGAGCCCTATAATTCATTTAGAAAGCTCTACAGTTGCATTCTAAAGAGTAACAAGTGAATTACAGAGCTCACCAATTCAGTACTTTCTAGTAAAAATGCAATTACGATGAGTAACGCTGAGAACATTGATAATTTGGCCTTCCATAAGTTACTAACCTAAACGCGGGACACAGAGACTAACAGAGCATGTAACTGTGACTCACTGACCTGCTGCATTTACATGCTCATGAGAGGCAGACGAATCCATGGAGCGTTTACGCGGGCAATTGCGTTTTCTATTTGAGAGTGTAAAAGTTGACAATTTAAGTGCATAACTATTTGCATTTCCATTTACACTAACGTCTGCCAAATTAAAAAAAAAAAAAACCTGCAAAGTTCAAGTGCAGCTGCATTTCCCACATCTTACAAGTTACAGCCCTGTCATATTACATGGTTAATATGGGATAATGATAATTGCAATTACCCGTTTGCCACTTCATTTCCCCAGCATCATGTACTCAGCCTACCAAAACTCAAAGGAATCACAGTTCTCTGCATTTGCGTTTCTGATGCCTTGCACACAATCCTGCCTGTCAGTCAGTGTAAGGGGTGGGACTATACAATGAGGCATGTTTGTGCTGGGAAGTGATGTCACAACTTCTACACCCACAAATAGAAAAACACAACTGCAAATGCTCTTTGAAAAAGGAACAGCTGTTAATAATGTTAATAACGAATAGGCGATTGTACACTTTTGACCAGTAGTGTATATTGATTAGCTATAGTTTTTAGTATATTCCTACACTGCGACTAGTTACATAATGATCCATGCCAGGGTCCAAATAGACCTGTATAATTAGTAAATAAAAGTAACTAACTGCACATTTTGTGAAGTATAAATAAGATTTGTATTACTAACCCAAGCGTTGTGCTTCCTCCCGAACCGTTCTCATTTTCATAAAGCATTCTTGTTGAATTCCAGATAAAGTGTCCGCAGGAAGAACACCCACCAAACAGTGAATCTTGTCTTTCAGACTGGGGTTGCTGTTGTACTTTGGGTCTTCATCAGAAATTGGTTTTACTGGGTCAAACTGGAGAGACAGAAGTAGAATTACATACTGGTACATAATTCAAGTTTCTGTTTCTTGGTTATGCCCATCTCATATGATAAAACACTGCATGTGTCAACAGAGAACAAAAGGAACATAACTAAATCACTGAGGAACAGACTTAAATCAGGAATAAATGCACAGGAAACTAAAGACACAGGTGAGATTTATCAGTAACCAAGGAAACAGAAGAGGGACTAAATAACTTAAACAAGAACTGATAATGACATTAACAAGGAGTTTACGAATTGTTATTTGTTGCGTCTGTTAAGCTCCAGTACACAGACAAATTCTGAGTACCTGTAAACCTATGGTACTTGACAATAAAGTCGATTCTAAAATAAGTGTATATTGTATCATAATACCTAATCTTTATGTGAACCTTTTTACATGCATTTAACACAGGAAGATCCTTGGCTTAGGTTTATGTAATGATGCTACATGAAGCTAAATACTGATACTGTTTTACGTTTATGTCATGAAACTATACCAAATGACATATGGTAACTTTAGAGCAGTATTTTTCTGGCATTAGGCTGAAAGCATTACACTTTGTATTACACTAACAGCACCAATACATCCAGAAAACGCCTTAAGAATTATAAACACTGTTAATTTTTAATAATGCTCTTTTTGTGTATAGCTTCGAAAAGAAAGATTCTTGGGTACAATTATTTGGCTAATACCTGTTTAAAGACCAGTACATTAACTGAATTATTAAAATGAATTATAATCTAGACTTTGCAATGGTCTGAGAGAGCGTGTGGATGGTTGCGAGCATGTCTGATTATCAGCTCACTTCTGTCAGGCTGTACCACTTATGAGAAAAAGCAGCTTGTTATTGACAAAGCTTTTGTTTTGAAATCAACTACTGTCACAGCACTGAAAACAGTTATTAACATACTGATATAAGCATACGATCAGCAGACTGTTAGGTACATGCATGGAGCCACACCACTGAAATAAAGACATTTAGTGCTTAAATTCAGATTTATTAATACAATTAATAAATTAATATTAATACAATTAATACACTTACAGTGTAATCAGATCTAAGGTGACCGTGTAATATTTTGATGATGTCGGTGGTCTGTATCCCTTCTTTTTCTTCAATACCCATGATGTCAGTAAATGTGAAAGGATAGAAAGAGCCTCTTGCGTCTTTCTTCAGTTTGAAGGTTTTGGACTGAGAACAAAAACAATATTTTACATTAAGCTCTTTCAACCAGTAAATATAACCGCAGTGATGACTTATTAGAGAAACTAATACAAGTTTTGTCCATTTAAATGGGTGAAGAGTGATTTGTTGTTAAAGTACTACAAGACTGTGCACAGAAACACTCCTCCAGAGAATCAGTAGTCTGTAGGTGTATTTGACTTGAAGCAGCCCTGTGCAGACTGACCAGCTTATGACAAAGTAACACGAGAGTAAAATTGAGCCATCAGCTCTTGAATCGTTCTCGCAATGCTTTAATATCATATGCTGGGCAGTCTGCACAGGGCCGTTTCTGTCAGGTGAGAAACACCTGACCTAACGGTGAGAGAGAACCAAATCGCAGATCAGCTTTAAAAAAACAAACAAACAAAAAAAACCCACTTTATTTAAAGCCGGTGAGGGAATGAACTAATGATGGGATGATAAACGAGGAAACAAGAGAGTGAAGTCAAGACTCAAGACAGAAGAGCACATGCCACAAAGTAAACAATGGCCATGTGCTTTCACAGATAACAAGACAAAGAACATGAGTCTAGACCCTGACTCAAAGATGCAAGAATCAAGACTAGAAGAGTCAGGACACAACACACAAGGGGCTGTCAGGATCCTGGCAAGAGAATCTAGGAAAAACTCGAGACAAGAAGCCAGGACACTGACAGCGTCAAGTTCAACATATTGTATATTTGACTAAAATGCACGTATAGAAATATTTTATTCAACTGGTATTGCATTGTGTAAGCAGCACAAAGTACTGATAAAATGCATAACCTGAATACACCAAGTCGCTTTGGATAACATCTACTGGCAAATGAATAAATGTAAGTGCATAGCAGTGACTGTAAAATATGCATTTCAGGTATGGGAGCTGCACATTTTGAATTCTTGTATTTGGGCTATGGCCATTGGGTAGTTTTGGGCTCGTTTTGATTTTTTCTTTTAGATCTGGCAAGCCTGCATCTTTTGATGATATTTATACAAGTCTTTATTGAAAATACAGGCCACAGGCTCCAAATTAGCGCAAACAAAGAACGTAAAGTGAATACCTGTATGATCACTGACACACAAATTAGAAATCGTGTTATTATTGAAACAAAATTGAGTGTGATTTTCAGTTAGCCTAATTGCGTTGTAGGGTGGACAATTAAGACCAATTTATTTCTGTTACAACCCCGTCTCTTTTGCACTCATAAGCCCAAAGAGGTGGGCCCTTTTCAGTTGTTTGAGCTATTAACAGGATTCAATAAATCCTGTAGAAATTGCAGAAGTTGCAACACTTCACAGAGTGTCGGTTTTCTTTCTTAGGCAGCTTTTTTTTACCTGCACAGTGAAAGGTTTTCCAGCTGTTGAATTTGTCAAGGCCTTGGTACTAATTTGGCCATGAAGAGAGCTATCAGCCGAGTTGATGAAGCTTGATTTCCCAGCACATACTGGTCCATGCAGAAGAATTCTGAGAGTGTCCACCTCTGAGTTTCCAGGCTGGAAATTGTTTAGTTCTGTCAGCTTAGACTCCCTGTTGAACACAAATTGTCAAATGGGCAGCAGCAAATATTTTATTCACTCACTGAGCATGTTAGCATGAGAAAAGGAGCATTAACAAAGAATTTGCTGGTCATAGACCAACACAGACTAAATGTAAAATGCCAAAACTTACTTCCAGTTCACTGTCCTCCAGGGCTTTTGAAGCTCTGCTGAAGCAAAATGTATATTACTGTACGTACATTTTACTGCAAGTATTTTTAATGACAGATACTATTGATATAACAGAACATCAGGCTCTCTTTCTATCACTGCCTTCCATGAGCAGCCATTTAATATTTAAAATGTACGGGACATTTAAATATTTAATACTGCAGGGGACAAATTTCAGAAATATTTTATGCATGTTATCGATGGAATAATGTGACATAGTAACTGTCTACCCTGTTTATAGGACAAATGAAAGAAAACTGCACATTCTACCTATACATGTGCTGGAATTAGTGTCATACACTTGGCCCTCCACATAGTCATTGGCAAAGTTGACAATATTGTTTAATGCGTCTAAAATCAGCACATCCATTGTTGCATCTGTGATACATTCCTCATGGTAGTTCTTCACAGGAAAGATGCAGTTCACAGGAACTCCCAGTGTGACAGAACACTCCTCCATCTACACAAGGAAACAGAAAAACTATTAACCTAAAACAATAGTCCAATTATTTAATACAAGTTGACAGACTGTGTTAAAGACATATAACACTGGATGAACAGTCATTTTCTTCCATTAAATCCAGATAAAACAGAGATATTACTTAATGGACCAAAAAACAACATGTAAACAGAAGCTCTTTGAATACAATTTTCAAATTTAGGTAAAAGCAGCGATGGCACCCTGGTGCTTGGGCCCATCCTTGCCACCTCGTGCTTCTCAGAAACCGATGCATAGCTGTCACATGCATTTAATTCGGAAAATAACGGAGTATTTTAAAGTCTGTGTTAAGTCTTTTATAAGTGACACACTTCTTACAGCTATAGCGCCACCAACTGGCAGTGACTTTCAACAGCCACATCATTATCAACCCACAACACCAAACATATTTTCCAAATTAAAAAAAAAAAAAAAACCTCAATGCATGCAGAAGATGAGATACTTCCTGTTCCATTTATTGAAATAAATCGTTTGCCTTGCCATGGAAACACCGTTTGGGTTATCAACATTACGTTCATTATTTAGCATCTTCAATATCTTTTTTCTGGCCAGCTATGAAACAACTTGGGTAAATTTAAAAGGATCATTTTAAACTCTGTTTTAAGTGACATGCTTCCTTCTGCCAGTTGGTGGCACTGTGACTGCGACTTACAATAGCCACATCTGTCATCAGTCCACAGAACCAAACATACAGCTCATGTCTGAATGAAACCTGTATCTGTTTTTTACCATTAATTTATTGCCTTGCTATGTAAACACCGTTCAAGATATCAGAAATCTCTCAGCATCTTCAATGTCTTGGCGTAATATCTGCCAAATTTCGTTAAACAATCCCATAAATCCCTAAGAGGAGGAGGAGGAGTATCTAAAAGTTTAGAGCCTGGAATTGTCAGAAAATGCACAATCCAAAATGGCTGACTTCCTGTTGGGTGAAGCTGATGAATGTAATTTTGGAAGTTGTATGGCTTGATGAGAACAATACATGTACCAAGTTTGGTGACGGTTGGCAAAACTAACCTACTAACAATATTTAAGATTGCATTACATCAGCCATGTTTCTACATTATTCAGACCATGTCTGAAGTGACTTGGCTAAATGCAAGTAGACTTTAAAATATGTTTTAAGTAATGTACTTCCTGTTCCAAGTTGGTGGCACCATGTATGTGACTCACAATAGTGTCATCAGCCCACCACAAACATATTTGCCAAGTTTGATGTAAATCACTCAATGCATGCTGTATATATCAGAGATTTCTTGTTTCCATTTTTTGCTATAATTTTACTGCCTCGGCATGGCAACACCGTGCGAGATATCAAAAATCCATTGAGTGGAAGTGTCTAACACAGGAGGTGATAGATCTGTTAGGTCTTCTGAGATCCCAGAGGTCTGGCCTTGGGTGCCAGATCGTGCCCTGCTCCTGTAGTTGAGAAGGTTCTGTTCAGAGGAATGCACCGGGGGGTTTTAAAACCAAGAACATTTGCTCTGACATTCAAGTCTGGTTGAGCCAATACCAGAAGAACCTGCTCCGGTCTTTCCTGACTTAATAAAAGACCCAGCGCCATGGCTTTGTCCAGACCAACACATGCTACCCCTGGATCAATGGAAAAGACTTGCACAGAGCAAGTGACACTGCTCTAGACAATTATGTGCCAACGCAAGTGGTGCCCTTTGCAGACCTACCCACCAACCCACCCCCAACCCCACCCGATCCACACCCACCCACACCCACACAGTCTATAAACTCACCTTCTCTTTAATTCTCTTGCTTATGTAGATCTTCTCAGTGTTTTCTTTGATCAGTGGACATGCTGCATCCACCTTGGTCAAGATGATGACTTCAGGAATGTCTGTAGTTCAAGAGCAATTAACTAATGTATTGATATAATAAATGTTTATGCCATGGCATAATGTGTATAAAGGGAAATTACTGAACAGCAGTATGGGGAGTTTCATATGGATTTAAATAGATGTATTGATTAGTTCTAGCATTTAGAATATTCCAACACTGCCACTAGTTACATAAGTATACCTTTAACGATTCAAGTCAGAGTCCTAATAGACCTGTATAATTAGTACATTTACATTTACATTTAGTCATTTAGTACATTAAAGGAACTAACTGTACAAATTGTGAAGTATAGATAGGTTTTGTATTACTAACCCAAGGATCGTGCTTCCTCCCGAACCATTCTCATTTTCTTAAAGTATTCTTGTTGAATTCCAGATAAAGTGTCCGCGGGAAGAACACCCACCAAACAGTGAATCTTGTCTTTCAGACTGGGGTTGCTGTTGTACTTTGGGTCTTCATCAGAAATTTGTTTTACGGGGTTAAACTGGAGATACAGAAGTAGAATTACATACTGGTACAATACAATAATGTCAATTTAGGCATAGCCAAGAAACAGAAAACTGAATTCTCAAATGTTAAAATACTGAATGTGTCAAAAGAGAAAACAAAAGAGAACCAACAAGATATTAAAAAAGGAACATAACTAAATCAATAAGAGACAGACTTAAATCAGGAATAAATGCACAGGGAACTAAACAAGACACAGGTGAGACTTATCAGTAACCAAGGAAACAGAAGAGGGACTAAATAACTTAAACAAGAACTGATAATGACATTAACAATGGATACATGAAAAAAAGAAACACAGAAAAGAACCTAACTGTGACAACGTGTAAAACAAACATTAAACTGGTTGCTATGCATGCATTTTATTTTCAGTGATAATCACATGTTAAAGTAAGTGTATATTGTATCATAATACTTAATGATGTACAGTCATTATAGAGCAGTATCTGGCATTAGGCTGACAGCATTACACTTTGTATTACACTAATAGCACCAATACATCCAGAAAACGCCTTAAGAATTATAAACACTGTTAATTTTTTAATAATTCTCTTTTGTGTATAGCTTCGAAAAGAAAGATTCTTGGGTACAATTATTTGGCTAATACCTGTTTAAAGACCAGTACATTAACTGAATTATTAAAATGAATTATAATCTAGACTTTGCAATGGTCTGAGAGAGCGTTTGGATGGTTGCGAGCATGTCTGATTATCAGCTCACTTCTGTCAGGCTGTACCACTTATGAGAAAAAGCAGCTTGTTATTGACAAAGCTTTTGTTTTGAAATCAACTACTGTCACAGCACTGAAAACAGTTATTAACATACTGATATAAGCATACGATCAGCAGACTGTTAGGTACATGCATGGAGCCACACCACTGAAATAAAGACATTTAGTGCTTAAATTCAGATCAATTAATACACTTACAGTGTAATCAGATCTGAGGTGACCGTGTAATATTTTGATGATGTCGGTGGTCTGTATCCCTTCTTTTTCTTCAATACCCATGATGTCAGTAAATGTGAAAGGATAGAAAGAGCCTCTTGCGTCTTTCTTCAGTTTGAAGGTTTTGGACTGAGAACAAAAACAATATTTTACATTAAGCTCTTTCAACCAGTAAATATAACCGCAGTGATGACTTATTAGAGAAACTAATACAAGTTTTGTCCATTTAAATGGGTGAAGAGTGATTTGTTGTTAAAGTACTACAAGACTGTGCACAGAAACACTCCTCCAGAGAATCAGTAGTCTGTAGGTGTATTTGACTTGAAGCAGCCCTGTGCAGACTGACCAGCTTATGACAAAGTAACACGAGAGTAAAATTGAGCCATCAGCTCTTGAATCGTTCTCGCAATGCTTTAATATCATATGCTGGGCAGTCTGCACAGGGCCGTTTCTGTCAGGTGAGAAACACCTGACCTAATGGTGAGAGAGAACCAAATCGCAGATCAGCTTTAAAAAACACACACTTTATTTAAACAAAAACAAGACTTTAAAACCCAAACAAGACTTTGAGATCAAAACAGGACCAGATTATATAAAGCTGAGCTCAAAAACTAGAGACAAACTTCTTGACACCAGCACAAGCCAGCAAACACAAGGGCATTAAACAGAGAAAGCAAACAAAGCAGGTAATACAGGCAAGCAGGTGAGGGGAATGAACTAATGATGGGATGATAAACGAGAAAACAAGAGAGTGGAGTCAAGACTCAACTATATAATGAAACAATTGTGTGCAATTCATGTGTGTAGTGAGTGTCCATGTAGCTCAACTGGTACAGCATTGTGTAAGCAGCACGAAGTACTGATAAAATGTATAACCTGACTACACTGTAAGTCACTTTGAATAAAATCTGCTGCCACATGAATAAATGTAAATGCATAGCAGTGACTGTAAAATATGTATTTCAGGTATGGGAGTCGCATATTTTGAATTCTTGTATTTGGGCTATGACCATTGGGCTAGTTTTGATTTTTTTTTTTTTTCCAGATCTGGCAACCCGGCATCTTTTGATGATTAGATATTTGATAAAGTCTTTCTTGAAAATACAGGCCACAGGCCCAAACTTAGAACAACAAACAAAGCATGAAAAGTGAGTACCTGTATGATCACTCAGTGAAAATCACTGAGTACTAAGTTTCAGTTACCCTAACTGCATTGTAGTGTTGACAATTAAAACTAATTTATTTTTGTGCCACAGGTCCCATCTCCTTTGCATTCATAATAGTGATAGTAAGACTATTGGCTGAAAAGTTTGTATTTTGGGGGTCTGCTAGTTGTCCAGTACTCTGTGCTTTACTATTGGGACTGTATTTTTAGTACTGGGCCCTTTTCAGATGCCTGAGCTATAACAATGATATAATAAATCCTGTATTGCAGAAGTTGCAACTCTTTAGAGTGTCTGATTTTCTATTTCTTAGGCAACAGTTTTTACCTGCAAAGTGAAACTTTTTCCAAATGTTGAATTTGCCAAGGCTCTTGTAGTAATGCGGCCATGAAGAGAGCTATCAGCCGAGTTGATGAAGCTTGATTTCCCAGCACCTACTGGTCCATGCAGAAGAATTCTGAGAGTGTCCACCTCTGAGTTTCCAGGCTGGAAATTGTTTAGTTCTGTCAGCTTAGACTCCCTATTGAACACTAACTATTGTTAGTTGGGCAGCAGGAAATATTTTATACATTTTGTACGAGTCATTGAGCCATGTTAGCACGAGAAAAGAAACATTAATAAAGCATTTAATGGTCCAGAAAACATTTTTTAGAAACTGGCAGTCAAAATGCAAAAACTTACATCCAGTTCACTGTCCTCCAGGGCTTTTGAAGCTCTGCTTAAGCAAAATGTATATTACTGTACGTACATTTTACTGCAAGTATTTTTAATGACAGATACTATTGACAGAACATCAGGCTCTTTTCCTATCACCACCTTTCACTGACAGCGATTTATCATTTAATATTTTAAATTAAGGGATTTTTAAATAATATTGCAGAGGACAAATATTAGGAATATTTTTATGCATGTAATCGATGGCATAATGTGTACATTTAAAATGTATTGTTACATTTAAAATGTATTTTATGTGTCATAAAATGTATTGTGTAATGTAATGTATGTATCCTTAATTTTGTTGGCAGGTTGACTGTCACACAGTATCTGTCCACCCTGTTTATGGGACAAATGACAGAAAATGACACATTCTACCTATACATGTGCTGGAATTAGTGTCATACACTTGGCCCTCCACATAGTCATTGGCAAAGTTGACAATATTGTTTAATGCATCTAAAATCAGCACATCCATTGTTGCATCTGTGCTACATTCCTCATGGTAGTTCTTCACAGGAAAGATGCAGTTCACAGGAACTCCCAGTCTGTCAGAACACATCTCCATCTACACAAGGAAACAGAAAAACTATTAACCTAAAACAATAGT
>JAZGTH010000623.1:25000-38344 GCA_036877525.1 Chromobotia macracanthus
CGTTCTCAACGAGTCTCATTCTGTTTTAAAGTCCTGGCACAAAAACGTTTTGGACAACAATGTTAAAAAAACATCTCTCTGAAAATTTGCACGCCAGAAAGAAAGGAGAGCAAAATTTCTTTTGAAATAGTGTTACTGGCCAGTGTGATTAGGCAGCTTCACTGTGTGTGTGTGTTTTTTGATCATTACCTTGATTACTTAACTCATACTTACTATAACACTGATACTGACAATAAAACCACATTGAACCCACATTCACTGATTCATGGTACATTTATTGCATTCTTTAACAGTTATTGCAGACTTTAACATTTTCAATATTTTATCTAGCAGTAATGATACATAATTACCTGATAAATGGCTATTTACAGTCCTGCATTACTAACAAGTTTAATTTTTCAATTTGTCTGCGCCCCCCATATTTTTTTTTCACTGCTCCACACGGTATTACACTCTGATTGATTTATACCACTAATCAAAACAGGCCCGGTTCTACGGTAAAAGTAAAAGCACCCTCAGATGAAATTATAATAGAACATATAATAGTGAGCATGGATGGCGGAAGTGGGGGTTACTTTTGAAGTCTGGTATAAAAATAGCATGTACCACCAAATACCACCGCCACGTTTTACACACAGACACGTGCACTTGGCTGCATTTGATTCAAGTTAAGATAGACTTGTTAATATAGTCAATTTTAGTTATGTGTATGTAAACAGTAATCTCATAAAATTGTCTTATTAGTTTGGTTGTGTACAAATAGGGCGATCCATGTTAGGGAGCACCCTCACTATTTTCAGTGGCATCTCAGTGAATTGCTTCTGGAACCGGGTTTAAATCAATGCTAAACCGATGCACTCACGCAGACCGATTATGGACTTTGCTGATGCAGATTGATATAACATTGTCCGCAACTATGTTCACGTAATGTAAAAAGTGGAGGTGTAACCTCAAATCAGCCCATATGGTTCTTAGCCAGGGCTCGCTGCAATTCCATTGTTTACCACAGCTTTACATGAGGGGAAATGCAGGGCGCTGTTGAGCTCAGGAGGGCGGAGACAGCCATTGCCCTCTTAGTTTAATAATTTCGGGAGCCAACCAAGCTATGCGCTCAGTTTCCATATACCGTATATTTGTCTCATTTCACAAACTATAATAATCTAGAAACTCCGAGGATATTTGTTAAATAATGTCACACACATTTACGAGTTAACAGTTTAGGTTTGATTCAGGTTATATTGAGTTCTATGTTTTCAAATGGATTAATATTTTTGTGGGGCACTGCCCTACCTGCCCATACAGATGAGCCACAGCTGGATTTGTATCCTTATCATGCTGGAATATCTTTTGCCAAGTTTTTGGAGTCAGCTTGATAGAGATCAAGACTATTGGCTGAAAAGTTTGTATATTGGGGGTCCGCCAATTGTCCAGTACTCTGTGCTTTACTATTGGGACTGTATTTTTAGTACTAGGGCCCTTTTCAGATGCCTGAGCTATAACAATGATATAATAAATCCTGTAGAAATTGCAGAAGTTGCAACATTTCACAGCGTGTCTGATTTTCTATTTCTTAGGCAGCAGTTTTTACCTGCAAAGTGAAACTGTTTTCAAATGTTGAATCTGCCAAGGCTCTTGTAGTAATGCGGCCATGAAGAGAGCTATCAGCCGAGTTGATGAAGCTTGATTTCCCAGCACCTACTGGTCCATGCAGAAGAATTCTGAGAGTGTCCACCTCTGAGTTTCCAGGCTGGAAATTGTTTAGTTCTGTCAGCTTAGACTCCCTGTTGAACACAAATTGTCAAATGGGCAGCAGCAAATATTTTACCCACTCATTGAGCATGTTAGCATGAGAAAAGGAGCATTAACAAAGAATTTGCTGGTCATAGACCAACACAGACTAAATGTAAAATGCCAAAACTTACTTCCAGTTCACTGTCCTCCAGGGCTTTTGAAGCTCTGCTTAAGCAAAATGTATATTACTGTACGTACATTTTACTGCAAGTATTTTTAATGACAGATACTATTGATATAACAGAACATCAGGCTCTTTTTCTATCACTGCCTTTCACGAGCAGCCATTTAATATTTAAAATTTCAGGGGATATTGTAGCTGGGTTACAGAGATATAATGAATATAATTTCCCAAAACCTTAATTTAATTTATGGATGAGCATTTTAAAAAAAATAACGGAATAAATACATGAATAATAATAATACATATTAACACACATACTATTTCTTAATTTTCTTTCTGGGTCATAGGAGGATAAAGAAGAAGCACAATTTCTGTCTGCCAGAGAAAATCTTTTACCTTGAGGAGGAGGGGGATGAGATTGAGAAGGTTGAGTCCATGAAAATGGCCACATCCTAGCAACACATTTATAAGAAAGAGTTATTAAGAAAAAATGCTGATTAACATAATCAACATTTTAATAATAATATTAATTTAAAAAAATAGCGAATCTGTGCTGACATTGATTAACAGTGGTTTGTCCTGGCTCATCCTAAATCGTCTTTCACTGTATGGGGACGTTTTTAACATCTTGTGGAGTGTTTCTTTGTTGTTGCTTGGATTGGTCAGTTGGGAATATATGGTAATGTTTTGTAAAGCTGCTACATTTTTAAAACCACTATTTTTAATTTTATATATATAAAAAAATATATAATATGATACATTCTAATATTAGTATTAGGATAAGTATTAGGATACTTATTATATATACTTATATAACAGATGACATATAAACATACATGTGTAAAATATACAAATTCAGTAAAGATATATGTATATTTATAAAGTGCATAGTAAGTCACATGAAATAAAATTGTTATTAAATATCATTGTATAACAAACCTCATAAAATTAGACATGCTTCTTGCTACAAATTAATCTACATCGTCCCATTAATAAAAAAGTAAAATCACGCTTTGTTTTTGATTAAAATATTTAGTCTTACCTGCAATATTGAGTCCTACCTGCAAGTCAGTCTGAAAGTGTCTGATGATCTTCTCATCTGGATATGACAAACACACCTTGTTTTAAAGCAGAAAGCAGTAACTTTCAGTTTCTCTCCTGTTTTGAATGCCCCTTTGTGTGTAACCTCTGAATAAATAATAATTAAAATTTTTGTGCCATGTGATTTACAAGAATGTTTCTTCTCTTTTTTGTCCTTTAGGAATTCTTCTCTGAAGAAATGTGTCAGCTGATTTACAGGAAGGTTCCTTCACTTCATAGACTATATATTCATCATGGAGTAAAATGTGAACATGAAATAAAAAAATGTATATTTATTGTTTGCATATTGTATGAGATTGTATGAGAAAGTTTTCTCTAAGATTTCTTTTCTGAAAAAGAATGTAAAACAATTCTGAAAATGCTCTCTAAATGTTGTTTTGCATTCTGACACTTTTTCTTGTGTCAGACACCAGGGCCCTGCACAGACCTTTTAAGAGGCATGTCCATTTTTCATCTTAACACATCTTAATAACAAATAAATAACACAAAATAATAGTCTCAAAAGCTTTATATTTATTCACTGTTAATATCAGCCATCATAATAATATAGATAATATAGATACACAGGGTTTCACAGAACTGTTTCTCACATTCTCACTCCTTGAAGAGAAACACAGATAACTCATCTCTCCACCCTGACCTTAAATACAAAACTATTTCTGTTTCTATTAGTTAATAAATCTAGACTTTTAACTACTTCTGTGTGTCTTACAGAAGTCTTGTGCTTTCCTCTGAATTTCTTTCATTTGGTTGAAACACTATGTGAAAAACTATGCGGCTGGCATAAATTATACCCACCAGACAATGAATCTTGTCTTTCAAACTGGGGTTTCTGTTGTACTTTGGGTCTTCTTCAGAAATTGGTGTTACCGGGTTAAACTTAAGAGACAGAAATAAATAATATATGCGTTGAAGAATAACCTGACATGAGCATAAGCTAGAAATGTGATGTAATTTAAAATGTAATGTAAGTTAAAAACTTTTACTTAACGTTAAACCATTTGTAAGTTGATTAGTCAAAAAAATTAAACATTGTCATTTGGTGATGTGATCAAAACAGTCATATTAACTAACCATCCCGACTAACCAGAACAACAAGATTTGTTCAACAAATGTTTTGAACAGATCTATCTGAGGCCGGTGTTTTGGAAACCTTTTTGAAAACCTTTTTCATTTTTATTTATGTAATTCTGTCTGGTGACATTAGTCACACAGAAATGATACACTTCACCTTTAATCTCAAATAGGTCATTTAAAATGTTTTATGTTTGGCTTTCCTTTAAACATAAAATAAAGTATTCAGCAAAGTCACATATTTAAAACAATGTTCTGGAAGCACTGCATGTATATATACAGTTTATTCAAAAACATGCAGTCACCACTTTTTGAAAATCGTTCTTGCACATATTTTAAGCGGACGAGCTCAGTCGGTGCATCCAGACGACAAAACACATCACAGTTGAAAAACACATAAAAACTGTTTTTTACTCAACTTATTTTTTTCGAACTTACTCTGTAGCCATTTTTGACGCAACCATGCAAAGGTTTTATGACACCATGAGTTTGTATCCCTCCTGAACCTTCACTTTTCATACCCATGGTGTCAATCAATGTAAAAGGAAGGTAAGAACCAGGCCTTCCTTTCTTCATTTTGCAAGCTTTACACTGGAAACAAAACCAATGCACAACATGTTGCTTTGAAGGATCTTAGTTTTTTAAAGTAATCTGTGTATGTGTTTTATCTGACTGTGGCTGAGACTGGAGACATACATCTGTGTTGTAATTCATTTATAATTAATAAATATTGGTATTTACTAATATTTACTAATTTTATGGTCATTTCATTTTATCTTTATTATTTCTATTATTGTTTTTTAACAGTAATAGAAATAATACATTCTTATGTTGTGAAGCAGTCTTTGCTTCGTATAATAACCTCTTGAGTCTGTTTCTAGTCAGATGCATTTAGATTGAGTGTTGAGTGCAGCTAAGCTTATTTAATTCACTGCCCATTTTATTCCACCATCACTCTTTCTCTTGCCTGCTGATCTTCCTCACATCTCTGTATCTGTGAAAGCAATGCTGTTACCTCCAGGGTCCACACAGGTCCAGAGTGTGATTCTGCAGGGGCTCTAGAAAACATGACCCTGAAGAGCACTATCCACAGAGTTGATGAAGCTTGATCTCCCAGAACCTATTTCTCCATACAGAAGAATTCTGAGACTGTCCACCTCTGAAGTAGCAACCTGGAAACTGTTTAGCGCTCTTAACAGGTTTCGTTTCTCAAGCTCAATAGAAAAGTAGTAAGGGAAAACTTCCGATGAATGACCAACATTTTCTGGAGGACACAAAACTTCTAAGAAACACAAAACCTCTGAGACACACAAACAAAATCTGTGTTTCTCAGACATTGTGATTTTAATCCCATCCAAATCTGGCAAGTCTGTTTTTTTTTCTCATACAATCTCTGTAAAAATTCCACAGCAATTTCCCCATTATTTTTTTTCCAGCTCAGTCCTCCGAGAAATCTAATCCCATCTGAATGCAAATGTCTGTAATAATAAACAACAATAAACACATTCCATTTAGTATGCCTGCAAATGTTTTTACCAACCGACAAAGAAGTTTAGGATATCAACAGGAAGGGTTAAATCTAATAAACTGTTAAGATTCATTAATTTGTCCATTTAGTTAAGTAATCTAATCTTAAGTAATCTAATCTTTTCATTTACTATATGCTGGTTTACTCTATGCAGACAGTTCTATAAAATCATGTAGTTTTCTGCAGTTAAAACTGAGGGGTTGTTTTGGACAGGGAAACACATTTTAAGTTTTTAAACATGTTTACATTGTACGTTGCATTTTAAGACATTAAATCCTGTTTTTTATGGTATGGCTCCTTTAATTGTTTGTACAGAATCCTTTTTTGTAGACTTAGTTCACATTAAAATCAGAACTAGAGATGGGAGGGCAAAACATCACTTCTTACAAATAGCATTGTTGCCAGTGCTATAATAATATTTACATAAAACTATCATAAATCAATTAATATCAGCGGCTAATTAGCATTAATGAACTAACATACAGTATCATAATGTTTTACCACAAAGTCAGAGATATAAATTAGATTCAGTACCATCAATAATGTCATGGATAACTTGTACTAAAAACAATGTTTAAAAGCATTTTGAAAGCAGTAACTTTCAGTTTCTCTCCTGTTTTGAATGCCCCTTTGTGTGTAACCTCTGAATAAATAATAATTAAAATTTTTGTGCCATGTGATTTACAAGAATGTTTCTTCTCTTTTTTGTCCTTTAGGAATTCTTCTCTGAAGAAATGTGTCAGCTGATTTACAGGAAGGTTCCTTCACTTCATAGACTATATATTCATCATGGAGTAAAATGTGAACATGAAATAAAAAATGTATATTTATTGTTTGCATATTGTATGAGATTGTATGAGAAAGTTTTCTCTAAGATTTCTTTTCTGAAAAAGAATGTAAAACAATTCTGAAAATGCTCTCTAAATGTTGTTTTGCATTCTGACACTTTTTCTTGTGTCAGACACCAGGGCCCTGCACAGACCTTTTAAGAGGCATGTCCATTTTTCATCTTAACACATCTTAATAACAAATAAATAACACAAAATAACAGTCTCAAAAGCTTTATATTTATTCACTGTTAATATCAGCCATCATAATAATATAGATAATATAGATACACAGGGTTTCACAGAACTGTTTCTCACATTCTCACTCCTTGAAGAGAAACACAGATAACTCATCTCTCCACCCTGACCTTAAATACAAAACTATTTCTGTTTCTATTAGTGAATAAATCTAGACTTTTAACTACTTCGTGTGTCTTACAGACATTAATTAGCATTAATGAACTAACATACAGTATCATAATGTTTTACCACAAAGTCAGAGATATAAATCAGAGTCAGCCCCATCAATAATGTCATGGATAACTTGTACTGAAAACAATGTTTTTTAGAACTTACCTCCGGGTTATTGTCCTCCAGGGTTCACCAAACTCTGTTTAATCATAGTAGATAAGTCAAAACTTTTGCTGTCATTTACTCAAATGTTGTTAAGGTCTTGATAGTGTCTTGTGTTTTAGTAATTAGTATTGGGGGAAAAAACTTGCAGTAAAAATATATATAATTAATTAAAAATAATTTTTAAAAATTTGCCATGTCCTAATTGTACAAGTACAATGTCTGTTATACTCAGGGCCTTAACCAGGGTATGAAAATTATTCTAGTACAGGAGACAGTAGACAGCTCTGACTTAGCAGAGAAATGAGCATGATACTTTTTGTTATGGAGGATGTCCCTGCTCCACCTCCTCCCCACGACCAGAGGGAACCATCTCCTGAATACTAACTCTGTTTCAGACTACATTACCCATAATGGTACATACTGGAGATTGACAACTTCCTGCACACCTGTTCCTCATTATCTCACAAGTATTTAAGCAGCGTTCAAACTCAAATCTCATTGCCAAGTCTTGTTTTGCCCTGGTGACAATTCTGAGCGTTATTTCTCTGTTTGTGGATTATTGTGATAATCAGATGTGCATAGACACATAGTTATCTACACATAGACAGATAGATGGATAGAAAAACAAAGACAAAGCAGAATTTGTCTACCCTGATTATAGGTTACATAGTTATTTACACTTTATTTACACATTTATTTTACTGTAGATGATTTACTGATATATTATTATGCAAATATAACCCCATCACCTGCAAAAAGTGTACAGTAGACAAAAACTACTATTTCCACCTTACTATCCTGACAAAAATCAGAAATCCGTCATATTTATGCCATTGGTAGAGAAACACTAGTCCCTCCTCAACCTCACAGCACTGGTTGAGTCAATGCTGCTGCATCTGCCATATAATGCTTAGCTAGAGTTGAGACAGTAGAAAGCTGTTTCAGAATGTAAAAATATACAAAATTTAAGCGGTTATTCATTGCCTGCTTGGTCCTCCACAAAGTCATTGGCAAAGGTAACAATATTTTTGTAATGCATCTAAAATCAGAGCATCAATTTCTCTTTTGGTTTTATGTTCCTCATGGTAGTTCTTCACAGGGTAGATGTAGCTCACAGGAACTCCCAGTCTGACAGAACACTCCTCCATCTAATGAAGCAAACAGAGTTCAAAAAACAGTCTTACTTGGAAAAAATGAATATATAATGCAAATACTGTATAATGTGAATGAATTGTACTTGATTAGTTATCTAATATTATTAGATTTAATATCTAATCATTATTAATGAAATTGTTACATATTTTATGTGAATAGGACTAGAAGCACAATCAGAAAAAGTCACCTAAATCATAATGACTTCGGCCAAATCTGAAACAAAACCGAAATATGTAAATGTTAAGTTTGCTTTTTAAAATGACAAAGAAGCAACGGCAAGAGAGTGGCTGCTTGTATGTGCATCTTGAAACAGTGGGAAACATGCATGTCAAAAAATCAAATCTGTTTACGCGCATATCAACATGATTACTTTATTCAGCGTTCATGTAAACACTGTGTTCAGATTCATTAGTCTGATTTGGCGTCTGCCAAATGCGTAAATGTAAATGGAATAAAGTGACTGAAGATAAATCTAGGGAGTTTTTGACAAACTTTAGTTTTTCCAGGAGTGCAAGTAGTTTGTTATCCAGATAGAGGCTGTGTGCTTCTGTCTCTTAACTACTGTAAAGTCTAATTAATTTTAATAAATAAGTCTATTCCAATGGGTCACTTAAATGAGCAGGTTTAAAGATGCCTGAGTGCAATTAAACTTTATATTTATAGCTATATACAGAGGTGGGTAGTGGCACACTACATTTGCTCTATTATGTTTGTAACATTTTGTAAAATTAAAAGTACACAGAGTAATTTTTTAAAGAGTAAGAGTGGTTACTTTAACTCCTACTTGACAATATTTTTAATGAAAAACTTTGACATTTAATACCAGTACAGTTACAATAACCACTTTACTTAGTGACTCACCTTCTCTTTTTATTTTCTTGCTTGTGTAGATCTTCTCAGTGTTTTCTTTGACCAGTGGACATGCTGCATCCACCTTGGTCATGATGATGACTTGAGGAATGCCTGTAGGACAAATGTATTTGTATACCTAATGTTCATGTTGAGGTATAATGCATTTAAAGAAAATTACTGAACAGCAATCTTCATATGGGGATCTTGTAATGCATTCCATGGGGATTTAGGAGCAATAAAGATTAACTCCTGCGTTCAGAATGTTCCTACAGCAGCGCTATGTGAATATAATGTAATAATGTATAAGATAAATGCTTCATGTTAGGGTCCTTACACACCTGTACATTTAGTGATTAAAAATATAAAGACGTCTTTTATTACTTACGCAAGTGTCGTGCTTGCTGCCGAATAGCTTTCATTTGTTGAATGAACTCTACAGGAATTAAAGTTCCAGTGTCTGCAGGAAGAACAGACACCAGACAGTGAATCTTGTCTTTCAGACTGGGGTTTCTGATGTACTTTGGGTCTTCTTCAGAAACTGGAGAGACAGAAGTAGATAATGTTATTAGACACATGCAGGTACAATACAATAATGTGCATTGAGGTATAATCAAGAAGAAAACTGAATCATTATGCCCAGTCTGAAATACATTTATGCATTTGGCAGACGCTTTTATCCAAAGTGACTTACAGTGCATTGAAGTTATATATTTTCTTAGTACATGTACTCCCTGGGAATCAAACCCATGACCTCTTGCGCTGCTAACGCAAGTATATTAGACCATTGTATACACAACCCTCTGTAGTGATTACATGTTAAGAAAACCTGCAATGTAGTGTATCATACTACTTTACTGTTACACTTTTTAATTTTTACACAGGAAAAGATCAGGTTTACCTTCACACCTATGGGGAAGTTAGTCTGAAACTATATTATATGATGCAGATGATATCAGTACAGTAATTTTGTTTACTGCAGTATTCATCTGGCATTAGGCTAACAACACGAAAATACTTACTACACTGAATACAACCAATAAAAACAGAGTTACAAACATTATTTAATAAATTTAATGTTCTTTGTACATAGCTACAAAAACCAAAGTTTGAACTGGGCTCAGGCATCTTTGAAACTGTCCATTAAAGGACCGTTACTTAAAATACATTGGACTTTGCAATGGACGATGATTATGAGAGTGTGGAAGTTTAGCATGTTTGATCACCTCAGTTTTGTCATTACATCACTTTAGTCATTAGAATGTTTTGAAAACATATAAATTACTGTCACACTATTGACAATTGTATCCTATTGGCAAAACAGCCTCCACAAGACTACAGAAAGGCATGTTCATACAGTGCTTTAATACTGTGTATGTATTATATAATATATACGGTTAATACACTTACAGTATAATCATCCCTGATGTGACCACATAATATTTTGTTGATGTCATCTGTCTGTATTCCACGTTTAACTTCAATCCCCATGATGTCAATGAATGTGAAAGGGTAGAAAGAGCCTGTTGTGCCCTTCTTCAGTTTATAGGTTTTGCACTGAGAACAAACACACAAACATTGTTTAAGGATTTACTGTAAAATCACTCTCACTTGAGACATTTAAAACAACAAAAATCATTTTATGAATCCTGTGGAAATTCCAACACCAGGTGGCTGAGAGTGTTCTTTACATGTAAGCTTGGACAGCCGTGTTTTTACCTCCAGAGTGAAACTGCTTTCTTCTGAATTTTTGAGTTTGACAGGGCTCTGTTACCTCATGCGGTCCTGAAGACAACTATCCACAGAGTTGATGAAGCTTGATTTTCCAGATCCTATTGGTCCATGCAGAAGAATTCTGAGAGTGTTGACCTCTGGGTTCCCAGACTGGAAGTGGTTTAGTGTTCTCATCAAGTTTTGCTTAGACTCCCTTGACAGGGGAACACAAATTGTCACACTGTAAAAACAATCTACAAGTTTTTTAAAGGCTTTTACAAGTTCATCTTAACAATTATGCTGACTGCGTAACTTGTAAAAATAAGTTTTTCCAACTATTTTGTATGTTACAGCAACTCAGCACCAATCAAGATTAAAAATGCAGACAAGCTGATTAAACTTAAACATTTAAAGCTGCAAAGTTTTTTTTACAGTGCTTATATTAAAAATTCACCTCAAAAAATGCTGCAACCTGCATTTTTAGAGAGCACATAGCAGCACACAGCAAAATTTACATTTAAAGTATGACTGCATGTAACTTATATGGAGCTAAAATAAAGGAAACAAACCCAGCATTTTGCAAACAAATGCATCTACCTGCATTGCAAAGGAAACTTCACTCTCAGACAAACAGAAAGTGCTTTGCAAATACAAATGGCAATTTGAGAGAAAACTCAGAGATGTAACAAACAGATGTACTGTGTTTTACAATGCCATTTTATGATTGTGTCTACATGATTTTTCACAAATGTGATCATGCAGATTTTCTCACAAATGCAGCTGTGCACTTTTATTTTCCAAAACAGCAGACCGGTGCTTTTTTGTTATGCTTTGTTAAGCTTCGCATTGGGGCCTGATAACCCTATCAGCTGATCCTCTTTTTTATTAATAATAATACAATTTTAATAATTTAACAGATACTTTCAGGAGGTTGTCATAGTACTTTTAACTTTTTATGTTATCGATTATCAAACAGTTATGACTATATAACTCATTCCGACTGAATTCTCTATATTGCCATATGAAACCAATTCATGTATTGTACAGATATGTGTAAAATATGTTTATACAGACAGGAATATATAATATATATATAATAACATGTTAGCCAAACAAAAATATTTATTTAAGTGTTAACTATTAAACCCTCCGTTAGTTAACTAAGTGTTAACTAACTACTACTCAACACCAGATGCAAGAAACGGGTGAAGAAACTGATTTACACAAATTTACCAACGTGATTTATTGATTAAAGTTCAAAAGCCACCTATTGTACAATAGATTAAATTAAACAGTTAAAACTGGCCCATTTTGCATCAGCAGTAAATTTTAGGCCTGGGCTCATTTATACAGTGTGTGCTGTGGCTGTGAACTCCTTTATGTTCACTGTTAAAGCCAACAACACAAGATTTATATTATGTATATTATATATTTGTTCTTATATTATAACTAGCTGCTCTAGTGTGATATTAACATGGTGGACCTGTGTTGCTCCTCCCAGTACAAGATCAGTGCAAGATGCAAACAAGAACATGGAGAGCGTCCATCGATTGTAGGTGGCTTGCTGTACTGTGTCACTGTAGAGAATAATCTGGAAACTCAATCTGAGTTTCAAAATTCTCAGGTATTGTAAAATGAAGTGGGTGGATATACTATTATAGGGTAGTTGTGAACCACACTACGGACATTACGTTCCAAACAATGCAAAAGTGAATTTTGCATAACAGGTCCCCTAGTGCTCAAACTGATTTTAGTGGAAAATTAGCATTGAGGGGACTACTGGTTATTTAGTAGGTGCAAAAACATATCAAATATATAAATAACTGATTGGAACTGAAATAAAGAAACAGGGTCAGTGTAATTTTAGAGATAGAAAATTAGCACAACCATGCAGTTATATCATCATGCAAAACTATTTGACAGTAGAATATTGTGTCTGACCAATCAGAATCAAGTATTTTAAAGAGAGCAATGCAAATAGGATTTTACAGTGAAATAAATGATTTTAGAGCTTACCTCCAATCCACTGACCTCCATGGCTCATCATACTCTGCTTAATCAAAACAGATATTGACATTTAAAACAAACTCTTTATTTTACGAGATTTGCAAGTATTCTAAACAGAGGACCTTTCTTCAAAAGGTAAGTTGGGCAATTCCAGAGAGGCTATCAAGCTAGCTTTGAACACCTAAGTTCCACCCCTTTCTTCAGACACTCTTCAAAGCCACGCCTCCCTCACCACATCAACATATACATCGGTTGACAGGCAAGTTGGACATCTCATTCATTGCATTTGGACTGAATTTTTTAGTTGTCGAACATTTTTGTTTATCAACACAGTTGATGAACAAAAATGTTGTTATATGACATTATTGATATGAACTTTGAGCACATTTAATTGAATTTTTAGGTTTAAAATATTTAGATATGAAATATTAAAATCGATCGCGATGACATTCATTTTTGTTATGCTGGTTGAAAAGTCTCTTCACATCATTGATTGCAATCACTAAGTGAAGTGGTCTAAATATGTTTATTTATGCAAGTTCTGTGGAACGCACAGGACCATAAAATCATTGTTCTTCTAATCATTGCTTATATTTGCT
>JAZGTH010000677.1:0-13563 GCA_036877525.1 Chromobotia macracanthus
ATCCTCCCTGTCTGCTCCTCTTCCTGATACTTCTATGAGCACCAGGTTGGTAAGCACCAGGGGCAATATGGGAGACGCTGGGAGATAATCCGCCGGGTCCGTCCCCACGGACCTCCCAGCCTCCATTACGCTCGTTCCAGCAGGTAGAGTTCATGTGTGTGGCAGCAGCACACTCCCAAGCGAGTGAGGTCGTCTACTTGTTCAGGACTCGTGAGGATAATGCGATGTCGATCATGGCATCAGAGGGTGTGCTGCTCCTCTCTGAGGATGACTCTTCTGAGGCTCTGCTCTCTCAGGGTGGGGCCCAGGAGGAGGTGGATGTGGAGCTAGCGGCAGTGCTATCTCAGATGGCAGCGAGCATTGGATTGGAAGTCTCCACCCTATCCTGAGCGCTTGTGGCTTGATGATTGGTATCTGGGGTTGGGATATGGTCCTAAACTGCATACTAAGTCATGGCGTGCACCATTCACATAGTGCACACACTTGGCAGGCTCGTCTACCCTTGAAGATGGAGTGGCCAGGGGCTATGCTGCAGTGATTGCGGTGCATCCGTGCCCACAGAATGCTGCCACCTGGAAAAACAGACCTAGGCCTCCTTCCCATGCCTGTGTTCTCTTCGACGCTGGTGGCAAGGGATTCCACCCTTGCCAGATTGCCAAGAGGGTGGAAACCACCCAAGAGTGGATCCAAATCCAGGTCCCTGAGTGCTCAACAATAACTGGTACTTCTATGGATTGGGGATGGATCTGCCTCTGGTGCCAGCAACCTGAATTTTTGGAAAGAAAAACGAGAAAGGGAGTCAGCGATTTGGTTTTTGGAACCCGGAACTTGCTCCTCGGTTATAATAAATTGGTCGCAGGTGAAAATCCAGATAAGGCGTCTTAGAAAAGGCATTAATGCGGGGACGGCCTTTATTAATGCAGTGTACAGTTGTTTCATTGTCGCAATGGACTAAAATACTTTTGGGTGACCATTCCTTCCCCACAGGAAGGCCGCGACAACGATGGGATAGAGCTCAAACAGGGCTGAGGATTGAGGCGAATGGAGGAGCTGTGGAGGCCACGGAGACGCAAACCAGCGGTCCTGATAAAAAACGCAGAATCCCACTGAAGGGACAGCGTCGATGAAGAGTTGGATGTAGAGAGGGAAAGATATGAGGTTGTCATAGAAAAAAGTTAACCCATTCCATTGCTTTAGAAACGTTATCCATAAGCCTAGTTCATTTTTACATTAGCAGGATAAAGGAATTTCATCTTCCAGCGCTTGAACAGAAGATGTGAGGGAGAGGTGATGTGCAATGAAAGGGCGCCCCTTGGGGAATTATGCGCATGGCGGAGTTTAAATGACCAAGTATGGAGAGGAGTTTGCGTTTGGAACAAGATGGGTTAACCAGGAGATTAGATGCGACCAGAATAATTCTGTCAATTTTGTCCTTGGGCAAGGAGGCCTGAAATTTGACAGAGTCTAAATTAATGCCTAGGAACTCAATTGTAGTGGCTGGACCTGATGTTTTATTCTGAGTGATAGGGATCCCAAGTTCAGCGAACACTTTGAGCTGCTGGAACAGCATCGTGATTATTCAAAAAATCATCCAGCAAATGGAGAAGGTAAGGAATGCCGTAGTTGTTGGAAAGAATCCAGCATATAGTTTCTGACAGGGTGCCAAATGTTAAACGCACTGCAAAGTAGAATTTATTGCACCAACGGACAACAAACAAATGCCATAACTCTGGGCTGATATGGTATTATTTTGAAAGCTGCCGTTATATCTACTTTTGCTAACCATGCAGCATGGCTGACACTTTTAATCATTGTTATTGCTTGGTCGATATTGTAATGCAGAGAGTATTCCTCGAGAGAATAAGAGTTGTGAGGGACTAAAAGAGCCACACCGATGGGGCTGATACGAAAATGTTCAAAAGGAGGTGTTATGAAGGGGCCGATCATAAAACCTGATTCTAGTTCTTTTGGAATTAGCTCGTCCACTATTTCAGGCTCTGCTAGAGCGGATTGGAGATTATCTCAGATGATATTTAGAGTGGGGAGAGATACAAGACCAGTATTAAAGCCATGTTTGGGACCAGACAAAAGTTGGTAGTGTTAGTGTTTAGGTTAGTGGAAGCCAGACAAGAAACATTCACAGAGTCGAAAGACCATTTTTTGAATTTTTATTCAAAGACTTTTGCACTGGGCAGATAGAGCGGGTGTGGGCTCTGCCGCAAAAATGACAAATGTGGAGATAATGACAGTGCTGTCTCAAACATTTCGCCTCATTAAAATTGTTGCAGACCTGTCTGTTAGAAGAATTTTGGACAGGTCTGCCTCTACAATCCTTGAAGGAGTGATCTCCCCTGGAGGTAGTGGGCTGCGGGGTGTAGCTAGAAGATTTAAGAGAGATTGGTCCTGGGCAGGGGGGAATTGATGGATTAATTTGAGGACAAGTGGTAGTGGTAGGTGGATCCAATGCCACAGCATTTGGTGGAGCTGGGAGATGAGTAGCCGTGAAAAGAGAAAAGGAAGAACGATTTTGAAGAGGATTAATAGGGGGAAGAGAGGCTGAGGCTGCGGCCATTTGCGGAGGCATGCTCACGCTAGAAACAGCCCCTGAGAAAGTTGTGACTGGCGACACTGATGGGAGTAGGTGGAGCGGCAGCAGAAGTGGTTAAGATGACAGGCTGAGCTGGCGAGTGAGAGGTGCGTGCTTCAGCCAGGAGAGAAGCTTGGGCATGGTCCAGGCTGGCCGCCACAGCAGCAGGGCACTGGGAGAGTACCAGGCACAGCGAGAGAGGCACCCGGGAAAGCCACAGTGCATGAGGCCGGGGTTTGGCAGACCTTATTCAGACAAGTGGACGGGATCGAGGCAGGATGAGTGTGACCTGAGTGCAGAGAAACGTTCAGGTTGTAAAGTTGTGCTTTATTTAGTCTGCACAAGAACTGTATATCAGATTCTAAAAGGGCTTATCTTAAAGCTTTCACAGTCCATTTCTCTATTCCAGGAATGGTTCGACGCAGAGGAAGACGGAATGTGTCTCGCCGGTGTAAAAGTAATGAATTTATTTAAGGTACTTAAAGATTTTTATGTAGGGTAATTATAAAACAGTGCACATGTGCAAGGGATCAAAACTAATCAAAACTGTTGTGCTCAGTGCTTCTTAGCATAGCTACAGGCCAGGCCAGACAGGAAGGCATCAGACGAGGGCCAAGAACTGCGTGGGATGTATTTCTGAAAGGTCTGAGACTGTGCCCTCGCCATTCTAAACTTCTCGATCACGGTCTGTACAGATGTGCCAAAAAGCTGCTGTAATACGGCAATTGTATGCTATGCAGCACTAGCCTGACCCGCTGTCGCATATGCTAACAATATTCCATAATGACAACGTGAAAGAAGTTTGTCTGAAATCTTTGCAAATGTATTACAAATAAAAATGAAAAGCAATCACATGTACATAAGTATTCACAGCCTTTGCTCAATACTTTGTTGAAGCACCTTTGTCAGCAATTACAGACTCAAATTTTTTTTTGAGTATGATGCTACAAGCTTGGCACGCTTATTTTTGGGGAATTTCAACCATTCTTCTTTGCAGGACATCTTAAGCTCCATCAGGTTGAATGGGGAGTGTCGGTGCACAGTCATTTTCAGATCTCTCCAGAGATGTTCAATCGGGTTCAAGTCTGAGCTTTGGCTGGGCCACTCAAGGACATTCACAGAGTTGTCACATAGACACTCCTTTGTTATCTTGGTTGTGTGCTTAGGGTTGTTGTCTTGTTGGAAGATGAACCTTCACCCCAGTCTGAGGTCCAGAGCGCTCTGGAGCAGGTTTTCATTAGGGATGTCTCTGTACATTGCTGCATTCATCTTTCCCTCTATCCTGACTAGTCTCCCAGTTCCTCCCACTGAAAAACATGCCCACAACATGATACTGCCACAACCATGCTTCACTGTAGAGATGGCATTAGCCAGGTAATGAGCAGTGCCTGGTTTCCTCCAGACATGACGTTTGATATTCAGGCCAAAGAGTTCAATCTTTGTTTCATCAGACCAGATAATTTTGTTTCTCATGGTCTGAGAGGCCTGATTGGTGAAGTGCTGCAGAGATGGTTGTTCTTCTGGAAGATTCTCCTCTCTTCACAGAGAAACGCTGGAGCTCTGTCAGAGTGATCATCGGGTTCATGGTCACTTCCCTGATTAAGGTCCTTATCCCCCAATGGCTCAGTTTGGCCAGGCAGCCCGCTCTCTAGGAAGAGTCCTGGTGATTCCAAACTTCTTCCATTTACGGATGATGGAGGCCACTGTGCTCATTGGGAGCTTCAATGCTACATACATTTTTCGGTACCCTTCCCCAGATCTGTGCTTAGATACAATCCTACAGACAATTCCTCGGACTTCATGGCTTGGTTTGTGCTCTGACATGCACTGTTAACTGTGGGACCTTATATAGACATAATATAGACATTTGCGGAAATCATTCGTGAATGCGGTTGGTAATGAGACAGATACTCCTTCCAAGGTCTTGCGCCTCAGTGTGAGATAGAGAAGAAAGGGCAGGCTCATGGGAGCTTCGCAGTCTGGTGAAGAAGCAAGACAAGTTAACATAACATCAGGGACACCCACCCGCAACCCTCCCCCAAAGGCCACCATGATAACACGCATACACACACGCAAAAAACAAAGAAAAAAAAACATACATATATATATATATATATATACATACACACGTACACACGTACATTATATACACACACACACACACCTACATACCTGCATATATACATATACATACATGCATGCATATACATATATATATATATATATATATATATATATATATGTATGTATATATGTGTATGTGTGTATATGTGTGTATGTGTATATGTGCATATGTGTGTGTATGTGTGTATGTATATATGTATATGTATATATACACACATACATATACACATACATATACACATATATAGACATATATAGACATACATACACAGTACTGTGCAAAAGTCTTAGGCACATTAGTATTGGTGCAGGTCCCTGCTCCACCTCCTCAGTGCCACTAGAGGGAACCATCACCGGAGTACTAACCGGTGTTTATTCCAGTTGGACATTCCTTAAACCTGTGATTAACTTTGAACTCCTGAAACTCCTGAACTCCATTTACCTCCATATTTAAACCTGTGTTACACTTACTATCTTTGCAAAGTCTTGTTTGCAAAGACTTGTTCTGCTACAATTCTAAGCGGTTTTCCATTGTATTCTGATTATCTGTATTTTGACCTTGGACTGTTTATACTACTTTTGCCTGTTTGCCACCTGCCCCGATTACTGGATTTACTGGTTTTTGTGATTGTTTGCTCCCTGCCTCGACCCTTGTCTGTCTCATGTTTTTGTCTCTGCCTCTGTAGTGTCATTAGGAATTATAAGAAAAAACTGAGAGACTTTCTCCAAGACACTTGAAGAAATCTGCCTGCAAAGCTACCTGACGTGCATGTTTACCAAGAACAAAAGAGGTTTTAACCAAAGGGTGTTCACACAAAATATGTATTTGATTTAGTTATTAGAAGTTAATTGATAAATAAAATCAATTCATGACATTATTTTTGAAAGCATCCCCACTTTACATTTTTAAACAAGTGGCTAAAACTTTTCATAGCACAGTAGCTTTTCAGGTGGGTTTCTTCAAGCGTCTTGGAGACGTCAGTTTTTTCTGTTGGTTCATAATGTAATCACAGACTCGATGATTGTGAGATCAGATCTCTCTTTGGAGCACTGGCTGTTGTCAGTCTCCTTGTGTATTAAAAAAAATCTCACTGGATTATTACTCACTGGATTATACAATGGCAAAAAGAATGTTTGAAAATGTAAACTTTTAATTCCTACTAACACTACAACAAATATAATAATATAATAACAAATATTATATATATATATATATATATATATATATATATATATATCAAGACCAAAACATATGAAGATGATCAGCTGGAGACTGTTTGCATCTGTTGCAGGCATCACTTCTGTTAGGAAATATTTTAGCCAGTTTAGCGTTACTGAAGTGAGCTCTGTGAAGCACTTCAGCACTAGATATAGCAAGATATAACTATGTGTAACCAAGGCAGGCTGGAGGCACTACATTTAAGGCAAGACCAGTAGAGTGGCAAGACCACTTTTAACAAAAGTAATTTGTTATTATTACAAGCCCAAAAGTAGTAGCGAAAGTTTGGAAGTACTAAACCCCCTTCAGATTTGGGAAGCTGGAAAACTGATTTTCTTATGTGAGCTGGCTTATTACTTCAAAGGAATTCATATAATTGTTGGTCCAAATTAGTAAAAAATTATGTATTAATGCCGATTGGGACATGCTGAAAAAGATACAAGAATTTAGGCAGGATAACCATTTTAATAAGATTTGCACATCAAATTAAAGATGGGGAAAGGAAGCTCCACGTAGCAAAATCTGATTTACATTTGTCCAAAAGTGGTATAAAATTCCTATAAAACAAATCTTTAAATGAATTGGTAATAAAAATGTCCAGATATTTGAACCTGGCCAAAACTAACTTAAAGGGCAATGAAGAAAAGGTAAGAGATTTAGTCATCTGATTAACGAAAAATAACTCACTTTTATTCACTTTTATAACAAGATTTAATTTTTACCATGATAGACTGCCAAACTGACCAAGAATAGACAATATTGGGGGAGAGAAACTATAGGGTCAGAGATGTTCAATAACAAATCATCTGCATAAAAGGAAAGTTTATGAACCTGGCCATGGCGAATGGTGCCTTTAAATGCATCATGACTACGAAGCCAGATGGCCAAAGGCTCAATAGCTATAGTAAATAATAGGGGCGAGAGTGGACACCCTTGACGTGTTCCTTGTTGGAGCCAAAAGTGTGGTGAACAAAATCCATTAGTATGCACTGATGCAGTCGGGAAAGCAAAGGAGAGTCGGATCTAAGAAATGAATTTGGAATTGAACCTAAATTTACAAAGAACAGATATTCCCACTAGTGGAGGAGGGGGAAAAAATCATTTTGAACGATCTTCTAGTATTAAGGAAAGAATGCCTCCCCAATGTAAAACCTGTTTGATCTAAAGAAATTATGGATGGCATTAAGGCAAAGAGAGGCAAAGAGAGAGAATTTGGGCTAGAATCTTACAGTCTATGTTTAACAAAGAGATTGGACGATAGTTACCACAGGAAGTGGGATCTTTTCTGAAACTGAAGAGTACTCAGAGGTATAGAGGTTAACGAAAAAAATCTATAAAAGCCTGGTTGATTTCAGCTGGATCTGCAATAAGATTGCCATTAGGGGAAACAATTATTGGAATCAGCCTAGAGACACTGGCAGCATGAGCCTGTTGGGCCAAAAGTCTACCTGCCTTATCTTGTCACCTAAAAAACGTTGCCTGGTTTGACATAGTTGTCTCTCTACAACGTGTGTCATCAAGCAGTCATATTCCGATTGTAATGCAAGTCGTTTCTTGTAAAGGGTGGGAGAGGGAGAGATGGTATATGTTTCATCAAGTTTAGAAAGCTTGTTTAAAATGTCATGCGTCTTGGCCCTTTCAGCTTTACGCAAGTGTGAAGTGAAAGAGATAATCTGACCTCGAACAAACGCTTTAAGTGCTTCGCATAAAAATCCACTCGGGAATCATTGAATTCAATGTAATTACTAATTTGAGTGGCAATAATGTTTCAAAACTCATGATCCGCTAATAAATGAGAATTAAATTTCCATAGAGATGGGGAGGTAGCACTAAGTGGGAGATTGATGTCGAGTGATGTGGGGGCATGACCTGAAATAACTTTTGGGTGATAACCACTAGCAGTAACCAGACGCAGTAATTTGTTGCCATTAAAAAACATCTGTGAAAAAGCTTTGGTGTGGGGAAGAAGAAAAGTAACTTTTGGGTAAACATCCATGGATCTGAAATCCCCAAATGCGATGAGCAACTAAGCACTACTTTAGCGGAATTCGATAAATAAGTTTGCTTAGATGATGATCCATCAAGACTTTTATCTTGCACAAGATTAAAATCACCCCCTATTAATATGTGATGACTGTCACTGTTTGAAATTTTAGCAAAAACAATTTATTAAAAATTGCTTATCCCATTGGGAGCATAGATAGAGACTATGACTAATGGGAGGTTCTGTAGCAAGCCTGATACTAAGACATAACGACCATTAACATCTTCAATAATTTGTACTGGTTCAAATAGTATATTCTTACAAGTATTAATAGCAGCTCTTCTAACCTTAGCAGACAATTTGGAATGAAACATGACTCATCCAACGACTCATCCAAGAATATATCTGTATATTCCAGAACAGAAATTTTATAATATATATATATATATATATATATATATATATATATATATACATCCAGATCTGGATGTAGTCCTTCAAAGGATTCAGGTAGTCCAATAATTCTTATATTACGCCGGCCACGGGGCTTAGGATCTATAACTTTGGCAAGCAGTTTAGCATTGCTTTCTGTTAACATAGTACATGTAGTTTCTAAGGCATGTGTGCGCTCATCCTGTGAATTTATGTGGGTCTCGAGCAAGGTAATCTTTGAGGTGTGTTCCATAATGGTAGCTTGGATGTGGTCCAGCTTTACCTCGAGTGTAAAAACACTGGTTTTAGTCTGCAGAGAGGGCAGCCCGGTATTCCTCCAGAAGGTTAGCGAAAGCTGCCATGCTAACATCTTTTCCATCATCTCCGCACGGCTCGACTTTCTGATCCTTTTTGCCTTGTTTTGTTGATTTATCTACCATAATTCTGTACAGATATATTTACAACCCTGGGGTTAGTACTGGGTTTTAAGACGGTAATAAAACAAAAAGATTGTGGGAGCAAGACTCAACACATCTCTATGCCATCTCACCAGGCAGACAGGTTGGGAAAAGCTTATGCACAGTCTTGCTTCCCAAGCTATATCATGCGTATCTTTGCTCACTGGCAGCAGGATGATATCCAACAGATCAGAGAACAGCGAAGGGATCTTTCTCTGCAACCCTTCAGCAGGGAAGCAGAATGCCTCCTGCGAATCCTGTGAGACGAGCCTCCTCCAAGCCTCGCAATGTGCGCCCTCAGCTCCCTCGAGAACTGAGCTTGCCTGTTCTTCACCCCGGCAAACAACACAGAATTTGCGTCTGTCCTCTGGTGTTGGAGACATGGAGGCACGCCCTTTCTGAAGTTATCAAATAACACAAATAACATATAATAACACAACAAATAACATTGTACATTAATCACTCAGAGAAGATTTGTAGCAACATGGTACACTGATAATGCAGGTGAGAAATCTTTGTATGTATAAAAAAAATAAGGGGAGCACTCATGGCAAATTTCTTCCAGCAAATTTGCAACAACTATCATTAATAAATTATGATTGTTCATAATAGTTCATCTTTGTGAATGAAGAGATATTTTGTATGATCTATAAGGGCACAAGATTTCTCTGAGAAGTTAAACTTGGCAGTGTACAGAAGGAGTAATGCTTTGTTTGCACTATTGAGCACAATGTTTTTGATTAAAAAATAAAAATCTATAGGCACATAAAAGATCAGTGTTCAACAAAAACTGAAGCATGGCCAGTAGCATGGCCAGTAACATGACTGGGTATAAAAAGAGCATCTTAGAGAGGCTGAATGCCTCAGAAGTAAAGATGGGCAGAGGTTCACCAATCTGCAAAACCTGTATTCACAAATTGTGGAACAATTTCAGAATAATGTTCTGAAATTGAATATTTCGTTGAATATCCCATCATCTACAATTCATAATATCATCAAAAAACTGGAGAATCTGGAGAAATCTGTGTGCATAAGGCACAAGGCCGAAAGTCAGTATTATATGCCCATGATCTTTGGGCCCTCAGGCAGCACTGCGTTAAAAACAGGTATGATTCTGTCTTGGAAATCACTGCATGAGCTCAGGAACACTTCCACAAATCATCGTCTGTGAACACAGTTTACCATGCCAACCACAAATACAGGTTAAAGCTCTATCATGCTAAAAAAAAGCCATATATAAACACAATCTCTGTGTCCTTTGAGAGGGACCATCCGGCTTGTTATCAGCACTGTAGTGTTTAGCATAGCCTTATTATTCATGTAGGAATCATAAAACAATAGGTTACTGTCCGTAACCCTGGTTCTCTGAAACATGGAGTGGAGAGATCCACCTATGGGAAGGGCATGCGACCTGACCTCTGCAGAAGAATCCAATTGCACTGTCTGTCAAAGTCTGGCTTGACAGACAGTAGCGCGTGCCCTATGTCAGGTAAGGGCCCACCTCCTTACCTGATGCATAAAGACCCTGTGCGTGCTACCCATCCTCAGTGAGCATATTCGCTTCTCGTGCCGCAAGCGGGGCAGGTTTCAGAGGGTTACGGGGTTACGGACAGTAACCTATTGTTCTCTTTCATCATCTCGTGTTCGAGATCCACCTATGGGAGATATGGACAGCTCCCTGGTTGCCCAATACACTCAACGTGAGGCTCTGACAGCCAGAGGATGGTCACCTGAAAAAGGTGGTGCATGACACGTCATAAGGTAACAACCCACACACATGATGAAGGACCTTCCCCAAAAACTGTATGAAAACATGTGGTAACATATAGCATACATAAGTCTGACAACACACAGTGAAATAATGTTGCCAGGTGAGGAACGTGCTTAGTGCCATGCATTGTAGGGATAGGGGGCCTAGGAGCATAAGGCTATGAGGAGCCCAATCCTTGAACAGAATGTGCTACCGCGGTTCTGGTAACATCCAGTCGGTAGTATCTGACAAATGAATGGGGAGAAGCCCAGTTTGCAGCGGAGTAAATGTCTTGCAAGGAAACTCCCCTAAACAGAGCCCAAGACGCTGGTAGAGTGAGCTCTGAAGCCCACCGGGGGCTGCACCCCCTTAGATTCATATGCCAAAGATATAGCTTCCACAAGCCAATGAGACAGGTGTTTAGAAATGGGATTCCCTGTGTGAGGAGGGGCCCAAGATATAAAGAGCTTGTCGTTCCTTCTAAAGGAATTGGTCCTGTCAATATACAACCGCAGGGTACAGGACAAAGAGTATTCAGCCATTGATTCTCTGTCGAGGAAAAAGGAGGTGGGTGAAAAGCGGACAGCTCAATCACCTCACATGAGAATGCTAGAAAGCATTTAGGCATAAAGGCTGGGTTAGGCCTAAGAAAAACCTTATCTCCTCTGAGAGAGAACTGAGTGCACGAGAAATACACAGAGAGTGCATGCAAATCGCTGACATGCTTGGCAGACACCAAGGCAAGGAGCAGAGCTGTCTTAAATGACAGAAGTTTAAGGAAATGCCTCCCAAAAGGCTCAAAAGGCTGTTGTGACAAAGCCCACTGAGTCTCAGTGGAGAGGTCCCACTGAGGCACAACTCTTCTAGACACAGGAAGGGAACAGCGAGCACCCTTCATGAATCTGCGAATAAGGGGGTGTTGCCCCACCGTTGTACCATGACATGCGGCGATAGCTGCTAAATAGACCTTAATAGTAAAAAAGGATTTACCCTTATCTATAAGGTCTTGTAAAAAGCACAATATATCAGAGACAGAGCACTGATGTGAAATTAGCTGATGACTATCACATCAGCCCTCAAATACAAGCCACTTACAGTCATACAAGGAGAGTGTGGAAGAGGCCCTAGCATTCTGAATAGTGGCGATAACACATGGGGGGATCCCAATGTGTTTAAGTTCGCCCTCTCACGAGCCAGGCCCAAAGAGCCACCCTGTCTGGATGTGGGTGGTAAATTTCCCTGTTTGCTTGGGACAGGAGGTCTGTGCGTAACGGGAGGGGCCACGGCTGAGCATACAGCAGAAGAATGATCTCTGCCAGCCATGGAGCTTTGAGCCACCTGGGTGCTATGAGAATCAGATTCAGGCCCTGTTCTCTCACCCTGGTTAAGTGTGGGAGTTTTCAGGCAAAGGGGGGGAAAAGCGTAGAGCAGCACGTGAGGCCATGGATGGGCTAGTGCGTCCACGCCGCCAGGCATGTCCTCGACCCGTAGTGAGAAGAACATAGGACAATGGGAGTTTTTGCTCGAGGCGAAAAGAACTACGGCTGCCTGACCGAATCTCTGCCACAGCAGACCCACTACCTGAGGGTGGAGGCACCAGTCTCCATAGAGTGGATTCCCCCTTGACAGAAGGTCTGCTCCCCTGTTCCAGTGGCGCATTCTTCCAGTGGCGCAGTGCTGCTGTGCACGAGCGCGTCTCTGAGACAGAGCGACAGAGATCACGTAAAGGGCTGAGATGCCCTCATTTTCAGAAGGCCCAGAAGCAAGACCTGAATAGCTGATGCCATAAGACCTTGTAATCTGAGACATGTGCGATATTGCACCCTCGCTCCCTCGAGGGAGCAAAAGGCATTTCAATAGAGAGAGAACACGCTCGTGACAGACGCGCACGCATCGTTATTGAGTTCAGCTCCAGACCCAAATATATAACAGTCTGAGCGGGAGTGAAACTGCTCTTGCTCATCTTTACTCTGAAGCTGAGCGAAGTGATATGAGCGAGCCATGCCAAAAGAAGCCATATCCTTCACCTCAAGATCTGTGAAACCGTGTTTCAGGTCTATCGGGTCCCCATCATAAATATCCCTCTCCTGGTCAGAAGCGCTTTGTAAAGCCGGCCATTCTATGTTGACGCGAGCGGCACCTCTCTCACAAACCTCGAAAAAGACCGACTGGGGTACGGCATCCGGAGCAATGGCCTGGGGGTTAACAGCCGGCGGGATGGTCTCCTCGTCATCCGAACCCAGGAGGCCTGCATCATCCTCGTCATCGGAGCCGGGCGGCTCATAAGGGTAGGGTTCAGCCAACAAAGCATCCTCAGCAAGAGCTGGGTCGTAATGGTCGGGCCAGCTCAAAGAGGTTGCACCACAGGAGGTCCCCGGGTGCACGTTGGCATTGCTTTTCCCCCCATCAGAGTCGGACAAGCACAACTCAACGCTCTGAGTCGCAGCCACTTTAAGTCAGCGGAGCCGTAGTTTAGCTGGGAGCGCCAGACAATGACTGCAGTTGTCGGGGAAACCGACAGCTTCTTGAGCGTGTTTGAGGCCCATGCAGACCACACAGAAGGGATGGGTATCCCTTGCTGCGATAAGGGCACCACACACGGCCGGGCAGGCACGCGACTGGTTATCCCCAGGTGTAGGAGAAATGGAGAGCGACATGGGGAGGAGAAAAATGGAGAAAGGCGGGCAGCCTGAAGAAAGGAGCGAGCGTGGGCAGCTTGCAGAAAATAGACAGCTAACCTGATAAAAGACAATCACGTCCAGCGGAGGCTGATCAAAAGATATGTCCTCCTGTAGACTAAGGTGAGAGTCCAAAAAAACAGCAAGCTGTCTGAGTAATCCAGAGGTTGCGAGAAGCGAATGTCAACTGAGGATGGGTAACACGCACAGGGTCTTTATGCATCAGGTAAGGAGGCGGGCCCTTACCTGACATAGGGCACGCGCTACTGTCTGTCAAGCCAGACTTGGTGCAATTGGATGCTTCTGCAGAGGTCAGGTCAGGTGCCCTTCC
>JAZGTH010000678.1:0-13506 GCA_036877525.1 Chromobotia macracanthus
AGGTCACACCTCTTCTCATTGCCCTTCACTGGCTACCAGTTGCTGCACGTATCAAGTTCAGATCTCTACTCCTTGCATACAAAACCACTACTGGCTCTGCACCAACCTACCTTCACAAACTCATTAACATCTACACCCTTCTAGATTTCTACAGTCAGCGGAAGAACGCCTGGTAATACTCCTAATCAAAGGGCACGCTATTACTTGCTCGCAGGTTTATCTTCACTGTCCCTTCTTGGTGGAATAATCTCAAAGTGTCAGGGCCCTGTCTTCCTGTTCTGAGTCTTTCTAGATTATCTTACCAGGATCCTGACATTCCCTGGTTTGTGCCAAAGCATGTTGTTTGGATCCTGACTCTATCCTAGTTGTGGTTCTTGTTCTTGAGTCAGGATCTAAACTCATGCTCTGGGTCTTTGTTTTGTGTGGAAGCGCTGTTTGTTTACATTTACCATGTGCTCCTGGTTGTGTGTCTTGGCCCCACCCCTTGTTTCCTTCACCTGTTTGTCTTTGTTACCTGCCTTAGTTTGTTCCTATTTAATGCCCTTGTGTTTGCTGTTTTGTGCCGGTTTGTTTTCTGTTCCTAATGTTGTCGGATTCTTGTCGGATGTATTTGCTCATATCACTCAGCTTAGTAAGCAGCAACAAATGGTGACATTCAACTTCATAACCACACCCTACCAAGTTACAGTACCCTAGCAACCACCCCATTTTAAAAAGCATCAAAACATTGTAGAGACAAGTGGGTGGCCTCTTTGACTCAGACTGGCAAGTAGTCTTTAATTTTTACCATGAAAACTGTCCAGTCATGCCCTAGCAACTATTTAGAGCACCCTAGCAACCCACATGAATTCGCTATATCTCAGCACCAGAACATCATAGAGACATGGGATTTGGTTCTTTTGATTCACATTGATACCTCTGTTAACTGTCTAGCTACACCCTAGCAACCATTTACTGTATTCTAGCAACCATAAAATAAAATAAATAAGCCATATATCAGTATTAAAACACTGTAGAGACATGTGAGTGGGCTTAATTGGCTCAGGCTGTCAGTGGGCATTAGGTACTGAGTATCCTCATAACATGATGAATAAGTCGTATTTTAGTATATAATGCTAACTCATGCTAGTATTATCCTAAATCATGCTAAGTCGTACTGGCATCATACAATTGATGCTAAAACAGTACTACTAGCATCATGCTAAAATGTGCTAGCATCTTACCTAAAAACTTTGCATTATGCTAAAGCGTGTTATCAATCATGTTAATTGATATTAAAACATGCTAGCATCATGGTAATTAATGCTAAAACATTCTAGCATAATGCTAAATATATAAAATCATAAAATAAAATTGTAATAGATTATGTTTAAATGTTAACAAGATACTTCAAGCATGTTGAAACTTATTACAGTCATGTTAGTGAATGTTAGACCTAATGTTTTTCAAACCATTGTACATATTTCAGGCTGTACTTTGTCAACCAACATAAAAGTTTGATTTGACAGTTGTGTTAGTGAATGTTAGACCTAATGTTTTTCAAACAATTGTACATATTTCAGGCTGTACTTTTGTCATCCAACATAAAGTTTGACTTTAAACTTTACTATCTAGTTGAGCATTGCAGTATTATGTAAAGGTAGCACTGGTTCCTAGAAAGGCATTTGCAAAAGACTTCGTGTTGGAAAGCATTATTGTAAAGAAAACTAATTTACAGATTTAGTGATGGAAGGCCGTTGGAAAGTTCAGGTAGCACATTTGTGTGTGAATAGAGATATGCATTACCTTAGTTATACACACCAAAACAGACTAATTGTGTACTGATACTAGGCACCCTGAACCATGCCCGAGCATTTGACCCCAAAGCCTGGTTCATTTTTATACATTTAATAAATTTGAGTATATTTAGGTTTATAAGGTGTCTAGTTCTCACCTTGTTGATGAATATGAATTGTATTGTAGTTTGTGAGTAAAGCTACAAATTGCTCACACAGCTTTCTCTGTAATAATGTTATGATGTGTGCTTGTAAAAATCGTTTGCGGCATAAAACGATAAATCCATTAGGCAAGTGTATTAGCTAAAGGTTGAGTGGTGGATCCTCAAAGCTCTAACTGGACACAATACATGAAGCTTTTCTTGTTCCGACAACTCTATGGCAAAGGACAGAAGGCCTGAAGTACTACCATATGACACATTAGTGACATAATCCGGTCTAGGATGATATAATATTGTTATGTTGATACATAATGCTGCACACTTCCACGTTAGTGTTGCACAAGCACAGGCTTCATAGGCATAATGAAGAAGAGAGAAATTAAATCAAAAGTTGTTGAAAGTTAAATGAAACTTAAATGTATGCATAAATCATCCTCTGACCACTTTCTCAGATGCCATTTTAATTTAGTTAAACTCTTGAAGTCTCTGTTATTGACCACTATATGCACTCACTGTCTACCTTATAGTCTACTGTAAGTTACAGTCATGTGAAAAATAGGACACCCTATGAAAGCCTGTTATTTTGTAAAATTTTTGCAACATTTTGTGAATATATATGGATATTTAATCTCAATTTTAATACAGAGAGATTAAAGTAATATATCAAGCAATTAAAACTGAAGAGGGGATTTTCTGTAAATTGTAATTTACAAAATTCCTAACCGAGGCAAAAGTTAGGACACCCTCACAGACCTTCCAATTGGCTCCGCTACACACAGGTGTATCACACCAGGTTTTACATAATAGTAGATCGATTTCTCAGCATTTTGAATGAGGCTTGCCCTATCTAAACCTCAGACATTAGTTTGGTGTGCTCCTGACTGTTGAAGTGAGTAACTGCAAAGCTCTGTGAGTCTGCCCTTTCTCCTCCATCTCACGCTGAAGTGGAAAGATTCTGCATGGATGCACTGTATCTCTCTCTCTGTGTCAGTGCCCGAATGCCAGATAATGTCCTGAGAGCAAGGGCATGCAGAGATGAAAGCGCTGATGGGGCGACATGAAAGCAATCTCTCAGTAAGGCAGGGCCCAGCCCTGCAGTCTCCTACTCTGCCAATCAGGATCTCTCGCCGCGGTGGCAGTCAGGATGACGCTGCAAAGCACCAAGAGTCTCCGTATTTTCAGGCATTAATCGAAGCCAATCACTGTGGGGCCTGGATCAAAAGGAAAGGCTCCCCTGGCGCGGTGGCTCAGGCTGCGCCTCTCCACAGATAGCTCTCTCAGAGCCACCGAGGCGAACAGCCGGTGTTCAGACAATAGGCATTCTATGGCAGCTGCTCCTCTGACTCGCCAGTCTCACCCTCTCACAGGGCACCTGTACTGGGTGGGACTGCAGTGAGATATAAATCCTCTGGTTTCCGCCAGCAGTTCTGATGGTCCAGCTAGTGAGGTCTGTGAGGCTCCAGCTGGAGCTTGTCATGTGGTAGGCCTGTGGTGCAAGTGGGATGCACGGCATCACTTGAATTGAGAAACCCGGGTTTGAACCACACCTTGGACCACTCTAGTACAGGCCGTCCCAGGTGAAATCAGACCAGGGAAAGGCCATGTGTTTTGGTTCCCTCAGGGTTGGCAGCTTGGTTTTGTGTGGGCCTATTAACCCTGATGAACCTCTTTCAAATTCCTTACTCCCCCTCTGCGAGAGATTACCTATCCTCGTAATTTTCAGCCCTCCTCGTTGCATGTTACACTGGGTTTAGGTGTTGGGCAAGACTGCAGTTCACGGTTTAGGCAAAACAGAAGCCAGGTGGTGCTGGTGGCAGCTAGCAATCAGCTGGCCTGTCCGATTGCTGTCTTCCAGGCAGTGTTGGAGGCCACATCTCTCTCACTGAGTCCTCCCACCCCCATGAAAGCTTACTTGCTGAGGCATGGGTGGTGATCGTGGTATATCTCCTCCCGGCTCCCAAAGCCCCATCAGGGGCCAGTTACTCCAGACAGTGATGGCTGTTTTCTGCCTCTGACCCTGTGTGAGTTTGGTGAATACTTGTTTAGGTGTCCCTCGTCTCCCTCTGTTAAGCTGGAGAGGACAGTGTTTTCAGTGCAGCTAGTTTTCTAGCTCCGTGTCAGCCCTGATTCTCTACAGGGTTTGGACTTCCTGGTCAAAATCTGCACCCCTAAGACCCTCAGGAAAAAGAGATGTTGGTTCCGGGTGGCGGTGTGATTGTTCTGACTTACCTGCCTTGGGAGCTTTGACTCCTTTAGGTTGCGCTGAGTGGTACCCTTATTTGTTTCACAGCGGGTCCTCTGTCCTTCCTAAAGCAGCAGACGTGTAGTAGAACTCCTCTCCCTGGAGCTCCAGCCCAGAACAGGATGCAAGGTGAAGAGTAAAACTCTGCTCCCCAAGCTCTCTTTATGTGGTTGCCCGGGGTGCTCTTGGACTATGCGTGACACTGACCTGGGAGAAAGAGCCTCTGTGGCAGATCCACCAATAGCCTTCCTGTGTGTTAGTGTACCAGCCAATACCGGCAGCAGGGGCTCTGTGTTTAGGTGAAAAACAGAGGCGATAACTGGGTCCCTTCACTGCAGGAGTCTCACTTTAGAGCTTAGTGGGCGATGGGATGATGCTTGGGAGGCCTCCCTATCACCACCAGCTGCCGTCACTCAGTCCTAGGGACTGCATCTCGTTCTGTTTTCCTTATGGGCACTGTGCCTATTTATAAGAACTTTGTAAATAAATAATTAAATAGACAATAGATGTTCTATTTGATTATTTTGTTATAAGCTTATTGTTTTAATAGCATAGCAAACCTGAATTCACTGACACCTTCATGTTTACATAATCCTATTGCGGAAAGCTTAGCTGTGTTGATGGTCGGTTCAGTCATTTAGTGATCTCTTTTAAGTAGTCCATTTGAAGTAATAAAACACGTATATCATGAACAGCTTCACCTAAAATTCACAAATTAGATAAGCACTTAATGTTATACGGTATAGCATTCCATGAGTTTTGCAGCTAAATAGGGGATGTTTATATTTTACCTGTGCCCCCTGGTAAGCTCTCTAAATTACCCACAAATAAATCAGCCCTCGAAAATCCTGTTGTCCTGTACAGTAATATATTAAACATTAAGACAGATATCCACTCTTTTGCATTACTTTTTCCCTGCACCCGTTCATTTTGTTACTATAGTTGCAGCCATATGTTGCCCTGCTCCTTGAGACAGAAAACACTTGCGCACCTGTCCGTGCTAACAATGTTGCAAATTTGTCCCCAGCCTCCGAACCACCAGGGCTTGAATAGGATATTAGTATCTAATAGGATATTAGTATCTAATATCTAATAAGAAGTTTAGAAGCGTAGAAATCAGAATAATACTAGGTTATGCTGGTCTGGGTTTCTTTGACATAGTTAACACTGTCAGCGTGCTGCTACCGTACTGAAACCTCTCTAATAAGACTACAACAAAACCAAGGAATCATTGAAACCAAGGAGCCAGTTTATATAACTTCTTTACCGTGTATAGGGTTGTAGCCATTCCATTACCGCTGCACTTTAACCTTTTCCTCATCCATAATAGCAATGCCCTCCTGACTGATTACTTTTTGATCAATCAGAACTTTTAGGATGAATGTCTTCAAGAACTTGGCAGAAAAATAAAAAAAAATGGCAGAAGAGAACAAACATAACAAAACAATAATAAAATAGCCTAAAGAGGGAACATTTGATGTAACGTTGTGTGAGGAGATGGAAACATCAATTGCAAATTACTAAAACTAAAGATATTTGTCAGAAGCAGAAAAAAGGAAGAAAAAAGAAAGAGAACAAGAAGTGTGTTACTATTCAAAAAGAAAGGGGAACTTAATGAAAAACATAAGAAGCCTTAGATGTAAAGACTAAAAAGCAGGCAGGATAAGGTGAAAAGGAAGTGTTGTATTTGGACTATTATAAACAAGTACAGACAGCTTTGGAAAAATTAAAACACAATATGAAAAAGGCCGAGTGAACAATAGCCAACCTTTACAGACAGGATCGATTGAAGAGGAAATTGAAACAAGCAAGGAGTATTTGAAGAACAGTTAGATAGAAGGATTGAGGAGGCAGGAAAGCATGGCTGAAACAGATAAATTATTGAGAAGAAGAAAGTGGTTGCTAGAAATTAGAGTAGAAGAAGGTGAAAAGGAATCTCGTCTGGGCAGAGAGCAGAATACAGGGAAGGAGGGAAAGGACAGCTTAGACCACTGGCAATACATGTGGGCTTCACAGGATCTTGAGGGACTGGCGGTCACGCTCCTCCCTGACATCCCACGAGGCTGGAAATGGGATTAGAGTATTTGAAGAAGAAATATATGGGCAAGCTTTTAGATGTGGGTGAATCAAGCACTCCCTAGTAAAGTATAGAAGGTGTGAAGATGGAAGAGTCCTTCCTGGCAGCTAGCTTAAGAGCTGTAGACTCACGCATTACATGGGCGGTCACCCACTTTTATTGTTTACTGCCCCAAGTCGACTAAAGTATTGAAGAAGCGAGCAGTTATGGAAGCAAACCAAGTCACATATGTTCAGAGACAATTAAAAACTGAGTAAGAGACCAAGGGTGAAGGGAGTCCCTCTAATGCTTCTGTGTTCCTGAAATGCTGTAATAAGTCATGCCACAAGCTGTAAGAGTAAATTGAAGAGTGTAATTTGGTCTGAACTCCAAGCCACACCAAAGAGTTTGTGACCAATGTGCATGCAGTGGAACTGTGCAGAAAGAATGGACAAGCTCAAAAATCAAAGAAAGAACTACAGAAAATTAACTCAATTACACTTGAAGAACTAACAGCCAAACATAAGAAAAAGATTCAAGCAGTTGTAAGAAAGAAGAGTCTAACCAAATGACAGTAATAGCGTCTGTATATGCTTCCCACCAACTGTCCAAGCAACTCTGCCTGCAACGTCCCTCAACCATAAATCAGACACCTACCCTCTAAGTCAATGTTTATTATCAACAACAGGGGCCTCTCGGGTTGAAAGAAAAACTCAAGCATGGAGACAAGGGAGAGGAAGCTATAGAACCTATATAAGAACCTGTGTACAAATTGAAGTGGAAAACCATACCCATGATGGTAGACACAGGAGCAGTTTATACATGTAAGTCAAATTATACTTCACACCTCCCCATGTCTGGAAAGTTTGTAAAGACAGTTGGTTCTCGGGGCCGGACAGATACAGCTGATTCCTATGACTGCTCCAATCTGCCTGCAAACAAAAACAAAAATGTAATCCATGTCTATCCTGCTATCAATCAGACTCCTGTTAATTTGTTGGGAAGAGATGCATTGTGTAGATCGGGCTTACAAATTTGGTGTTCTGAGGGAATTATGTAGACATTAAAGGAACCCAAATGATGATCTCTGAGCCCAAAGCAAATGTGTAAATTAACTGAACATGAATACCTGAATCTGGAGATACCCAAATCAAGTTTTCACCGTTTATTAAATATGACCCCTCGAGAAATGTAGATGTGAAAAGGATGGCAAGAAGGAACTAAAAGCAGCGGATTGAAATGATCTCACAATACATCATAATAGGCAAACAGGGAGCAGCCATGAAATTAACAGAAAAGTTAGTTCATAAAGAGATGGTTCGATGTAAGTAATTAATGCCGTGGACTATGTCAACTGTCAATCAAATCTCATTAATTTATTACCTGTTTAGGGAGGGTGTCTGGTTTTGGGTCTAGTTTTACATGTCAATCATATTTATGTGCAAAATGTACTTTTAACCCGTGTCTCCTCCTGAGGAAGTGCCCCACCTCTGTCACTACAAACCTAAGATGGCCCCCTCTGAATTTATTGACCTATTTTGGGGGACATCTGTTTTCCATTCTGGATTGTCCATGTCATTAGTGTTTACAATCATAAGATTTAGTCTGCCCTGTGACCACACGGTTCTTCTCTTGAGGATCTGAACTCCTCTACACCTTTCTACACAGATGTTTTTGACTTTCTCTAACAATTGTATTCCTTGAGCAATTAGGTTTGAATGTTAAAATTTTGTAAAGGGTAAATAACTATTTACCTGTGCGTGTGTTGACTGTCGTAAGAGCTGCATTTCCGTTTGTAGCGTTTACCTTCAGACACAAAATGGAAAGTGTGTGATCCTGAGACTTTAAGGTTCCCCCTGCATCCCCAACATGTGTATTCCATGCTATTTATTGCAGACTGTCGTTCAAGGGTGTGTATCATCACCTCCTAAGGTAATGGCTTTATAATGCCTGTTAAAACAGAATAAATGTTTTAAAAGAAAACATGGCCCCCTATCCTGCCCCTTCGGGCTTAGGGAAGATACCTATCAAAGTGAGAGTATTCTTATCACGATTGTTAATAATCTATGTGTGCACTAGGGGTCTCAAATCAAAGGAATGAAATTTTGACAAAAGTAAAACCTATGCTAAATCAGGGATTGGCAATATGCAGCAGCTTCTAGTTTCTGTATCAGGTTCTGGTAAAGGCTATGCATTCACTTGTGTTTTCAAGGCTTGTTTATGGTAGCATGTGTGTGTGTGTGTGTATCGTCATCTCCTAAAGTAATGGCTTTATAGAGCCTGTTAAAACAGAATAAACATTTTTAACAGAGTGTATATGGTCCCTAGTCTGGATGACCCCTTCTGACAAGCTAGTTTTCTGTTTCTAGTTTCCTGTCCAAGCCTCAACTTGTCCTTCCTGACTGGAAGGAATATCCCATAATGTGTACTGACACCCATAGACTCAGATAAAGATACTTTCACATAAATGCATCTTACACTACTTTAGGGTAAATTCACATTTAACAAGAAAAAGCAGGTACATAATCTACTTTTTCAAGCTTTTATTTCACAATCATTTTTGTATTTAGTGTTTAGTTTTTAAACAGACTTTTGACAATATCTTAAATTAAAGGTGGCCTATTTTATATGTGCATACTATAAAAGCAAATTAAAGACAATGCTATCTAATCTTGGTTTTTGTATCAACTCTACTATCTGTTCAGAAAAAAACCCATTAGGGTGCATCTGATAAATCTATATGAGTTGCAAATGCTAATTTTAATTTTTGATTAAGTAAAAAAACAAAATAGAGATATACTGATACCATAATCATAGTTTTAATGTGAAGATTGTTAGAAATTTAAACACCCATGTTTATCCTGTCCTGTCGTAGTGGGATAGAAATCCTGTGTGTTTAGTGTACAGACTGTGTCTAGATGTTCGCAGACATCACACCTAAGATAAACAAGTCCCTTTTGATGACTCCTTGTAGTGTAAGCTTGTACATCAGAACAACATAAACTCTTTACTCTGTGTACTTCTACAATAAATATTTCATCACTTTAGACAGTTTCTTAGTTAAATCTGTATAAAGAGTTTGCGAAGACTATTTCATTTTCAAATATAAAAATAACATACAACCATCATAATCCTGTTTTTAAAATATGGGTTGTTTTGCATCAAGTTTTAAATTGAAACAATGGCACTCTCGATTTGGACAACATTGGCAAACAATCTCATGCGTCTTGGGGTATGTGTTTATATTATCGTTTGTCTCTTGATGTTTTAGAGTTTTTGTTGTTTTGCGAGTTTCTGGGTGTCACCTCTTATAGACCGTTCACTTTTCACAGTTTTACCTCTCGTGTTCAACAAAGGTTGCTTGAAAACTTCTGTCACAGACTGCGTATTAGGTTCTGTATCATCTGGTGACATCTCTTAACAGTTCAGAAACTGAGTAGTGCTGTGAAATGTCTTCAGCCTAACGTAAGGTATTATTTTCATTTGTATCATATGTATGTTGTAAGGAATATACATTAAAAGTGTTTATGTGTGTCACTGTTGTGTTTAAACTGTTTTTGTAACTCTCCAGGTAGATCTATCAACATTTTTCATTAAAAACCAAGAACTGAATCAACAGGGTATGTTTTATCCATTTATCAACATTGTTTTATGTTTTTGATCTCAAGTAGGCATTGATTGGATTTATATTGTCTGACACAGAGGATAATAATAGTAGTTTCCCTCTGTCTGTGTCTGCATGTATATGAAAACAGAAGCTGTAGCTTATCTGTGTGTAAGCAAGTAATCTTTATATCTTTTCAAGATAGATTGTGAGCTGGTTCATGACTAAGATGACTAAAGTGACTACAGCATAAGAAATCTGCAACTTAAGAGAAATAACTTTTATCTTCTAGAAGTATTGTGAATGGCTTGCATCAATGTTTGGAGCATAATCTTCCGAGCTACTAAGACATGTTTTGTTATGTTTTCAGCTCTTAGCTCTGATTTAAGAACACAGATCGTTTTCTGAGATTTAGTGATAACGACAGATATGAATAAGATCTTCAGACAAGCATTTTTTCCATGTTTTATTTATATAAGTTCTTGATTCTTATTACTATCAAACATATGTAATCTCTTTGCCTTCATCTTAGGTCTTTCATTGGAGTAGAATGAATGGCAATTTGCATCTTATGAAAAGGTAAAACGGATGCATTACCCAAACCAAAAACTTGTATTAATTTTAGATGGATAGATTTGCTTTGTAGGTTCTGTGTCCTTCAACTTTATTCAATGAATGAATAATTTGAAAAATCTAATTATTCGAAGTGTAAAAAATATTTCAGTCAGCTAAGTTCTACAACTGTGTAAACAACCAAATACCTGTGTGTAAGCGAAATTGTAGCCAAATGGCCAAATCCACAAAGCTATGTGTGTTACGAATGATTTTTCTCGTTTGGACTCACAAACCCCGCCTGTTTATTCATGGGTTTGTGTTCACACCTGAAGGATATCAGAACAACTCAATTTATTCACCTTTGTTTACTTTTTTTCTGTTTCTTACTGTTTTTATTTGTTATGCAGCAAGCGTAAGGCACATAAAGAAACATTATGGCATTTGTTTTAACTGCTTTGTCCATGATATTCATTTCTATTTTTTCCTTATCCAGAACTGAAATCTTTGCGAGTTTTCGACTTTATCACATGATTCAAATCCCTTATTTACAAAAATACCAATGGACACCATTTACTGTGAACACTTTTTTCACTCTTTCATCAGACACAAATTAAGCCGTCACTTGTTTTGAATTTTCGTTTAATTGTCATACTACATCGTAATCTCATTTTCTTCCTCTCCTTCTTTGTTATGTTTCACAGCAATGCTGGTGAGATCTGGTTGTTTAGTTTCTCATTATTCATGGCCATGTTCTTGGATGTATGTTTTGGTTAATAAAAATAATTACCACAACAACTTTGTCTTGATATCATTGCTTTATTTCATTCTTTATCCAGTATTATTTGTTATTGTTGTTGTATGTGTGTGTGTGTGTGTGTGTGTAATATTTATTCTTTTGCACTTTTTAACAACATTTTACGCAGTCAACAACAGTTCTTGATAAAGGTAACTCAGTTATATTTCCACTAATTAAAACAGTGTGTTTAGGGTGGTTTTCTTCTAAGAACATTGTCTCCTGGCAAAAACATACATTTATAAAATCATACAAACATGTTGCATTTAAACATTTGTAGGTGTTGTATCTTATAGTGCGGACTGAAAGATGATGGCTTAATATTGATATCAAGCTTGATACTGGCCACAGGGTGATGGTGTGACTGAGCTGATGTGAGTAGCATTAGTCTATCACAGTGTAGGCATGGTTCAAATAGTTGCCACGAAAGTCTAAATATTTCATGTTCTGAATTAACATTATACAGTCTGTATTTAAAATTAGGCTATTATAAAACCATGAAGAAGTATGTTTCTTTTCAACTCTGATGCCACATAGAAGCTGTTCTTGGATTGTTCAGACACACCATCATTACATCACATTACAGTGAGGCCAGAATTCAAAAACCTATTATATTCATGCAGTTTATAAACCAAGCAAAACTAATTTTAGAACTGATACCACGCACCACATTGACCCCACCTGTCCAGAAGCTTTACAGTTAGCCACAAACTGTGGCAAATGAAATCAGATAACATTAAACTTCACAGAGAGGCTGGCTCAGGTGTAGTCAACACAACAGCTCAATCTAAATGTTAGGAATGTCGACTCATTAAGCTCCTCTGAAACTAGACAAGACACAACGCCAGTACTTGGTAGCATTGAATGTACGGTGCTAAAACCAATCTGCATATTTAAAACTATGATTATGGTATCAGTATATCTCTATTTTGTTTTTTACTTTATTCCAAAATTAAAATTAGTATTTGCAACCATATACAGATTTATCTTCAGATGCCCCCTAATAGGTTTTTTTGGCTGAATAGATACAGCGAAAGTGGTTAACACAAAAGCCATGATTATGAAATAGCATTGTCTTTGTTTTGTTTTTTATATGCATGTATAAAATAGGCCACCTTTAATTTAAGATATTGTCAAAAGTCTGTTTAAAACTAAACATTAAATACAAATGATTAGAAATAAAAGCTTTGAAAAGTAGATTATGTACCGTTTTTCTTGTTATATTAAGCGATTTACCCTAAAGTAGTGTAAGATGTATTTATGTGAAAGATTCATTATCTGAGTCTATGGGTGTCAGTACACACATTAAGGATATTCCTTCCAGTCAGGAAGGACAGTTGGAAACTTGGTCAGGAAACTAGAATCAGAAAACTAGCTGTCAGAGGTGTCATCCAGGCTAGGACCATATACTCTGTTAAAATGTTTATTCTGTTTTAACAGGCTCTATAGCCATTACTTTAGGAGGTGACGATACACACACACACACACACACACACACCCCACATGCTACCATAAACAAGCCTGGAAAACACAAGTTGTGAATGCATAGCCTTTAGTCAGAACCTGGAAGCAGAAAACTAGAAGCTGTTGCATATTGCCAATCCCTGATTTAGCATATGTTTTACTTTTGTCAAAATTTCATTCTTTGATTTGACACCTCTAGTGCTTATGATTATTATAATCGTATTAAGAATACTCTTCACTCTGGATAGAGTATCTTCCCAAGCCCGAAGGCAGGATAGGGGGCCATGTTTTCTTTTTAACATTTATTCTGTTTTAACAGGCATTGTAAAGCCATTGCGAGAAGACACACTTTTGAGCATTATAGTCTGCAATAAACAAGCATGGAATACACATGTTGGAGATGCAAGGGAAACCAAAGTCTCAGATCACACACTTTCATTTTGTGTCTGAAGTGTACTTCTAAGCGAACGCAGCTCTTACTACAGTCCAACACACCCACAGCGTAAACAGTTATTTACCCTTTACAAAACTTTTCACATATTCAAGAGCCTAATTGCTCACAGTCACACAGCTGTTAGGAAAGTCAAAACATCTGGTGGGAGAGGTTTTCAAGATCCTCAGTGATAGCCAGAACAGGTATTATTGGTCACAGGGTAGACCCAAATCTTTATGATTGTAAACACTAATGACATGGACAATCTAGACAATCTAGGGCAATAAATTCAGGAGAAGGGCCATATTCTTAGGTTTGTGGTGGACAGAGCCTAAGGTTAGACAAAATCTTGTTCATAAACACTCACGACATGGACAAAGTAGACTAAAAAAAACCAGACAGAACCCAAACATGGCCAAGTGC
>JAZGTH010000679.1:0-13474 GCA_036877525.1 Chromobotia macracanthus
GCTGATGATGAGTGGCGTTTGTGTTGTGCGATGAGAGTGGCGTTTGTGTTGTGCTGATAAAGGAGTAGCAGTTGTGTTGTGCTGATAGGAGTAGGCGTTTGTGTTGTACTGATAGGAGTGGCGTTTGTGTTGTGCTGATGAGGAGTGGCGTTGTCTCACAGTCAGTTTAGTATGGAAAGTAGGGGTTTTTGTTGTGCTGATGAGGAGTGGTGTTTGTGTTGTGCTGATGAGGGAGTGGTGTTTGTGTTGTGCTGATGAGGAGTGGTGTTTGTCTCACAGTCAGTTTGAGTATGGAGGAGTGGTGTTTGTGTTGTGCTGATGAGTGGTGTTTATGTTGTGCTGATGAGAGTGGTGTTTGTGTTGTGCTGATGAGGAAGTGTTTTGTCTCGCAGTCAGTTTGAGTATGGAGGAGTAGTGTTTGTGTTGTGCTGATGAGGGTGGCGTTTGTGTTGTGCTGATGAGGAGTGGCGTTTGTGTTGTGCTAATGAAAGTGGCGTTTATGTGTGCTGATTAGGAGTAAGCGTTGTATTTATGCTGATGAGGAGAAGCGTTGTGTTATGCTGATGAGGAGGGCGTTTGTGTTGTGCTGATGAGTGGCGTTTGTGTTGTGCTGATGAGGAGTGGCGTTTGTCTCACAGTCAGTTTGAGTATGGAGGAGTGGTGTTTGTGTTGTGCTGATGAGGAGTGGTGTTTGTCCCACAGTCAGTTTGAGTATGGAGGAGTGGTGTTTGTGTTGTGCTGATGAGGAGTGGTGTTTGTGTTGTGCTGATGAGGAGTGGTGTTTGTGTTGTGCTGATGAGGAGTGGTGTTTGTGTTGTGCTGATGAGGAGTGGTGTTTGTCTCGCAGTCAGTTTGAGTATGGAGGAGTGGTGTTTGTGTTGTGCTGATGAGGAGTGGTGTTTGTCTCACAGTCAGTTTGAGTATGGAGGAGTGGTGTTTGTGTTGTGCTGATGAGGAGTGGTGTTTGTGTTGTGCTGATGAGGAGTGGTGTTTGTGTTGTGCTGATGAGGAGTGGTGTTTGTGTTGTGCTGATGAGGAGTGGTGTTTGTGTTGTGCTGATGAGGAGTGGTGTTTGTCGCAGTCAGTTTGAGTATGGAGGAGTGGTGTTTGTGTTGTGCTGATGTGGAGTGGTGTTTGTGTTGTGCTGATGTGGAGTGGTGTTTGTGTTGTGCTGATGTGGAGTGGTGTTTGTGTTGTGCTGATGAGGAGTGGTGTTTGTGTTGTGCTGATGAGGAGTGGCGTTTGTCTCACAGTCAGTTTGAGTATGGAGGAGTGGTGTTTGTGTTGTGCTGATGAGGAGGTGTTTGTGTTGTGCTGATGAGGAGTGGTGTTTGTGTTGTGCTGATGAGGAGTGGTGTTTGTCCCGCAGTCAGTTTGAGTATGGAGGAGTGGTGTTTGTGTTGTGCTGATGTGGAGTGGTGTTTGTGTTGTGCTGATGTGGAGTGGTGTTTGTGTTGTGCTGATGTGGAGTGGTGTTTGTGTTGTGCTGATGAGGAGTGGTGTTTGTGTTGTGCTGATGAGGAGTGGCGTTTGTCTCACAGTCAGTTTGAGTATGGAGGAGTGGTGTTTGTGTTGTGCGGATGAGGAGTGGTGTTTGTGTTGTGCTGATGAGGAGTGGTGTTTGTCTCACAGTCAGTTTGAGTATGGAGGAGTGGTGTTTGTGTTGTGCTGATGAGGAGTGGTGTTTGTGTTGTGCTGATGAGGAGTGGTGTTTGTCTCACAGTCAGTTTGAGTATGGAGGAGTGGTGTTTGTGTTGTGCTAATGAGGAGTGGTGTTTGTCTCACAGTCAGTTTGAGTATGGAGGAGTGGTGTTTGTGTTGTGCTGATGAGGAGTGGTGTTTGTCTCGCAGTCAGTTTGAGTATGGAGGAGTGGTGTTTGTGTTGTGCTGATGAGGAGTGGTGTTTGTGTTGTGCTGATGAGGAGTGGTGTTTGTGTTGTGCTGATGAGGAGTGGCGTTTGTGTTGTGCTGATGAGGAGTGGTGTTTGTCCCGGCAGTCAGTTTGAGTATGGAGGAGTGGTGTTTGTGTTGTGCTGATGAGGAGTGGTGTTTGTGTTGTGCTGATGAGGAGTGGTGTTTGTGTTGTGCTGATGAGGAGTGGCGTTTCTGTTGTGCTGATGAGGAGTGGCGTTTCTGTTGTGCTGATGAGGAGTGGCGTTTGTGTTGTGCTGATGAGGAGGCGTTTGTGTTGTGCTGATGAGTGGCGTTTGTGTTGTGCTGATGAGGAGTGGCGTTTGTGTTGTGCTGATGAGGAGTGGCGTTTGTCTCACAGTCAGTTTGAGTATGGAGGAGTGGTGTTTGTGTTGTGCTGATGAGGAGTGGTGTTTGTGTTGTGCTGATGAGGAGTGGTGTTTGTGTTGTGCTGATGAGGAGTGGTGTTTGTGTTGTGCTGATGAGGAGTGGTGTTTGTGTTGTGCTGATGAGGAGTGATGTTTGTGTTGTGCTGATGAGGAGTGGTGTTTGTGTTGTGCTGATGAGGAGTGGCGTTTGTCTCACAGTCAGTTTGAGTATGGAGGAGTGGTGTTTGTGTTGTGCTGATGAGGAGTGGTGTTTGTCCCACAGTCAGTTTGAGTATGGAGGAGTGGTGTTTGTGTTGTGCTGATGAGGAGTGGTGTTTGTGTTGTGCTGATGAGGAGTGGTGTTTGTGTTGTGCTGATGAGGAGTGGTGTTTGTCTCGCAGTCAGTTTGAGTATGGAGGAGTGGTGTTTGTGTTGTGCTGATGTGGAGTGGTGTTTGTGTTGTGCTGATGTGGAGTGGTGTTTGTGTTGTGCTGATGTGGAGTGGTGTTTGTGTTGTGCTGATGAGGAGTGGTGTTTGTGTTGTGCTGATGAGGAGTGGCGTTTGTCTCACAGTCAGTTTGAGTATGGAGGAGTGGTGTTTGTGTTGTGCTGATGAGGAGTGGTGTTTGTTGTGCTGATGAGGAGTGGTGTTTGTCTCACAGTCAGTTTGAGTATGGAGGAGTGGTGTTTGTGTTGTGCTGATGAGGAGTGGTGTTTGTCTCACAGTCAGTTTGAGTATGGAGGAGTGGTGTTTGTGTTGTGCTGATGAGGAGTGGTGTTTGTCTCGCAGTCAGTTTGAGTATGGAGGAGTGGTGTTTGTGTTGTGCTGATGAGAGTGGTGTTTGTCTCACAGTCAGTTTGAGTATGGAGGAGTGGTGTTTGTGTTGTGCTGATGAGGAGTGGTGTTTGTCTCACAGTCCGTTTGAGTATGGAGGAGTGGTGTTTGTGTTGTGCTAATGAGGAGTGGTGTTTGTCTCACAGTCAGTTTGAGTATGGAGGAGTGGTGTTTGTGTTGTGCTGATGAGGAGTGGTGTTTGTCTCGCAGTCAGTTTGAGTATGGAGGAGTGGTGTTTGTGTTGTGCTGATGAGGAGTGGTGTTTGTCTCGCAGTCAGTTTGAGTATGGAGGAGTGGTGTTTGTGTTGTGCTGATGAGGAGTGGTGTTTGTGTTGTGCTGATGAGGAGTGGTGTTTGTGTTGTGCTGATGAGGAGTGGTGTTTGTGTTGTGCTGATGAGGAGTGGTGTTTGTGTTGTGCTGATGAGGAGTGGTGTTTGTGTTGTGCTGATGAGGAGTGGTGTTTGTGTTGTGCTGATCAGGAGTGGCGTTTGTGTTGTGCTGATGAGGAGTGGTGTTTGTCTCACAGTCAGTTTGAGTATGGAGGAGTGGTGTTTGTGTTGTGCTGATGTGGAGTGGTGTTTGTGTTGTGCTGATGTGGAGTGGTGTTTGTGTTGTGCTGATGTGGAGTGGTGTTTGTGTTGTGCTGATGTGGAGTGGTGTTTGTGTTGTGCTGATGAGGAGTGGTGTTTGTGTTGTGCTGATGAGGAGTGGTGTTTGTGTTGTGCTGATGAGGAGTGGTGTTTGTGTTGTGCTGATGAGGAGTGGCGTTTGTCTCACAGTCAGTTTGAGTATGGAGGAGTGGTGTTTGTGTTGTGCTGATGAGGAGTGGTGTTTGTTGTGCTGATGAGGAGTGGTGTTTGTCTCACAGTCAGTTTGAGTATGGAGGAGTGGTGTTTGTGTTGTGCTGATGAGGAGTGGTGTTTGTCTCACAGTCAGTTTGAGTATGGAGGAGTGGTGTTTGTGTTGTGCTGATGAGGAGTGGTGTTTGTGTTGTGCTGATGAGGAGTGGTATTTGTCTCACAGTCAGTTTGAGTATGGAGGAGTGGTGTTTGTGTTGTGCTAATGAGGAGTGGTGTTTGTCTCACAGTCAGTTTGAGTATGGAGGAGTGGTGTTTGTGTTGTGCAGATGAGGAGTGGTGTTTGTCTCGCAGTCAGTTTGAGTATGGAGGAGTGGTGTTTGTGTTGTGCTGATGAGGAGTGGTGTTTGTCTCGCAGTCAGTTTGAGTATGGAGGAGTGGTGTTTGTGTTGTGCTGATGAGGAGTGGTGTTTGTGTTGTGCTGATGAGGAGTGGTGTTTGTGTTGTGCTGATGAGGAGTGGTGTTTGTGTTGTGCTGATGAGGAGTGGTGTTTGTGTTGTGCTGGTGAGGAGTGGTGTTTGTGTTGTGCTGGTGAGGAGTGGTGTTTGTCTCACAGTCAGTTTGAGTATGGAGGAGTGGTGTTTGTGTTGTGCTGATGAGGAGTGGTGTTTGTCTCACAGTCAGTTTGAGTATGGAGGAGTGGTGTTTGTGTTGTGCTGATGAGGAGTGGTGTTTGTGTTGTGCTGATGAGGAGTGGTGTTTGTCTCACAGTCAGTTTGAGTATGAAGGAGTGGTGTTTGTGTTGTGCTGATGAGGAGTGGTGTTTGTGTTGTGCTGATGAGGAGTGGTGTTTGTGTTGTGCTGATGAGGAGTGGTGTTTGTGTTGTGCTGGTGAGGAGTGGTGTTTGTGTTGTGCTGGTGAGGAGTGGTGTTTGTGTTGTGCTGGTGAGGAGTGGTGTTTGTCTCACAGTCAGTTTGAGTATGGAGGAGTGGTGTTTGTGTTGTGCTGATGAGGAGTGGTGTTTGTGTTGTGCTGATCAGGAGTGGTGTTTGTGTTGTGCTGGTGAGGAGTGGTGTTTGTGTTGTGCTGGTGAGGAGTGGTGTTTGTCTCACAGTCAGTTTGAGTATGGAGGAGTGGTGTTTGTGTTGTGCTGATGAGGAGTGGCGTTTGTGTTGTGCTGATGAGGAGTGGTGTTTGTGTTGTGCTGATGAGGAGTGGTGTTTGTGTTGTGCTGATGAGGAGTGGTGTTTGTCTCACAGTCAGTTTGAGTATGGAGGAGTGGTGTTTGTGTTGTGCTGATGAGGAGTGGTGTTTGTGTTGTGCTGATGAGGAGTGGTGTTTGTGTTGTGCTGATGAGGAGTGGTGTTTGTGTTGTGCTGATGAGGAGTGGTGTTTGTCTCACAGTCAGTTTGAGTATGGAGGAGTGGTGTTTGTGTTGTGCTGATGAGGAGTGGTGTTTGTGTTTGCTGATGAGGAGGGGCGTTTGTGTTGTGCTGATGAGGAGTGGCGTTTGTGTTGTGCTGATGAGGAGTGGCGTTTGTCTCACAGTCAGTTTGAGTATGGAGGAGTGGTGTTTGTGTTGTGCTGATGAGGAGTGGTGTTTGTGTTGTGCTGATGAGGAGTGGTGTTTGTGTTGTGCTGATGAGGAGTGGTGTTTGTGTTGTGCTGATGAGGAGTGGTGTTTGTGTTGTGCTGATGAGGAGTGGTGTTTGTGTTGTGCTGATGAGGAGTGGTGTTTGTGTTGTGCTGATGAGGAGTGGTGTTTGTGTTGTGCTGATCAGGAGTGGTGTTTGTGTTGTGCTGGTGAGGAGTGGTGTTTGTCTCACAGTCAGTTTGAGTATGGAGGAGTGGTGTTTGTGTTGTGCTGATGAGGAGTGGTGTTTGTGTTGTGCTGATGAGGAGTGGCGTTTGTGTTGTGCTGATGAGGAGTGGCGTTTGTGTTGTGCTGATGAGGAGTGGTGTTTGTCTCACAGTCAGTTTGAGTATGGAGGAGTGGTGTTTGTGTTGTGCTGATGAGGAGTGGCGTTTGTGTTGTGCTGATGAGGAGTGGCGTTTGTGTTGTGCTGATGAGGAGTGGCGTTTGTCTCACAGTCAGTTTGAGTATGGAGGAGTGGTGTTTGTGTTGTGCTGATGAGGAGTGGTGTTTGTCCCACAGTCAGTTTGAGTATGGAGGAGTGGTGTTTGTGTTGTGCTGATGAGGAGTGGTGTTTGTGTTGTGCTGATGAGGAGTGGTGTTTGTGTTGTGCTGATGAGGAGTGGTGTTTGTCTCGCAGTCAGTTTGAGTATGGAGGAGTGGTGTTTGTGTTGTGCTGATGTGGAGTGGTGTTTGTGTTGTGCTGATGTGGAGTGGTGTTTGTGTTGTGCTGATGTGGAGTGGTGTTTGTGTTGTGCTGATGAGGAGTGGTGTTTGTGTTGTGCTGATGAGGAGTGGCGTTTGTCTCACAGTCAGTTTGAGTATGGAGGAGTGGTGTTTGTGTTGTGCTGATGAGGAGTGGTGTTTGTTGTGCTGATAAGGAGTGGTGTTTGTTGTGCTGATGAGGAGTGGTGTTTGTGTTGTGCTGATGAGGAGTGGTGTTTGTGTTGTGCTGATGAGGAGTGGTGTTTGTGTTGTGCTGATGAGGAGTGGTGTTTGTGTTGTGCTGATGAGGAGTGGTGTTTGTGTTGTGCTGATGAGGAGTGGTGTTTGTCTCACAGTCAGTTTGAGTATGGAGGAGTGGTGTTTGTGTTGTGCTGATGAGGAGTGGCGTTTGTGTTGTGCTGATGAGGAGTGGCGTTTGTGTTGTGCTGATGAGGAGTGGCGTTTGTGTTGTGCTGATGAGGAGTGGCGTTTGTGTTGTGCTGATGAGGAGTGGCGTTTGTCTCACAGTCAGTTTGAGTATGGAGGAGTGGGGTTTGTGTTGTGCTGATGAGGAGTGGTGTTTGTGTTGTGCTGATGAGGAGTGGCGTTTGTGTTGTGCTGATGAGGAGTGGCGTTTGTCTCACAGTCAGTTTGAGTATGGAGGAGTGGTGTTTGTGTTGTGCTGATGAGGAGTGGTGTTTGTGTTGTGCTGATGAGGAGTGGTGTTTGTGTTGTGCTGATGAGGAGTGGTGTTTGTGTTGTGCTGATCAGGAGTGGTGTTTGTGTTGTGCTGATCAGGAGTGGTGTTTGTGTTGTGCTGATCAGGAGTGGTGTTTGTCTCACAGTCAGTTTGAGTATGGAGGAGTGGTGTTTGTGTTGTGCTGATGAGGAGTGGTGTTTGTGTTGTGCTGATGAGGAGTGGTGTTTGTATTGTGCTGATGAGGAGGGCGTTTGTGTTGTGCTGATGAGGAGTGGCGTTTGTCTCACAGTCAGTTTGAGTATGGAGGAGTGGTGTTTGTGTTGTGCTGATGAGGAGTGGCGTTTGTGTTGTGCTGATGAGGAGTGGCGTTTGTGTTGTGCTGATGAGGAGTGGCGTTTGTCTCACAGTCAGTTTGAGTATGGAGGAGTGGTGTTTGTGTTGTGCTGATGAGGAGTGGTGTTTGTGTTGTGCTGATCAGGAGTGGTGTTTGTGTTGTGCTGATCAGGAGTGGTGTTTGTGTTGTGCTGATCAGGAGTGGTGTTTGTGTTGTGCTGATCAGGAGTGGTGTTTGTCTCACAGTCAGTTTGAGTATGGAGGAGTGGTGTTTGTGTTGTGCTGATGAGGAGTGGTGTTTGTGTTGTGCTGATGAGGAGTGGTGTTTGTATTGTGCTGATGAGGAGTGGCGTTTGTCTCACAGTCAGTTTGAGTATGGAGGAGTGGTGTTTGTGTTGTGCTGATGAGGAGTGGTGTTTGTGTTGTGCTGATGAGGAGTGGTGTTTGTCTCACAGTCAGTTTGAGTATGGAGGAGTGGTGTTTGTGTTGTGCTGATGAGGAGTGGTGTTTGTGTTGTGCTGATCAGGAGTGGTGTTTGTGTTGTGCTGATCAGGAGTGGTGTTTGTCTCACAGTCAGTTTGAGTATGGAGGAGTGGTGTTTGTGTTGTGCTGATGAGGAGTGGTGTTTGTATTGTGCTGATGAGGAGTGGTGTTTGTCTCACAGTCAGTTTGAGTATGGAGGAGTGGTGTTTGTGTTGTGCCGATGAGGAGTGGCGTTTGTGTTGTGCTGATGAGGAGTGGCGTTTGTGTTGTGCTGATGAGGAGTGGCGTTTGTGTTGTGCTGATGAGGAGTGGTGTTTGTGTTGTGCTGATGAGGAGTGGTGTTTGTGTTGTGCTGATGAGGAGTGGTGTTTGTGTTGTGCTGATGAGGAGTGGTGTTTGTCTCACAGTCAGTTTGAGTATGGAGGAGTGGTGTTTGTGTTGTGCTGATGAGGAGTGGTGTTTGTGTTGTGCTGATGAGGAGTGGTGTTTGTGTTGTGCTGATGAGGAGTGGCGTTTGTGTTGTGCTGATGAGGAGTGGTGTTTGTCTCACAGTCAGTTTGAGTATGGAGGAGTGGTGTTTGTGTTGTGCTGATGAGGAGTGGTGTTTGTGTTGTGCTGATGAGGAGTGGTGTTTGTGTTGTGCTGATGAGGAGTGGTGTTTGTCTCACAGTCAGTTTGAGTATGGAGGAGTGGTGTTTGTGTTGTGCTGATGAGGAGTTGTGTTTGTGTTGTGCTGATCAAGAGTGGTGTTGTCTCAGTCAGTTTGAGTATGGAGGAGTGGTGTTTGTGTTGTGCTGATGAGGAGTGGTGTTTGTCTCACAGTCAGTTTGAGTATGGAGGAGTGGGGTTTGTGTTGTGCTGATGAGGAGTGGTGTTTGTGTTGTGCTGATGAGGAGTGGTGTTTGTGTTGTGCTGATGAGGAGTGGTGTTTGTCTCACAGTCAGTTTGAGTATGGAGGAGTGGTGTTTGTGTTGTGCTGATGAGGAGTGGTGTTTGTGTTGTGCTGATGAGGAGTGGTGTTTGTGTTGTGCTGATGAGGAGTGGTGTTTGTCTCACAGTCAGTTTGAGTATGGAGGAGTGGTGTTTGTGTTGTGCTGATGAGGAGTTGTGTTTGTGTTGTGCTGATCAGGAGTGGTGGTGTCTCAGTCAGTTTGAGTATGGAGGAGTGGTGTTTGTGTTGTGCTGATGAGGAGTGGTGTTTGTCTCACAGTCAGTTTGAGTATGGAGGAGTGGTGTTTGTGTTGTGCTGATGAGGAGTGGTGTTTGTGTTGTGCTGATGAGGAGTGGTGTTTGTGTTGTGCTGATGAGGAGTGGTGTTTGTGTTGTGCTGATGAGGAGTGGTGTTTGTCTCACAGTCAGTTTGAGTATGGAGGAGTGGTGTTTGTGTTGTGCTGATGAGGAGTGGTGTTTGTGTTGTGCTGATGAGGAGTGGTGTTTGTCTCACAGTCAGTTTGAGTATGGAGGATTGGTGTTTGTGTTGTGCTGATGAGGAGTGGTGTTTGTGTTGTGCTGATGAGGAGTGGTGTTTGTGTTGTGCTGATGAGGAGTGGTGTTTGTGTTGTGCTGGTGAGGAGTGGTGTTTGTGTTGTGCTGATGAGGAGTGGTGTTTGTGTTGTGCTGATGAGGAGTGGTGTTTGTCTCACAGTCAGTTTGAGTATGGAGGAGTGGTGTTTGTGTTGTGCTGATGAGGAGTGGTGTTTGTCTCAGTCAGTTTGAGTATGGAGGAGTGGTGTTTGTGTTGTGCTGATGAGGAGTTGTGTTTGTCTCACAGTCAGTTTGAGTATGGAGGAGTGGTGTTTGTGTTGTGCTGATGAGGAGTGGTGTTTGTGTTGTGCTGATCAGGAGTGGTGTTGTCTCAGTCAGTTTGAGTATGGAGGAGTGGTGTTTGTGTTGTGCTGATGAGGAGTGGTGTTTGTCTCAGTCAGTTTGAGTATGGAGGAGTGGTGTTTGTGTTGTGCTGATGAGGAGTGGTGTTTGTCTCAGTCAGTTTGAGTATGGAGGAGTGGTGTTTGTGTTGTGCTGATGAGGAGTTGTGTTTGTCTCACAGTCAGTTTGAGTATGGAGGAGTGGTGTTTGTGTTGTGCTGATGAGGAGTGGTGTTTGTGTTGTGCTGATGAGGAGTGGTGTTTGTGTTGTGCTGATGTGGAGTGGTGTTTGTGTTGTGCTGGTGAGGAGTGGTGTTGTCTCACAGTCAGTTTGAGTATGGAGGAGTGGTGTTTGTGTTGTGCTGATGAGGAGTGGTGTTTGTCTCAGTCAGTTTGAGTATGGAGGAGTGGTGTTTGTGTTGTGCTGATGAGGAGTGGTGTTTGTGTTGTGCTGATGAGGAGTGGTGTTTGTCTCAGTCAGTTTGAGTATGGAGGAGTGGTGTTTGTGTTGTGCTGATGAGGAGTTGTGTTTGTCTCACAGTCAGTTTGAGTATGGAGGAGTGGTGTTTGTGTTGTGCTGATGAGGAGTGGTGTTTGTGTTGTGCTGATGAGGAGTGGTGTTTGTCTCACAGTCAGTTTGAGTATGGAGGAGTGGTGTTTGTGTTGTGCTGATGAGGAGTGGTGTTTGTCTCAGTCAGTTTGAGTATGGAGGAGTGGTGTTTGTGTTGTGCTGATGAGGAGTTGTGTTTGTCTCACAGTCAGTTTGAGTATGGAGGAGTGGTGTTTGTGTTGTGCTGATGAGGAGTGGTGTTTGTGTTGTGCTGATCAGGAGTGGTGTTGTCTCAGTCAGTTTGAGTATGGAGGAGTGGTGTTTGTGTTGTGCTGATGAGGAGTGGTGTTTGTCTCACAGTCAGTTTGAGTATGGAGGAGTGGTGTTTGTGTTGTGCTGATGAGGAGTGGTGTTTGTCTCAGTCAGTTTGAGTATGGAGGAGTGGTGTTTGTGTTGTGCTGATGAGGAGTTGTGTTTGTCTCACAGTCAGTTTGAGTATGGAGGAGTGGTGTTTGTGTTGTGCTGATGAGGAGTGGTGTTTGTGTTGTGCTGATGAGGAGTGGTGTTTGTGTTGTGCTGATCAGGAGTGGTGTTTGTGTTGTGCTGATCAGGAGTGGTGTTTGTCTCACAGTCAGTTTGAGTATGGAGGAGTGGTGTTTGTGTTGTGCTGATGAGGAGTGGTGTTTGTGTTGTGCTGATGAGGAGTGGTGTTTGTATTGTGCTGATGAGGAGTGGCGTTTGTGTTGTGCTGATGAGGAGTGGCGTTTGTCTCACAGTCAGTTTGAGTATGGAGGAGTGGTGTTTGTGTTGTGCTGATGAGGAGTGGCGTTTGTGTTGTGCTGATGAGGAGTGGCGTTTGTGTTGTGCTGATGAGGAGTGGCGTTTGTCTCACAGTCAGTTTGAGTATGGAGGAGTGGTGTTTGTGTTGTGCTGATGAGGAGTGGTGTTTGTGTTGTGCTGATCAGGAGTGGTGTTTGTGTTGTGCTGATCAGGAGTGGTGTTTGTGTTGTGCTGATCAGGAGTGGTGTTTGTGTTGTGCTGATCAGGAGTGGTGTTTGTCTCACAGTCAGTTTGAGTATGGAGGAGTGGTGTTTGTGTTGTGCTGATGAGGAGTGGTGTTTGTGTTGTGCTGATGAGGAGTGGTGTTTGTATTGTGCTGATGAGGAGTGGCGTTTGTCTCACAGTCAGTTTGAGTATGGAGGAGTGGTGTTTGTGTTGTGCTGATGAGGAGTGGTGTTTGTGTTGTGCTGATGAGGAGTGGTGTTTGTCTCACAGTCAGTTTGAGTATGGAGGAGTGGTGTTTGTGTTGTGCTGATGAGGAGTGGTGTTTGTGTTGTGCTGATCAGGAGTGGTGTTTGTGTTGTGCTGATCAGGAGTGGTGTTTGTCTCACAGTCAGTTTGAGTATGGAGGAGTGGTGTTTGTGTTGTGCTGATGAGGAGTGGTGTTTGTATTGTGCTGATGAGGAGTGGTGTTTGTCTCACAGTCAGTTTGAGTATGGAGGAGTGGTGTTTGTGTTGTGCCGATGAGGAGTGGCGTTTGTGTTGTGCTGATGAGATAGGCTTGTGTTGTGCTGATGAGGAGTGGCGTTTGTGTTGTGCTGATGAGGAGTGGTGTTTGTGTTGTGCTGATGAGGAGTGGTGTTTGTGTTGTGCTGATGAGGAGTGGTGTTTGTGTTGTGCTGATGAGGAGTGGTGTTTGTCTCACAGTCAGTTTGAGTATGGAGGAGTGGTGTTTGTGTTGTGCTGATGAGGGTTTTTGTCTGTGAGTGTTTGTTGTGCTGTAGTGCGTTGGGTGCTGATGAGGAGTGGTGTTTGTCTCACAGTCAGTTTGAGTATGGAGGAGTGGTGTTTGTGTTGTGCTGATGAGGAGTGGTGTTTGTGTTGTGCTGATGAGGAGTGGTGTTTGTGTTGTGCTGATGAGGAGTGGTGTTTGTCTCACAGTCAGTTTGAGTATGGAGGAGTGGTGTTTGTGTTGTGCTGATGAGGAGTTGTGTTTGTGTTGTGCTGATCAAGAGTGGTGTTGTCTCAGTCAGTTTGAGTATGGAGGAGTGGTGTTTGTGTTGTGCTGATGAGGAGTGGTGTTTGTTCACAGTCAGTTTGAGTATGGAGAGGAGTGGGGTTTGTGTTGTGCTGATGAGGAGTGGTGTTTGTGTTGTGCTGATGAGGAGTGGTGTTTGTGTTGTGCTGATGAGGAGTGGTGTTTGTCTCACAGTCAGTTTGAGTATGGAGGAGTGGTGTTTGTGTTGTGCTGATGAGGAGTGGTGTTTGTGTTGTGCTGATGAGGAGTGGTGTTTGTGTTGTGCTGATGAGAGTGGTGTTTGTCTCACAGTCAGTTTGAGTATGGAGGAGTGGTGTTTGTGTTGTGCTGATGAGGAGTTGTGTTTGTGTTGTGCTGATCAGGGTAGTGGTGTCTCAGTCAGTTTGAGTATGGAGGAGTGGTGTTTGTGTTGTGCTGATGAGGAGTGGTGTTTGTCTCACAGTCAGTTTGAGTATGGAGGAGTGGTGTTTGTGTTGTGCTGATGAGGAGTGGTGTTTGTGTTGTGCTGATGAGGAGTGGTGTTTGTGTTGTGCTGATGAGGAGTGGTGTTTGTGTTGTGCTGATGAGGAGTGGTGTTTGTCTCACAGTCAGTTTGAGTATGGAGGAGTGGTGTTTGTGTTGTGCTGATGAGGAGTGGTGTTTGTGTTGTGCTGATGAGGAGTGGTGTTTGTCTCACAGTCAGTTTGAGTATGGAGGATTGGTGTTTGTTGTGCTGATGAGGAGTGGTGTTTGTGTTGTGCTGATGAGGAGTGGTGTTTGTGTTGTGCTGATGAGGAGTGGTGTTTGTCTGGTGGGGAGTGGTGTTTGGTTGTGCTGATGAGGAGTGGTGTTTGTGTTGTGCTGATGAGAGTGGTGTTTGTCTCACAGTCATTTTGAGTATGGAGGAGTGGTGTTTGTGTTGTGCTGATGAGGTGGTGTTTGTCTCAGTCAGTTTGAGTATGGAGGAGTGGTGTTTGTAGTTGTGCTGATGAGGAGTTGTGTTTGTCTCACAGTCAGTTTGAGTATGGAGGAGTGGTGTTTGTGTTGTGCTGATGAGGAGTGGTGTTTGTGTTGTGCTGATCAGGAGTGGTGTTGTCTCAGTCAGTTTGAGTATGGAGGAGTGGTGTTTGTGTTGTGCTGATGAGGAGTGGTGTTTGTCTCAGTCAGTTTGAGTATGGAGGAGTGGTGTTTGTGTTGTGCTGATGAGGAGTGGTGTTTGTCTCAGTCAGTTTGAGTATGGAGGAGTGGTGTTTGTGTTGTGCTGATGAGGAGTT
>JAZGTH010000680.1:0-12964 GCA_036877525.1 Chromobotia macracanthus
AGTGTGAGAGAGTGTGTGCTGTACGCTCATGTCTTTACAGTGAGAGAGTGTGTGCTGTACGTCCCATGTCTTTACAGTGTGGAGAGAGTGTGCTGTGCACGCTCATGTCTTTACAGTGTGAGAGTGTGCTGCACGCCCATGTCTTTACAGGTGGAGAGTGTGTGTGCTGTACGCTCATGTCTTTACAGTGTGAGAGTGTGTGCTGTAGCCGCTGTCTTTACAGTGTGGAGAGAGTGTGTGCTGTACGCTCATGTCTTACAGTGTGAGAGAGTGTGCTGTACGCTCATGTCTTTACAGTGAGAGAGTGTGGTGCTGCGCTCATTGTCTTTACAGTGTGAGAGAGTGTGTACTGTACACTCATGTCTTACAGTGTGAGAGAGTGTGCTGCACGCTCATGTCTTTACAGTGAGAGAGTGTGTGCTGTACGCTCATGTCTTTACAGTGTGAGAGTGTGTGCTGTACGCTCATGTCTTTACAGTGTGAGAGTGTGTGCTGCAACAGCATGTTTTACAGTGTGAGAGAGTGTGTGTACGCTCAAGTCTTTACAGTGTGGAGTGTGTGCTGTGCGCTCATGTCTTGTTTTGACGCCATGTCTTTACAGTGTGAGAGTGTGTGCTGTACGCTCATGTCTTTACAGTGTGAGAGAGTGTGCTGTACGCTCATGTCTTTACAGTGTGAGAGGTGTGTGCTGTACGCTCATGTCTTTACAGTGTGAGAGGGTGTGCTGTACGTCATGCTCTTACAGTGTGAGAGAGGTGTGCTGTACGCTCAAGTCTTTTACAGTGTGAGAGTGTGTGCTGTACGCTCATGTCTTTACAGTGTGAGAGATGTGTGCTGTACGCTCATGTCTTTACAGTGTAGAGTGTGTGCTGTACGCTCATGTCTTTACAGTGTGAGAGTGTGTGCTGTACGCCCATGTCTCTACAGTGTGAGAGTGGCTGTACCATGTCTTTACAGTGTAGAGGGTGTGCTGCTCGCCATGTCTTTACAGTGTGAGGAGTGTGTGCTGTCACGCTCATGTCTTTACAGTGTGAGAGAGTGTGTGCTGTACGCTCAAGTCTTTACAGTGTGAGAGGTGTGCTGTACGCTCATGTCTTTACAGTGTGAGAGAGTGTGTGCTGTACGCTCATGTCTTTACAGTGTGAGAGTGTGTGCTGCTACGCTCATGTCTTTTACAACAGTGTGGAGTGTGTGCTGTACGCTCATGTCTTTACAGTGTGAGAGAGTGTGCTGTACGCTCATGTCTTTACATGTGAGAGAGTGTGTGCTGTACGCTCATGTCTTTACAGTGTGAGAGTGTGCTGTACGCTCATGTCTTTACAGTGTGAGAGTGTGTGCTGTACGGCTCATGTCTTTACAGTGTGAGAGAGTGTGTGCTGTACGCTCATGTCTTTACAGTGAGAGTGTGTGCTGTCGCTCATGTCTTTACAGTGTGAGAGAGTGTGCTGTACGCTCATGTCTTTACAGTGTGAGAATTGTGCTGTCTTTACAGGTGAGGGCTATGTCATGTCTTTTACAGTGTGAGAGAGTGTGCTGTACGCTCATGTCTTTACAGTGTGAGAGAGTGTGTGCTGTACGCTCATGTCTTTACAGGTGAGAGAGTGTGCTGTACGCTCATGTCTTTACAGTGTGAGAGTGTGTGCTGTACGCTCATGTCTTTACAGTGTGAGAGAGGTGTGCTGTACGCTCATGTCTTTACAGTGTGAGAGTGTGCTGGCATACCGAGTGTGAGAGGGTGTGTCACGCCATGTCTTTACAGTGTGAGAGAGTGTGCTGCACGCATGTCTTACAGTGTGAGAGTGTGTTGTACGCTCATGTCTTTACAGTGTGAGAGAGTGTGTGCTGTACGCTCATGTCTTTACAGTGTGAGAGAGTGTGTGCTGTACGCTCATGTCTTTACAGTGTGAGAGAGTGTGTGTACGCTCATGTCTTTACATGTGAGAGAGTGTGTGCTGTACGCTCATGTCTTTACAGTGTGAGAGTGTGTGTGCTGTACGCTCATGTCTTTACAGTGTGAGAGAGTGTGCTGTACGCTCATGTCTTTACAGTGTGAGAGAGTGTGTGCTGTACGCTCATGTCTTTACAGTGTGAGAGAGTGTGCTGTACGCTCATGTCTTTAAGTGTGAGAGAGTGTGCTGTACGCTCATGTCTTTACAGTGTGAGAGAGTGTGTGCTGACGCTCATGTCTTTACAGTGTGAGAGAGTGTGCTGTACGCTCATGTCTTTACAGTGTGAGAGAGTGTGTGCTGTACGCTCATGTCTTTACAGTGTGAGAGTGTGTGCTGTACGCTCATGTCTTTACAGTGTGAGAGAGTGTACTGTACACTCATGTCTTTACAGTGTGAGAGAGTGTGCTGTACGCTCATGTCTTTACAGAGAGTGTGTGCTGTACGCTCATGTCTTTACAGTGTGAGAGAGTGTGTGCTGTACGCTCATGTCTTTACAGTGTGAGAGAGTGTGTGCTGTACGCTCATGTCTTTACAGTGTGAGAGAGTGTGTGCTGTACGCTCATGTCTTTACAGTGTGAGAGAGGTGTGTGCTGTACGCTCATGTCTTTACAGTGTGAGAGTGTGCTGTACGCCTCATGTCTTCACAGTGTGAGAGTGTGTGCTGTACGCTCATGTCTTTACAGTGTGAGGGTGTGCATGTACGCTTATGTCTTTACAGTGTGAGAGTGTAAAGACATGAGCGTATGTTTTTCATTAGGTAATGCAAATACAGGAGTGTTGCTGGTTTTTCCATGAAATTGGGCTTCTTTTAAACTGTTATCACAGGTTAAACGTTTGAAATTGTCATTTCATAAATTTTATGTCAACTACCCGAAGAATCTCTGTTGTGATTTTGTGAGGTAAAATGTGTACCTGGATTAACATCTTTTGTTGGTTCAGAACAACATTTCTGTCCAAGAAATAGTCCTAACCTAAACTCTATTCATAACCCTAACCATAACTGACCCATATAATCAGAGGGAAATAATAGGTTACCTAAATAATACTTAACTCAGTCCTAAGCCTAGACTTAAGCTTGACCCCAAACCTACAATTTGGTTGGCTGGACAGAAGTGTTCCAGGACCAATAAGGATGTTGATCCAGCCACATATCCATCACCTGTCAGAACTGCACTAACACAAAACAGCCAGAAGAGCATCTGTCAGAGCTGTGTGGATTTCTGCTGGTGGGTCACAGTCAGTTACTGCTCTTCTTAAAGAATGTAAGTTCAGAAAGAGGTTTGTTACATGTTAGTGGAAATAAGAAAATCAGTGACCGAGAAATAAACTTCATGTGTCACAGCTGTGTGTGTGTGTGTGTGTGTGTGTGTGTGTGTGTGTGTGTGTGTGTGTGTGTGTGTGTGTGTGTGTGTGTGTGTGTGTGTGTGTTGTATGATTTGGTGTTGGTGGGAAACTGACGTCAAGAGCAGAGACTGACTGCTGTACTGGTGTTTAGAAACGCTCAAGACAGTATGAGGGATAAAATACAGAGATTTTTAAATGAGCTGCAGTAGAAGTTTCTTCTTGTGCTGGTAAATGAAGAACTGCTGTAACACATTACAATACATAAACACACTCTCACTTAAACACTAACACTGAGTTTATGATCTGCGTTCATCGTCCAGTCATTTGCGCTGTACTGCAGATGTCCACTAGATGGCAGGAGAAGCACACGAGGCTGGCAGAAACGCAGGGTGATGGGTGAGCTGTCTGAGTTACTGACTGTTGTGATGTGTGGTGATGATGGCACATTCAGCACATTGTGCTGCAGGATGGTAGAGTGTTTCTCTGCAGCCCTGTGGATGTGTGTTGACTGATTCTGGGGACCATTTGTCCCTGTTTATAAAGCTCTTGTAATATTAAACAAACCCGTCAGTGAGGATCACAGACAGTGTGAAGATGCTTCACAGCTGTCCAGCTCCACGTTCTCAAGCCCTGTTTTTACAATTCAATTTTTATTAAGCGCCCTCACATTAAAATACATCTATTACATGTAAAATGTAGATTTAATTTCGATGGAATGAATTGTTCTGATAAAAGTTTACATAACATGACTTCAAATCAGTCTTGTGAAGAATATATTTTCAGTTTGTTTAATGAGGAGCTTTTAGACCTCTAACCCGTTATGATGAGTTTGGTGTTTAGCTAAATAAAGAGACTCATGCAGAGTAAAAGTCTGGCAAAGAGATAATTTCCAGTAAACTGTATATACAAATACTTAGGATAGTTGCATTGGAGGAAATATAACACTATAATAATCAGAAGAACGCAGGGGGCCTCTGGGGTGCTATAAGAACTGAATACATCAAATAATCAGTGTGTGCACAGTTTGTATTAAGACAGCCAGAAAATGTATCATGCATCCATGTTCCTGAAGGTCCTTCTGCAAAGTTTAGCTCTGATGTACTCCAGCACACCTCCCTGGATGTTTCCTGGATGATTCATTAGGGCTGGAGATAAATCCCACGGCTCTGTGGACCTCACGAGAGACCTCTGATGTCTACATCATAACTGAGCTTTACATCTGCTTCCTTTTATACTGACCATCATAACTGATTGCCAGATGGATGGTTCTCAAACATCCAAAGCATTCTGCATAATAGTACTCACTTTATTTGCTGCCTCTCTTTTTGTGCATGACAGATGTTATATGAATTTCAAGAAGAGTTTGTGTCACGCATGCAGGATCTAATTTCATGTCTTATGAGACAGACATTCAATGTAACTCATACGCACAGAGAGCGAGGGAGGGGAAATCATGAAATCATACACAGGCAGTGAGGAAGACTGCACTACCCACAGTCCTTCAGAGGAGTGCAGAAACCCAGACATATGAATCTACGGAGGCCCGGATGCGCCTGTCGACGAGGCACGTCTGCAGCCTTTCCGGAGCAGATCCGTGCGAGTTGGTTTGCAGAGCGCGAGAAACGGCGCTCGTTCAGTCACCCGCGCGCGCTCCGGTTCACCCACTGCGGGGATGTCAGCGGTGCTGAGTTTAATCAGAGGCGGTGACGACGGCTGAGATTTTTCCTTTTATTGCCTGCATCGATTTTCGTGCGTTTGTTCCATTTTTAACCAGACGCTGAAAAGCCCGTTTGGCGTCGCAGGAGCCGCGGATCCGGATGTCCTGACCGTCCTCCGCTCATCAATGTTTCCGTCATTGTAAACGCACCGTTATTAAATGCGGAGCGCGTGAGAGGCGCAGCGGCGCGGAGCTCGGCGCCTCCCGGTGAGTGCGCGCGTCTGGCTTCACTGCCGCGCCGCGTCGCGTCGCGTCGCGTTTCACGGGAGTTTGTGTTTTCTGTTCAAGAAATGTTTATTAACCTCATCACTGCCAATTATTGAGCTCGCGACAGGTCACTCACGCGCGCGCGCGCCATCCGTACCTGCATTCCTCTCACCTACATTTCAACGTCTGCGTTTATATATATTTAAAACAATATACAAACACTGTTTTATTGCCTACATGTAAATTACTGTATGCCATTATTCAAATAATAATATGCATTTCTCAATTAAGATTAAAGAAGAAAATATTGTAAATTCCTGACATGAAAAACATGCGCCCCTTCAGCTGCTTCATATGAAATGAGTTTTAATGTGTCGCTACAGCACAGGGCAAACATATATATACTTATACATACATATACATATATATATATATATATATATATAACTGTTATATATACAAAACTGACGGGTGAGCTTCAGCTGCTGCTTGCTGATGGCGTGTATGAGAGTCTGGTGCGTTTGGAGAGATTTATGAGACGATCTGTGTGTGTGTGTGTGTGTGATTATTCAGTCTGTGTGTGTGTGTGATTATTCAGTCTGTGTGTGTGATTATTCAGTCTGTGTGTGTGATTATTCAGTCTGTGTGTGTGATTATTCAGTCTGTGTGTGTGTGTGTGTGTGTGTGTGATTATTCAGTCTGTGTGTGTGATTATTCAGTCTGTGTGTGTGTGTGATTATTCAGTCTGTGTGTGTGTGTGTGTGTGATTATTCAGTCTGTGTGTGTGTGTGTGTGATTATTCAGTCTGTGTGTGATTATTCAGTCTGTGTGTGTGTGATTATTCAGTCTGTGTGTGTGTGTGATTATTCAGTCTGTGTGTGTGATTATTCAGTCTGTGTGTGTGATTATTCAGTCTGTGTGTGTGTGTGTGTGTGTGTGTGATTATTCAGTCTGTGTGTGTGATTATTCAGTCTGTGTGTGTGTGTGATTATTCAGTCTGTGTGTGTGTGTGTGTGATTATTCAGTCTGTGTGTGTGTGTGTGTGATTATTCAGTCTGTGTGTGATTATTCAGTCTGTGTGTGTGTGATTATTCAGTCTGTGTGTGTGTGTGATTATTCAGTCTGTGTGTGTGATTATTCAGTCTGTGTGTGTGTGTGATTATTCGGTCTGTGTGTGTGATTATTCAGTCTGTGTGTGTGTGATTATTCAGTCTGTGTGTGTGTGTGATTATTCAGTCTGTCTGTGTGTGTGATTATTCAGTCTGTGTGTGTGTGTGTGTGTGTGTGTGATTATTCAGTCTGTGTGTGTGATTATTCAGTCTGTGTGTGTGTGTGATTATTCAGTCTGTGTGTGTGTGTGTGATTATTCAGTCTGTGTGTGTGTGATTATTCAGTCTGTGTGTGTGTGATTATTCGGTCTGTGTGTGTGATTATTCGGTCTGTGTGTGATTATTCGGTCTGTGTGTGATTATTCGGTCTGTGTGTGATTATTCAGTCTGTGTGTGTGATTATTCAGTCTGTGTGTGTGATTATTCAGTCTGTGTGTGTGATTATTCGGTCTGTGTGTGTGTGTGATTATTCGGTCTCTCTGTGTGTGTGATTATTCGGTCTGTGTGTGTGTGATTATTCGGTCTGTGTGTGTGTGATTATTCAGTCTGTGTGTGTGTGTGATTATTCAGTCTGTGTGTGTGTGTGTGATTATTCAGTCTGTGTGTGTGTGTGTGATTATTCAGTCTGTGTGTGTGTGTGATTATTCAGTCTGTGTGTGTGTGATTATTCAGTCTGTGTGTGTGTGATTATTCAGTCTGTGTGTGTGTGTGATTATTCAGTCTGTGTGTGTGTGATTATTCAGTCTGTGTGTGTGTGTGATTATTCAGTCTGTGTGTGTGTGTGTGATTATTCGGTCTGTCTGTGTGATTATTCAGTCTGTGTGTGTGATTATTCAGTCTGTGTGTGTGATTATTCAGTCTGTGTGTGTGATTATTCAGTCTGTGTGTGTGTGTGTGTGATTATTCAGTCTGTGTGTGTGTGTGAGATTATTCAGTCTGTGTGTGATTATTCAGTCTCTGTGTGTGTGTGTGTGTGTGATTATTCAGTCTGTCTGTGTGATTATTCAGTCTGTGTGTGATTATTCAGTCTGTGTGTGTGATTATTCAGTCTGTGTGTGTGTGTGTGATTATTCAGTCTGTGTGTGTGTGTGTGATTATTCAGTCTGTGTGTGTGTGATTATTCAGTCTGTGTGTGTGTGTGTGTGATTATTCACACACACACACAGACTGAATTACACACACACACATTATTATTCGGTCTGTGTGTGATTATTCAGTCTGTGTGTGATTATTCGGTCTGTGTGTGTGATTATTCGGTCTGTGTGTGTGATTATTCAGTCTGTGTGTGTGATTATTCGGTCTGTGTGTGTGAGATTATTCGGTCTGTGTGTGATTATTCGGTCTGTGTGTGATTATTCAGTCTGTGTGTGATTATTCAGTCTGTGTGTGTGTGATTATTCAGTCTGTGTGTGATTATTCAGTCTGTGTGTGTGTGTGTGTGATTATTCAGTCTGTGTGTGTGTGTGTGTGATTATTCGGTCTGTGTGTGTGTGATTATTCGGTCTGTGTGTGTGATTATTCGGTCTGTGTGTGATTATTCGGTCTGTGTGTGATTATTCAGTCTGTGTGTGTGATTATTCAGTCTGTGTGTGTGATTATTCAGTCTGTGTGTGTGATTATTCGGTCTGTGTGTGTGATTATTCAGTCTGTGTGTGTGATTATTCAGTCTGTGTGTGTGATTATTCAGTCTGTGTGTGTGTGATTATTCAGTCTGTGTGTGTGTGTGATTATTCGGTCTGTCTGTGTGTGATTATTCAGTCTGTGTGTGTGATTATTCAGTCTGTGTGTGTGATTATTCAGTCTGTGTGTGTGTGATTATTCAGTCTGTGTGTGTGATTATTCAGTCTGTGTGTGTGTGTGATTATTCGGTCTGTGTGTGTGTGATTATTCGGTCTCTGTGTGTGTGTGATTATTCAGTCTGTGTGTGTGATTATTCAGTCTGTGTGTGTGTGTGTGTGTGTGATTATTCGGTCTCTGTGTGTGTGTGATTATTCGGTCTGTGTGTGATTATTCGGTCTGTGTGTGTGTGTGTGTGTGTGTGTGTAATTATTCGGTCTGTGTGTGTGTGATTATTCGGTCTGTCTGTGTGTGATTATTCGGTCTGTGTGTGTGTGTGATTATTCGGTCTGTGTGTGTGTGATTATTCGGTCTGTGTGTGTGTGATTATTCGGTCTGTGTGTGTGTGTGTGATTATTCGGTCTGTGTGTGATTATTCAGTCTGTGTGTGATTATTCGGTCTGTGTGTGATTATTCGGTCTGTGTGTGATTATTCAGTCTGTGTGTGTGATTATTCAGTCTGTGTGTGATTATTCAGTCTGTGTGTGTGATTATTCAGTCTGTGTGTGTGTGTGATTATTCAGTCTGTGTGTGTGATTATTCAGTCTGTGTGTGTGATTATTCAGTCTGTGTGTGTGATTATTCAGTCTGTGTGTGTGTGTGTGTGTGTGTGTGATTATTCAGTCTGTGTGTGTGATTATTCAGTCTGTGTGTGTGTGTGATTATTCCGTCTGTGTGTGTGTGTGTGTGTGATTATTCAGTCTGTGTGTGTGTGTGTGTGTGATTATTCAGTCTGTGTGTGATTATTCAGTCTGTGTGTGTGTGATTATTCAGTCTGTGTGTGTGTGTGATTATTCAGTCTGTGTGTGTGATTATTCAGTCTGTGTGTGTGATTATTCAGTCTGTGTGTGTGTGTGTGTGTGTGTGTGATTATTCAGTCTGTGTGTGTGATTATTCAGTCTGTGTGTGTGTGTGATTATTCAGTCTGTGTGTGTGTGTGTGTGATTATTCAGTCTGTGTGTGTGTGTGTGTGATTATTCAGTCTGTGTGTGATTATTCAGTCTGTGTGTGTGTGATTATTCAGTCTGTGTGTGTGTGTGATTATTCAGTCTGTGTGTGTGATTATTCAGTCTGTGTGTGTGTGTGATTATTCGGTCTGTGTGTGTGTGTGATTATTCGGTCTGTGTGTGTGATTATTCAGTCTGTGTGTGTGTGATTATTCAGTCTGTGTGTGTGTGTGATTATTCAGTCTGTGTGTGTGTGTGATTATTCGGTCTGTGTGTGATTATTCGGTCTGTGTGTGTGATTATTCAGTCTGTGTGTGTGTGTGATTATTCAGTCTGTGTGTGTGATTATTCAGTCTGTGTGTGTGTGTGATTATTCGGTCTGTGTGTGATTATTCAGTCTGTGTGTGTGTGTGATTATTCGGTCTGTGTGTGATTATTCAGTCTGTGTGTGTGATTATTCAGTCTGTGTGTGTGATTATTCAGTCTGTGTGTGATTATTCAGTCTGTGTGTGATTATTCAGTCTGTGTGTGTGATTATTCAGTCTGTCTGTGTGTGTGATTATTCAGTCTGTGTGTGTGTGTGTGTGTGTGTGTGATTATTCAGTCTGTGTGTGTGATTATTCAGTCTGTGTGTGTGTGTGATTATTCAGTCTGTGTGTGTGTGTGTGATTATTCAGTCTGTGTGTGTGTGATTATTCAGTCTGTGTGTGTGTGATTATTCGGTCTGTGTGTGTGATTATTCGGTCTGTGTGTGATTATTCGGTCTGTGTGTGATTATTCGGTCTGTGTGTGATTATTCAGTCTGTGTGTGTGATTATTCAGTCTGTGTGTGTGATTATTCAGTCTGTGTGTGTGATTATTCGGTCTGTGTGTGTGTGTGATTATTCGGTCTCTCTGTGTGTGTGATTATTCGGTCTGTGTGTGTGTGATTATTCGGTCTGTGTGTGTGTGATTATTCAGTCTGTGTGTGTGTGTGATTATTCAGTCTGTGTGTGTGTGTGTGATTATTCAGTCTGTGTGTGTGTGTGTGATTATTCAGTCTGTGTGTGTGTGTGTGATTATTCAGTCTGTGTGTGTGTGTGATTATTCAGTCTGTGTGTGTGTGATTATTCAGTCTGTGTGTGTGTGATTATTCAGTCTGTGTGTGTGTGTGATTATTCAGTCTGTGTGTGTGTGATTATTCAGTCTGTGTGTGTGTGTGATTATTCAGTCTGTGTGTGTGTGTGTGATTATTCGGTCTGTCTGTGTGATTATTCAGTCTGTGTGTGTGATTATTCAGTCTGTGTGTGTGATTATTCAGTCTGTGTGTGTGATTATTCAGTCTGTGTGTGTGTGTGTGTGATTATTCAGTCTGTGTGTGTGTGTGAGATTATTCAGTCTGTGTGTGATTATTCAGTCTCTTGTGTGTGTGTGTGTGTGATTATTCAGTCTGTCTGTGTGATTATTCAGTCTGTGTGTGATTATTCAGTCTGTGTGTGTGATTATTCAGTCTGTGTGTGTGTGTGTGATTATTCAGTCTGTGTGTGTGTGATTATTCAGTCTGTGTGTGTGTGATTATTCAGTCTGTGTGTGTGTGTGTGTGATTATTCACACACACACACAGACTGACTACACACACACACATTATTATCTCGGTCTGTGTGTGATTATTCAGTCTGTGTGTGATTATTCGGTCTGTGTGTGTGATTATTCGGTCTGTGTGTGTGATTATTCAGTCTGTGTGTGTGTGATTATTCGGTCTGTGTGTGTGAGATTATTCGGTCTGTGTGTGATTATTCGGTCTGTGTGTGATTATTCAGTCTGTGTGTGATTATTCAGTCTGTGTGTGTGTGATTATTCAGTCTGTGTGTGATTATTCAGTCTGTGTGTGTGTGTGTGTGATTATTCAGTCTGTGTGTGTGTGTGTGTGATTATTCGGTCTGTGTGTGTGTGATTATTCGGTCTGTGTGTGTGATTATTCGGTCTGTGTGTGATTATTCGGTCTGTGTGTGATTATTCAGTCTGTGTGTGTGATTATTCAGTCTGTGTGTGTGATTATTCAGTCTGTGTGTGTGATTATTCGGTCTGTGTGTGTGATTATTCAGTCTGTGTGTGTGATTATTCAGTCTGTGTGTGTGATTATTCAGTCTGTGTGTGTGTGATTATTCAGTCTGTGTGTGTGTGTGATTATTCGGTCTGTCTGTGTGTGATTATTCAGTCTGTGTGTGTGATTATTCAGTCTGTGTGTGTGATTATTCAGTCTGTGTGTGTGTGATTATTCAGTCTGTGTGTGTGATTATTCAGTCTGTGTGTGTGTGTGATTATTCGGTCTGTGTGTGTGTGATTATTCGGTCTCTGTGTGTGTGTGATTATTCAGTCTGTGTGTGTGATTATTCAGTCTGTGTGTGTGTGTGTGTGTGTGTGATTATTCGGTCTCTGTGTGTGTGTGATTATTCGGTCTGTGTGTGATTATTCGGTCTGTGTGTGTGTGTGTGTGTGTAATTATTCGGTCTGTGTGTGTGTGATTATTCGGTCTGTCTGTGTGTGATTATTCGGTCTGTGTGTGTGTGTGATTATCTCGGTCTGTGTGTGTGTGATTATTCGGTCTGTGTGTGTGTGATTATTCGGTCTGTGTGTGTGTGTGTGATTATTCGGTCTGTGTGTGATTATTCAGTCTGTGTGTGATTATTCGGTCTGTGTGTGATTATTCGGTCTGTGTGTGATTATTCAGTCTGTGTGTGTGATTATTCAGTCTGTGTGTGATTATTCAGTCTGTGTGTGTGATTATTCAGTCTGTGTGTGTGTGTGTGATTATTCAGTCTGTGTGTGTGTGTGTGATTATTCGGTCTGTGTGTGTGATTATTCAGTCTGTGTGTGTGTGTGATTATTCGGTCTGTGTGTGTGTGTGATTATTCGGTCTGTCTGTGTGTGATTATTCGGTCTGTGTGTGTGTGATTATTCGGTCTGTGTGTGTGATTATTCGGTCTGTGTGTGTGATTATCCGGTCTGTGTGTGTGTGTGTGATTATTCGGTCTGTGTGTGTGTGTGTGTGATTATTCGGTCTGTGTGTGTGTGTGTGATTATTCGGTCTGTGTGTGTGTGTGTGATTATTCGGTCTGTGTGTGTGTGTGTGATTATTCGGTCTGTGTGTGTGTGATTATTCGGTCTCTGTGTGTGTGTGATTATTCGGTCTCTGTGTGTGTGTGATTATTCGGTCTCTGTGTGTGTGTGATTATTCGGTCTCTGTGTGTGTGTGATTATTCGGTCTCTGTGTGTGTGTGATTATTCGGTCTGTGTGTGTGTGATTATTCAGTCTGTGTGTGTGTGATTATTCGGTCTGTGTGTGTGTGATTATTCGGTCTGTGTGTGTGTGATTATTCGGTCTGTGTGTGTGTGATTATTCGGTCTGTGTGTGTGTGTGTGTGTGTGTGTGTGTGTGTGTGTGTGTGTGAGATTATTCGGTCTGTGTGTGCGATTATTCGGTCTGTGTGCGATTATTCGGTCTGTGTGTGTGTGTGTGTGTGTGTGATTATTCGGTCTGTGTGTGCGATTATTCAGTCTGTGTGTGTGTGATTATTGGGTCTCTGTGTGTGATTATTCAGTCTGTGTGTGTGTGATTATTGGGTCTCTGTGTGTGATTATTCAGTCTGTGTGTGTGTGATTATTGGGTCTCTGTGTGTGATTATTCAGTCTGTGTGTGTGTGATTATTGGGTCTTTGTGATTATCCAGTCTGTGTGTGTGTGATTATTGGGTCTCTGTGTGTGATTATTCAGTCTGTATGTGTGATCATTCGGTTCTGTGCATTGTGTGTGTGATTATTCGGTCTGTGTGTGCGATTATTCGGTCTGTGTGTGCGATTATTCGGTCTGTGTGTG
>JAZGTH010000681.1:0-12834 GCA_036877525.1 Chromobotia macracanthus
CACAAAGTACCCAACAGCTCTGTAATTCAAGAGAGATCAGTTTCTATTAAGCATGTTAACTCATGTCATTTCTTTTCTTACCCTGTCTATACAGGTCTCTGCCCTCATGCTGACTCTACTCTTATAATATTTGTAATATTTCTACTTTAGAATGATATATCATGACAGGTAATGCAATATAACAATATAAGAAACAACTCTGGGCAATGCTTTTGTCTATAAGATGGTTGAAACTCTTGCCACATGAAAGACAGTGGTATGGTTTTTCTCCAGTGTGTACTCTGGTGTGCTTTCAGGAATCCTGAGTTAAATTCTCATGTGTCTTATGTGTCCTTTCTGTGTGGAACTTTTTCACACTGATGGCATATGAAAGGACTCTCTACATTGTGGATTTTTTATGTAAATCAAAAGATTTCCTTTGCATGTTAAAGTCTTTCTACACAGAGGGCAGGTAAACATTCTCACTTTTCTTTTGTGCGAGGATTTCTTTGCTGTAAGATGTTTCTCCAGTTATGACATGATAAGGCGTCTGATGATAATCTTTCACCTCCACTCAGATCTTGACTTTCCTGTTTCACTTCTATCAGGCTGAAAACATCAAAATATCACAATATCAAATATTTATTTCAAGAGGTTCAAATACAAAATACATGAAAAAGTCATAAAGTAGTCAAGAAATATGCATAGACCAAGCATTAATTTGTGTATTATCCTTTTACTGAAGGTTAAACAAAATGTGTCTTGTTCACATTAATGCCAACAAATCTGGTAGAGACTTTTAATTTAAAGATATATAATCAATTAGACACAGAGATTTCCAATCCCCCCACATGTAAGAAAACCTGCACCTCCTAAGCAGTTATTTGAAAATATTAAACTGAACTTTTTTCTGTTTTTATTCAGTGTCACTATAATTCAATGTCATTGTTTTAATTCCATCAATCAATTTATAGTAATATGTAAATATTTCATATTGAATTATTCTGCTTTTCATTTTGTAGTATATTGTTAATACCACTCTTTTTTATATTTGTTCCCCTGGTGCAATTTTGCCGTGTCTTGTGTTCAACAAGCTGAGAATCCAAATATCAAATCAAAAAAGTATCAGCTGGTCCCAAGTGGCCAATCCTTTGGAACATGCCTAGAAACTACAAGGTTGTTTCATCCATATTTGTCATTAAAGCATATAAGCTCCCGCGTTGGCACACACCACCACCTGCTGTTTACTATGCGACATGAATAATATAATCCAAACTTTCCAAAAACATCAGAAGTATACAGTCAGTTTAATGTTCTCGTGCATCTGTAGGCTACTTACAAAATAAGCATGAAACTATGATACAAATGTTATTAGGTGTATTTCAGTTATTATTACATTAAGTAGGTTGTTTTGGCAGTGATACATATATAAACCTCACACCTTGTGTGACCAACGTAAAAGCATATTGCACAAAAATAAATAGAAAACAGAAATATAAGTATAAGAATTGATAGTGTCCATGGATGCTACCTAATTTCACATGAATTAAACTAATTCTGAACAGTATGTTTTTAAGAAAATTACCATTTGATTTGGGGCACTGAACAATTAATCTTTTGGGTCATGTCACAAACATCAAGTGTTGCATGTTGCGTTGTGTTGCATTGTGTTGTCAGAATTATCTGTGGGGATGTAGCAGTAAATTACATTTAAATTTTTTCATTTAGCGGATACATAAATATTTGTACTTACGTACAGATATCCAACGCAACGATATCCAATCCCTTCCTCATTCTTTCTTTAATTTCTTCTTTTTCAAAAAACTCTCAAAAACTTCCTTAAAACATAAAAAAGTAAGATTTTTCTGATTCCCTTCTGCAATTTCCCTGTTTCTTCCTCATCTCTTTTCCGGTTTACTTTTGTTGAAGACCCATGAAGAGGTGCCAAATCAACCAGCTTATTGAGAAGGGGTGTGCTATGACTTTTTTAAGTGATCAAGTGTACAATGTTTTTAGGACGTACGAAAAAGTGGGCAAAAAATTCCATCAACTTAACACTGGGCTGATTTTTGTGACGTTATATCTCCGCATCAGAATGTCATAGAGACTTGGGATGGAATAATATCACTCAGTTTAGTAAGATTATAGCCATGCCCTAGTTACCAGTTACAGTACCCTAGCAACCACCCCCTTGACTTCCATTTAAAAAGGTGGGAGATGCCATATCTCTGCATTAGAACACTGTGGAGACATATCTTATTTGACCCAGGATGTCACTGGGCATTAGGTATTGCCCTGGAAACTTCCTGACCACACCCTAACAACCCTCTAACATCATGAAATAAACATATTTTAGTATATCATGCTAAATCATGCTAGAAATGTCCCGTCTCCTCACACTTATAGAATTTAAAATCTGGGCAATCTTTCATCAGATGTTCCTGGCTCATGCACAGGTGAAAAGGTTTTTACCTGGTGACTGTGCATCACCCTGAAATATTGCAGCCCTTCTGCTTTTTCAGGTTTTGTGCTATATAGAAGACCCCTTCTCTGGGAAACCAAACAATGTTTTTTTTTTTCCTTTTAACAAAAAATTAAGGATTTTTTTTTTTTTAATGATGTCCCCTACTTTTCCATACTTCACTTCGTCCACATTTACCTCTTTCCTCTGTCCTTTTCTCTCTATCTCTTTCATTTCTAGCTCATTGTCCATATTCCAGTCTCTGTTGTTCCTAGTCTCCACTAGGAGACTGTTTTCCAATTTTAAATGAAATAAGCAGAAACAAGAAAACAAGATTTTGCCCGAATCCAAATCTTGATTAAAAATTCATTTTTGACCACTGCCAAAAACCATATGGTAGTGTTAGATCACGAATGAAGAGACAAGGAATCCAGGGTGGAGATGAGGTTTTTATTAAAGACACTTACTTCAAGACAGCTTAGAAATAGACTTAGAGTACACAGAAATCACAATTCTCTGCCTGCATGCATTTGGCATACTTCCCAGTTCCTGAGGGCAGCATGTCTGGTTTATCATTTCTTAACAGAAACATAGGAGGTAGCTAAGCCTTGCATAAAGCTTTGATTATATGTTACACAGCATGAAAAGAATGGAAATGTATATGTCCCCACATTCTACTCTTTAAACACATTAAATATTTGATTAAATACACTGGTTAAATGCAAGCAAATTTCATAATCATTATTAAAACATTCTCTGAAAAGTTTGGATGTCACCAATTCATACTCTTCCCTTCTACTCTTCCCTTCAAAGAGCAGGTCTTCTCTGTCATACCGTATACCAACGTCAGTTGAGGAGATGTGTAAAGCTAATTGTTTTGAATTGGCAAAACAATGACACTGTTATTGTGATGTAATGTACAGAGTGTAAACAGAATGCTTCAAATATATATTTCCATGTCCAGTTACCATGCAGAGATCTCAGCTTTACGTCCGTTACTTTGGTCATCTGCTGCTGTATACTGGAGACAATGCATGGTCCAAAAAGACAAAAAAGGAGCAACATAACCAATACAGGCACAAACATTAAGATCAAACTACCCCATCCTCCAAGGAGGCCAACAAATAACCCTAAGAGGGTCCATTCTTTGCCTGTATTGTTATACAGCTCTCTCTGCAGATTATGTAACTTTGTCATAAAATTTATTTTGTAAAATTTCCATCTGGGCCAGTTTCCATGGGGATGTAGGTACAGCAAGTATTACTGACCAGTGACACCTCTCTTATCAGCAAGTAAATAATCCAAAACCATTCGATTTTGGAGAGTCATTCTGTTGGTAGCATCTAATTGTCTTCACAATGCTTGTAAAGCCTTATTGGTATAATTAGGTATTCTTTGTTGATTGTAATGTAGATAAATAATTTTTGTTTGGTGTAATCCATACTAAGATAGACTCAAACACACTTGCAATTTCATTTCCTGTGTCCTTTCATGGTGCTATTTTTAGCTTTATTAACCAACCTGACAACAGAAATATCTTTCTTTAAAGTCACTCTTGCACATCCTTTTCGATCAAGAGACAGTAATGTCTTACTACCACAAACCCAGTAAAAGCTGGACACTGCTCTATCTTGCCACCTACGAAAATCAGGGACTTTGTTAACAGACATTCCCATAGATATGGAATTTGCCCCTCTATCATAAATCGTAAGACACCCAGTGGTATTCCCATAGTCAGTTATTTCCTTTCCCAGGAAACCAATAACATCCTCTTCATACTTCAGATCACTTTTTCATTTCATTCAAGATCAATCACCCCACATGCAACACACCCACACCTCCGTTAATGTCATTCAGGTGTAACCTTTGCTCTCTCCAGATTCCCTCGCCGATGCAGTCTCATCCTCTCTTCCCGCCGCTTCACAATTCTCATCCTTGGATGTGAACACGGCCACAAACACTCAACACTAACATCTTGTCTAGACATTCTCTGTCCTCTCTCCTCCAGGCAAGCTCGCGCTACTCCCTCCAATCCATGGCTGCCTGAAGTCCTTCGTGAACACAGGACTTCAGGCAGCCATGCATTCTTTTAAAGGATACATTCATTCTTTTAAAGAATGAATGTATCCATTCTTTTAAAGGATCATTAAATGCATTAAATTCAGTCAGACATATACTTAAGGCTCTGTACGCTTGTATACTCCCTTGGCAAAGGACCTTAAATGTTTCCTATACCTTTTGGTAATGGCTTCCCCATGTATAGGAACTATTAATTAATGTTTTAGAACTGGACATTTCTGACATATAATACAATCTCCTAAAAGGAAAGTTGTCACTGTGTAATTTATGTATTGCCACCAGGAATTTCCACTTGCTGTTATCAGTCATAATGGATCGTTAACTAGAGAGAACTGGGTCCTCCCCAGGACATTTAGTAGTGCCAAAATTATTGTGATGATAAACAACATTCTGTACTAGTTGAATTTAACTCAACATGTATGAACTGGCCACATGAGAGATAAAATCAGAATCACAGACACTACTAATTATATCAATAACGTAATGGAATGTCTTTTGGTCAATATCAAACTGTTGTTTCTTTCCAGATCAACACTGATAAATACACATAAAATAAACAAAGTGAAAATGGCACACATGAATTAATGTTCTGTAAAAATAACTTCCCCTTTGCTAAATTGTATGATTAAGTTAGGGACTGGATAAACTCTACAATGTCTCGAAATCAGCAGGTCACACATGAATGGTCTCTGTGGCAGAAAGCAGTACTTTGATGCTCATGTCGCTAGTCGATGGCTATCAGCTTTACTGAGATGTTTAAACACAGTTGGCATGTGCTCAGGTTTTGTACAACAGGAAAAACATAAAACAGAAAGGCAGTGTGCAACAGAAAGTTGATAAGGTCTCTCCCTTTCACTTATCAACCTTTAAACTGTGAAGTGTCAGCGAGCAAGCTATTGGGGGCAGTAAATGAGTAGATTTCTTCACTCAAAGGATTGGCCTCTCCCTCCCTAAAAGAGGAAGTTCTTTCCCTGAGCTCTTATGCCACCATGTCTGCACCAACACTTGACACAGCACGACAATGTGAGGCGTGTCAGGGTCTTGGCTTCATGTCTTGAGTTTCTCTTAGATTCTCTTGCCAGGATCCTGACAAAACTGTTTTTTGTCAGAAATGTTTTTTGTCAAAGCAAAAAACAGTGTCTTTGTTGTCTGTGGAAGCACATGGCCATTGTTTGTTTACTTTGTGCCATGTGCTCTCCTGTCACGTCATGATCCTGCATCTTGTTTCCTTGTGAATCCTCTTGTCATTAGTTAATTCCTCCGATCTGTCTACCCTTATTACCTGTCTTGTTTCTTGTCTTATTTAATTCACTGTGTTGGCTGGTTTGTCGTCGGATGTTTTTTTGTCAGTTGTCTGATTTCTTGTTAGTTGCCTGTTTTCGTCTGTTCATGGCTTTTGTTTTTTGTTTTTGTTTAATAAAATTCATATTTTTGTCAAGCTGTTCTGTGATCGGGTTCTTCCCTTTCCCTTCCCTGACACCATGTATCCAATTACCCTGCACTTTGACTGCTGTAGGCGTGATAAGGAGATTTTGGTAAGGTCCATCTCATTTAGGACCTAACTTTTCCAGTCTTAGAATTTTAAAATAAACCATTTGTTCTGGTGAAAAGTCATGAACGGTTACACTGTCAGATTGATATTGGCATGCTTCTTGTATCTCTCTAATAGAGATCACATCAGTCACTTTTAACTCAATTTCCACCTGTAGAAATGTAGCTACGTTTTTTACTGATGTTTTGCGGAGTGATGTGTGGTTGCTCTAACAATGCACATCATCAGAGCTATAATAACCTACAGGTTTATGTTCTGTGCCCATTGTTGACAGAGAACATGTAACTGTTTCTCTGCTACAAACAAATGATAAGCAGCTCTCCTAGGCAAGTGAGAGCAGGTGTGTGTTTCAATACGTTTCAGTTGCTTGAATTGCTGCATTGCAGTGTTAGAAAGGAAAACTTGTTTATTGTCTTTGACATGGCCCTTCAGAGCTACCTGTACTTCTGATGTTTTTTTGGCCTAATTTTCTACCCATAGGCGACAGAAGTTAAACAATCCCAATACTGATCTGAGTTTCAACTAACTGTGAACATCAGCATGCAGCAAGTCAAGCAATGCTTCCATATCTCTCATGTGTGTATTCTCATCAGTACTACAAATCAAAATGTCGTCTACATACTAAACTAAGTTTGACTGTCCCATTTGTCTAATGTTGCTTTTAGGGTCTGATGATGAACTGTGGGACTGTTATGAAGCCCTTGCAGTATCTATTCCATGTGTATTTTTGAATATTGCATGTGAAACTGAACCGATCCTGACAGGATTCATGAAGGGGCACTAACCAAAATCCATTGGATATGTCTATTACAGAAAAAAAATGTAGCATCAGCTGGTACACAGGAGAAAACAGCAAAAGGATCAACTACCAACGGTTTCATTTTTTTACCATATTTGTTCACTTCTGTAGTCAATTGTCAGCCTCCATTTACCAACCCATACTGCAGCCAATACATCCATACCCTCAATGGTTATCATAATAGGTGTAGTTTTTGTCAGCATAACAACTTTACCCATAGCACTGCCTGCTCTAATTGTTTCTCCCATGTAACAGTAAATACCAGAATAATTGTCAACTTTGTCACTTGCTTCTCCAAACTTCTTGCTTCAAAAGCTTCTCTTCATGTTTCTGAATGTTCTGAGTTAACAGAAGTTTAAGTTCAAGTGGAGTTTATTGTCATTTCAACCATGTACAAGTACATAGTGAAAGAAATAATGTTTCTTCAGGATCTAGGTGCTACATAAACACAGAACAACACAGAACTACAAGGCTACATAATTTATACATAATTTATACATAAAGTGCACAAGTGCAAACGTGCAGACAGCACAAGACAGTACATGACTTCTGGGGCAAACAACAGACATAGTATGTCCCAGTGCAGCACCAAAGTGTTAACATAAGTGTAAAACATATGACTATGTGCAGTATAAGTATTTAGCAGCCAAAAGTATTAAACAGCAGCAAAAAATATTTAATGAAAATCGCAGGGCGGAGAATAAACAGATGTTTGTGTATAGGGGGGTTTTCCTACAGATCCAGTTCTATGTATGCGTCTGATAGCATGGGGGAAGAAACTATTGCATGGCCTGGTTGTGAGGGCCCGAATGCTTCGGTACCATTTACCAGACGGCAGGAGGGTAAAGAGTGTGTGAGAGGGGTGTGTGGGGTCATCCACAATGCTGGTGGCTTTGCGGATGCAGCTTGAGGTGTAGATGTCTGTGATGGAGGGAAGAGAGACCCCGCTGATCTTCTCAGCTGTTCTCACTATCCACTGAAGGGTCTTGTGGTGCAATTCCCAAATCAGGCAGTGATGCAGCTGCACAGGATGCTCTCCATAGTCCCTCTGTAGAACGTGGTGAGGATGGGGGGTGGGAGATGTGCTTTCCTCAGTCTTCTCAGTAAGAACAGGCGCTGTTGGGCTTTCTTTGTTATCGAACTTGTGTTGCGCGTCCAGATGAGGTTCTCCACCAGGTGAACACCAAGAAACTTGGTGCTCTTGACGATCTCCATGGAGGAGTTGTTTAGCGGAGAGTGGTCATTCTGTGCTCTTCTGAAGTCAACAACCATCTCTTTAGTTGTTTAGTCTCTTAGAAATCACAACTACATATATCTCTCTGTATGCTCAAGCATTTGGCATACTTCCCAGTTCCTGGGTGCACCATGACTTGTTTATCATTTCTTAACAGAAACATAGGAGGTAGTTCAGCATTGGATAAAGCTGTGATTATATGTTACACAGCATGAAAAGAATGGAAATGTGTATGTCCCCACAGTAGCCTAACTGTTGTAGCCTACTTTGTTGTAATTTACATGCATATTTCTGAAATGATGGACAGTAGCCAATTTATGCGAATAATATTTCAAAACTGCTCCAACACAGCGAGTGGGAGCAGAAAGAGAAAAAATTCAAAATGGGTCTTTATTATGGCAGCAGCAGGTAGGCTGCCTACAATTTGCAATAGGCCTACAATTAAAATGTGTATAAGCCTATACCTACAGTTATATATATAACTATGTTGGTATAATAAACTATCCCACATCTACTTTACTTTTTTTTTTTATATTTTGTGTGACATTAGGATTCCTTTTTTAAGTCGTGTTAAAAAAAATGACAGGTAGCCTTTTTTTGGGCTTAAATAAATATTATTCTTTACATTTATGGTTGCTGTTTTTTTTCCAATATACTGTTGCCACTGTCTGCTCGCAGCTAATAGCTAATCAGTGCAATAATAAATGTGTACAGTTATTTGTCATTTTGCCTACACATACCGGTCAATAAGGGCCGCAGGGGCGCTAGAGTTTGCCAAAGAAGAAAGCTACTTTAATGTTAAAAATTAGTTAAATACATATTGCATATTAATATTGAAATAAAATAATTTAGTCGTACTATTCCACTGTTAGTCACTGTTATTTTTAGTCAAAAAAATAAAATCTGTATTTTGTTCATATGTGTGTATGGGGCCCCGGACTATGGAGCCAGATCACTACACAACCATTAATCATACAAAATATAATTCATAAATGCACAGCACGATTCACATGTACAAAAATCAGATTCGTAAATTTTAAATACGATTTGTAAATTCAAAATATGATTCACAAATCGTCACATGTGCATGGATTGCTTTGAATTTGTGTGTGGCTTTTGAGAGCTTCCTGGCCCGTTGAGATTCACACACATCTTTTGTTTGGGCGATGTCCTCATTAGCCAATCACATTGAGCTTTTGATTCACAAATATCTCAAATATCTTGAAATCAAACAAAATTCAGTTTTATCTTTGCAACAATACCCCTTTAAAAGGCATTCGGATGAAGAAAAAAAGAGGATAAAGGAGCTTGGACCAGATCGACATAAGCAGCAAATTCAGCAGCAGTCAGGTGATCGCGATTGAGCCTACACTCTGTGCTTTTCCACCACTTTTTATGGAAAACAGAGTTGGCTAGCTGAATGCAATGTGTGCCATGCCTTTTTTGTTTTCCCTGTTTGCTGTTTCAAAGTCTTGCACTGAAACACTGTGGACAACAACGAGGGTTTGCAACTTAAAACATCTCTCTGAAAATATGCAAGCAAGAAGGAAAGGAGAGCAAAATTTTTCTTTCAAATATTGTTACTGGACAGTAATTAGGCAACTTCACAGTGTGTTTGTGTGTTTTGAACCATTATCATGATTACTTAACTCATACTGATAATACTACAATAAAACTGATACTGATAATAAAACTACTACTGATAATAAACCCACATTGAACTCAAATTCACTGATTCATGGTACATTTATTGCATTCTTTAACAGTTGACTTTAACATTAACATTTTGAATATTTTATCTAGCAGTAATGATACATAATCACCTGATAAATGGCTATTTACAGTCCTGTATTACTAACAGTTTAATTTTTCAGTTTGTTTACACCCCTCCAAAATTCTTTTTTAGCACCAGCCAGTATGACACATACACTGTTAGACATTTTAAAGAGTTTTTATGCACAGCAACTGGTAGCCAGTGAAGGGCAATGAGAAGAGTGTGTCCCACATCAGGGGTTACTCTATCTGGCTTGCAAATAGATGCAAATGTAATATTACATTTATATTGTGTTTCTAGGCTACCTTCTTATAGAATGTGCTTAAGTTTACCAGTGTTCATTCACACTTTAGTGTACCTCGTGCAGCTATTCCTTTAAGATAGTTCTTTTTTCAAAAACATTGATGCATAAATTTATAATCTAGCAGTTTATTAGCACATTAATTTTTCTTTCAATGTTTTGTCAACATTAAAAAATATTTAACTAAACGCTGTAATAAAAAATAATGTTTTTAGTTAAAATGCTGGGTTGCTGTTAATTTTGGAAAACCACTAGCCACAGTAGTTGGTGAGCAAAAAAAGTTAATGTCAAGCCCTGTATTTAAATTAAATAAATTAAAAAAAAATGTATATATAAATGTAAGCGTAGAAAATGGTCATATACAGTATGAAAGATGAAATATCTTTTTCTTTTGAATTTTGCTATAGAAAAGTGTATTGTTTACATGAAAGATAAAAGTGAATACTAGAGAATAGACCTCTGGGGTGTTAGTTAGAAATTTTTAATTTACCATCATTTTAAGTTGTTTTACTTTCATGCTTCTATGCTGCTATAAGAATCATTTAATTAAAAATCTAGGTATGTGTGTTTTAGAGTGATTGACTTGTTTTTCTTCAGTGTATTACTGTTGTCTAGCAGGTGTTCAGAAAATTCCCACTGAAACAGTTGAAGTTTCTCCAGGTACCTGAGGTTTTACATTAGAATACAGCAAGTCAATATAAGTACATAAACTCCTATAACATTCAGCGTACTAAAGTCTATTTTTAAGTACAGAGAATGAGACAGAGGCAGAGGTTGGACTGAGGCAGACACACAAAAGGGTCCTGGTCAAATGCTGAAATTACAGCTGTAATGAGACATTTTAAAACACATATAACCAAAGGAAAATGGCCACACTGACTGAATGCCAGCAATTCAAAACTGCTGAGGATCCTATATTGGCAAAGCGCACTGCACAAAATATAAGAGCTTTTGTAAGAAATCGAAGAATTCGTTTGAAAAGGAAAACACAAAATAACTAATACACTTATGTTTTGTTTGCTCACAATGTTTTTTGTTTGCTTACCTTTGTTTGGCAGCTTCTAGAATTGTTCATAACCCATAAAATTGTTTCTTGATTTCTTCAGAAAGTGTGTGTTAGCAGCTGTGTTATCTCGGGCAGAGGCGAGCATAAGGCTTGAATGGATCCCTCCACCTTCCCCGGAATGCTTGTGGCTTGATGATTTGTAGCTGGGGTCAGGACGCAGAAGCATATCATTTTGGTGGTTCACCAACAGGATTGGTTCACATCTATAGACCTGAAGGACCCGTACCTCCATGTGGCGATCATCCCTTGACACAGACCGTTTCTTTGGTTTGCTTTGGTGGGGTACCAGTACAAGGTCCTTCCCATCAGTCTAGCCCTGTCTAGCCTGCATCTTCACCAAGGTGGCAGAGGTGGCCAGCATGAAAGCTCGACTCACAGAGGACATGGTATAGTCAGTGCTTGCTTGCCTGCATTTGTTTAGGAACAGGCCAGCAGTCCTGCACCTGCCAATGCAGGTGGACAAGGCACCACCTGCATTGGCATCTTCTCAGCCAGGACCTTCTCACCCAGGGGCAGGGCACGCTCAGGCACCCCAGACCAGATCTCTGGAACATCCACGTCTGGCCTCTGGACACGATGCAGAGGACATAACAGGTCTTTCACCTGCTGTGATTGTCACTGTCTACCAGGCAGCTCTATGCTTTGAGCTTTGCACTCCTGAAAATTGGCATACACATCAGAGTCATTGGCCATTAGGGCGGGGCAAAGGCTGGGGTGGAGAAGGGGGGCTCAGTAGCACACAAAACGGTGGTGTATATATCATATATTTACGCACCTGTATGAAACAACTTTCGCACTGATCCCCCTTAGCTTCGCCCAAAAGGAAGTCTGCCATTTTGGATTTTCTAAAAAAGTGCATGCCATGAATTTAAATACTCCTCTTAGGGATTTCATGTGATTGGCACCAAACTTGGTAAACAGAATGCCAAGACATGGAAGATTCAAAATTGTGAAGGGAATTTTAATATCTCAAATGGTGTTGCCACGGCAAGGTGGTAAATTCATGGCGAAAAATAGGAAAGAGGAAGTCTCTAATATCTACAGCACGCATTAAGCGATTTATGTCAAACACGTTTATCAAATACGTTCATTATACGTAATGGGCTGATGACATTGATATGACTATTGTGTCACGGTCATAGCAGCACTAACTGGCAACAGGAAGTGTGTCACTTAAAACAAACTTTAAAATAGTCAACTTACATTTAGCAAAGGACATAGCTGACAAAGTTCTAAAACAGTTGTGATATCATAAATACTGTTGCCATGGCAATGTCAAACTTTAAAACCACATTCAGGTGTATTTAAGGCACTTAACATGCTTGAAATGGCACAAATTTTGGCACACACATCATACTGGCTTTCCGTTAGGAGTGGGCAAAAGCTTGGACATGGACGAGGTTGGGGGGGCTCTGTAGTGCCCCCTTTTGACTAAAGTGATGGGGTGAGTTTTACCTGCGGTTATCAGACTTCATACATGTGTTGTTCTCATCAAGCTGGACAATTTTCAATATTTCATTCATTAGCTCCGCCCAACAGAAATTTGGCCATTTTGAATTGTATTGTCAATTATATGCTTTGAATCTTTA
>JAZGTH010000682.1:0-12699 GCA_036877525.1 Chromobotia macracanthus
TACTCTATTGTGAGGCCAATCCACAAATCTCAATTTGTTCTTCCAGCTAAGTTTAAGCAGTCTGTGTTGAAACAACTACACAATGACATGGGTCATTGTGTAGGAATGGAACGGGTTCTAGACTTGGCAAGGAGCAGATTCTACTGTCCTTTTATGAAAAAGCACTATGTCACCCAGAAGTGATTCAGACAACAGTAAACAAGCAAGTTCCCGAAACAAGAAATACTATGACCAGCATCTTTGAGGTGGTGTGCTGCAACCAGGGGATCAAGTTCTGGTCACTGACCTACAAGTAGACCTGACATCCCCGAAAGCTGTTGAGTCCAGTAGACCTAAGGGAAAAAAACAGAGCTTATTAAAATCTGCAAGAGAGCCTGAGGAAATGAATTCACGTAATTCATGTTCAGATGACAGTGATATTCCAAGAGCGTATTACTTCTTGCTGTAAGAACCCACCACTGGCCCAACGAAGGAATCCAATGGTGTGGGTGAAGGTATCTCACGAGTTCTGCCTTTCCGGAGTACTACAAAGTTCTTTCATTTTGTAGTGAAAATGTGTTTAAGGGAAATGAATACTGAGGCTTGTTCGCAAATAAGCGTTCTCTGATCTCACATTTATGAACTTTGAAGTTCACTCAAAATCAATGTTAATATATTCTCCACCATTCCCTGTCTATATACATATAAACATATATACATACACATCATTGATCCTGATTAATTATTAATAATTATATATATATATAATTATTAATAATTAATCAGTATCAATGATTTGGGGAATTCTTAATCAATGTAATCCATTGATTTAACACTCTTATAGAGCATGTAGCAAAGATCAGCAGAATAAGTGACTCCAGATTTTAAGCATGAACCGGCACCACAATTATGTAGCAAATCGAATGTCAAATCAATGAAACAGTGTTGTTTAAAACACCATTTCATTCGTGGAACGAAACTCAAAGGAAAATACATATAATTAATCGTCATTAAATATACATATTTTGTTGTACCTGATCAGCAGGGATGATTCCAATAATCAGCTTTTGCATTCGTCCAGTGAGTGCATACATGGTCTTATTGAATCTAAGAAACATTATTTGTCTGGCCTTGAAAACAATGCTTCTCTGCTTTAATAGGACTTTAGAACATGAATTGAATGAGATTGAACACAGTTTAAGTGACCTTATTTGTGAGCATTAAACGCAGCAACAATCAAGGGTGAATACATATGGGTGTTTATTAAACTACACTACAGGGGAAACATGTGACATATAACTAGACATAAACCTACACACATTAAACACATAACCAAAAGTAAGGAGAGCAAGGAGAGAGAGAGAGGATGTTAAGTCCATACAAGTTAAATCAGCTAAACATTCTGAATGAACCACCAGTAGAATCACCTTAATAAAGGGGCACAACTTAGCGCAGCTATTTTATGTGTATAGGATATGTATACTTGCATTGAGCTCTAGTGCAGAACGCGAATCCAAATGCGCATGGAGAGAGTCCTGCGTGGTTCAGAAGTGATGGAGTTCGTCAAGTTCCGGAGATCGACGAAGTTAGCTGAAGTGATGTCCAGACTCTGTCTCAGATGGACTGAGCCAGAGGGGGGGTGCCAGGGCTGAAGATCCTTGCATGAAGACGAAGACCAAGAACTAAGACTAAGACTGAGGCTAAGGTGTTGGCGGTCATTTTTAAGTTCACCTCGGTGACGCCCAGTGAAACTTAAACAACCAATAGGTGTTAAGCAGGCAAAGTTTCTTTGTCTCACTCAACACCTTATTTGCATGTTTTTATCGCTGGATGGCACATTTGCAAATATTAATCCAGATTATTGTAGAAAGACTATCATGCCTGTTATTGTTACACAGCATACATAGTCTGATGGGAAATTAGAAGACGATCTGTTAGATATTAAATATGACAGAGTTTGAACTACATTAAGTTGTGATTCATCCTAATGCATGAATACAAACAAAACATCAATCCAAACTTGCATACCTATCTACAGAGTTACAGTAAAGATACATATTCTTGTAGTCAGCATACCATGGGAATGTATACAACCATATACAGTTTAGGACTGTTTAGTTGTAAGTTAGAAAGAGGTCTTCCTTTGGATAGAAGTGTTCTTTCTTGGGCCACCTGGGGTTACTGGAACTCCATGTGGTGCCCATGGAATTCTTTTGAAGCTTGTGCAGGGTGTCATAAACTGTCCTGGTATCAGAGGTTGCTGATAGCCATCTGGAGGAGAAGTTTGCCTCCAGACTCTCTGGAGCCTAGGGTCTTTCAACCCCCCATACTAGGTTTGTATGTCTTAAGTAAAAAGAGGTATTTTATGATCCATACATGATCCAAATATTGGGCCATGCCAGACACTACAATTTATTACAATTTAGTTGTATTGACCCTGTGGTTAGTTCCAATCTGACCCCAATTTTATGTGAATTTTAGATTAGTGATTCCAAATTATCTGTTGATCATAATTTAGGTTTGATTACTTGGAGATTCCCATACTCTTAGTTATTCTTTCATTAGGCACCCATGGCCGGCCAATATGCGTGGATCTCACGATCACAAAATGGTCATTTTGATCTTATTTAGAGGTTGCCGGGTAAACTAATATTATTAAACCTGGCTGTTCCATGCTTGCTCAGATCTAGTAACAGTTATCTTAGTCACGAACATGCAACTTGTTAAGACAGGTGATAGACACAAAACCTGGAGATCTTGGTTGATGTGCCCCTAGCTCCTTTTAACTACAAGTCCCCAGTATGATCGTATCCTGACACTTATTTTGCGGTAACCTTGGACTCCTTCTAATCTACCAGAAATAACAATTTCTTAAGAACTTCCAATGTATCAAGAAAACAATTTATTTGCCAGGCAGGTTAAAACATCAATTCAAAGAAATAAAAGACATAATACGAATTTGAATACAAGAAAACAGCACATGATCAACAGAATAAAAACGAGGTACAAAGTCTAAATCACACCTGGCAAGACACACAGCAGTTGTGTGGGAAGTTCTGGGTACAGAATGCTTCCCGAGTCTTTTGCCTAGCTGCCTCATATACACAGATAAGACAAAGAGTCATAAACTCTGTGGCCAATTCAAGATCTAAGAGATCTCATGACCTGAAGGGGCACCCCACTAGGAGAGTTAACACTACAAAGTCCAGGACTCCTGGGAAAGACACACCCATACCAGAGGTGTAGAGTATTTCCTATATTTTTAAGTCTTTAGAACACTGTATCCAATAATAATAGAAATCAGACCTTTTTCCCCATGACACCATAACCTTCAAAATGATACCAAACATGACAATGGAGAGTCAATGACATCACACTGTATGTTGCACATACATGTTCAGTGAGCTCTATTGATCCAAAACTAGAGGGAGGGGGAGAATGAGAGAGAAGGGGGGAGGCAGAGGTGAAATTCAGGGTATCAGTGCCACATGGGGGGAAGCAAGGAACCATAGGCTGGGAACAAACATCAAATGGTGTTTTGTTGTTTTATGGTACGTTTCTGCAAACGAACCCAGTGCTCACCTCTAGACCAGCTACCTTACATTGCACTCCACTGAAAAACAGAAATCCACTTACCATCACTATGCCACTGCATCTTTGTGTTGCTTAAGGGAAGAATATTATATTTTATCAATATAATTTTATTATAATATTTATAGCATGTTTATTTAATTAAATTAATTACTTTTTAATGTAAGCAGTAAGCCCCATGAAACTGTGGTTTACAATTACAGAAAAGGAGGTTTCAGGGGTTGTAGCATTCTAACAACTTTAGCTGGTCTAAATTCACTGTGCTTATTGCTTTAATACATAACCTGTGGTGATGGCATACCAACACCACTCTTGTTACACACCACCCATAGCAAACTTTAATTTTGTAGATTATTATGATATTAAGATATCAAGAATTTAAAAAATGGGTTTAAACACAAAATAACTAATGTGGCCAGAACAGGACACAGTGACAGTGAATCATAAGCTAATATTCATAATCATAAGAGTATCTTAATGTTGTTCAATGATAGTTTGACACCAGTCTTAACTGCTTTTGAAAGCCATTCATATCCCATTACATTTCTAGAAGTCAAACGTACAAGGTCAAAGTTCAGACAAAGCAGTGGAGAAATTAATTAGCAATTAATTAGAAATTAATTAAGGATCCGTTCTAGTCATCTTGTGATCATGGGTCATTTTGTGTGTATGCTGGGTGAATATCTGGCCATTGAAAAGCATCCGTGTGCAGAGTTTATTGCAGGCAATCAACCAACTGGTAACAAATGCATCCTAAATTCAGAAACCACGATCATCTTGACTTTAATTGTACATTTTGAGATAATTTTACATGGTGATTTATTAATCACATTTTTTTATCTGTCTGCTATGTTATTACACCCATATCATACCTTTTGATCCGATCAAAGGACAGACTAATTATTATATTAACTAGTAGAACTGTATATTCTTTTTTGAAGTTATGCATGTATAAACAGTCTAGGCGAGACTAAAATAAATAGGCACCAAGGCTGGTACAGAGTTGTAACCAGGTAATATTTCTCTGCAGACCAGTCCAGTTTGCAAAAGTGAATTTCACATAATGTGCTCCTGAGCGGAGGCTGAAATAATTCATTGTGACATCTCAGAGTGATTGAAAAGAATCGTTTATCCAGTGATGTTTGTACACAGTCTGAATGTGAGGGTTGTGTGCTATTATTGAATGTTCCAACCCTAACAGACCAATTACACTCTCTCCATGCACAATTTACTCTGGTGAGTGTCGCCCAGTCACCCTCCACTGAGAGCGAACAGGTCTGAGCCAATTTCTCTTCAGTCTCTTAACCAATTAGGGAGTGAAAACACACATTCGCTGTCACACAGGAGCAGGACAGAAAACTGTAGAGAGCAGTAGATAAATGGAAGGAAAAGAAAATATATGATGAAAACAGGGCTGGAAGTTAGTAAGGAATAGAAGGTTTGTTCATGTAGGTTGTTTGACAACAACTCATCTTTTAAGCTTAAGAATTGACAGGCACACAAAGGCATCACTAGATTCTACATATTTTTAAACACCACATGTATTCTGCATATAGGGGGGTCGATGTTTGGCTGGTTAGCATGGTATTCACAATAGGTGGAAGAGATTCATCATTTTAGAGGGCATAATAACAACATGACTGAGTAAAGTATAAATCATCAATATTTATGATCAATATTTATGGCCTGCATTCCCAGAAGAGGGTAAATATTAGGGGAACTGGAGAATCAAGTTTTCCTTGATAAAGGATTTTTGTCTTACTGATGTCAGATACGGAGATAAAAACAGCAGCCCAAGACTGCCTCGACAACAAGATATTAAAGCTTACTTTTACCTAAAAGTCTCTTTTGGTCCACTGGATCAGTTAACTGATGCTGAGAAACTAGACCCGGGGCAGCATTACTATACCTTGCAATAGCCTCCTAGAATCGGCCATTAGAAGATGGACACACTGTGATCATAAAGGAATGGACATCAGTAATACTCAGGTATTAAGGGACCCAAAGTGTGCAAAGAAAATATCCTCCACACCATTAACGCACCACCAATCTGAACCATTGATACAAGGCAGGATTGATTCATGAATTTATGTTGTTTTGGCCAAATTCAATTGTAACAGTGGTTATTTAAGCTATTGTTGCCTTTCTATCAGCCTGAACTGGTCTGGCAATTCTTTTTGACCTCAATCATCAACCGGACATTTCTACCCACAGAACTGCCACTCAGCTGATATGTTTGCCATTTCCTGTAAACCCTAGCAATGTTTGTTTGTCAAAATTCCAGCAGATCAGCACTTTCTGAAAAACTGAAACCAACACCACCATCAACATCACATTCAACATCACTTTAAATCACCTTTGTTCCTCATTCTGATGTTTGATTTGAACTTTAGCACATCTTCTGGACAATGTCTACAAGCCCAAGGGTACATTTAGATGACAAAGATTTATATTTACAAAAAAATGTTTTTCCTTTGTGGTTTGCATGTACAAGCATTTTTCACAAAACAACATGAAAAGTATTAGAAATGCTGTATTATGCATGCTTGGCCAGTAGTTGGTGATGTTACTAGATAGACTAAACATGTAATATGGATGCACATGATGTCCCTGTTTTTACAGATTCTACAACTACAGAGTTTTTGTAGTTTACATGGAGATAATGGTATCATTTTCAAAAACTTGCACCATTTTCAAAAGTCTGCATTTCAGGCCCCCAAAACATATAAAAGGTTTTGAGTTTTTAATACCTAAATGCATTAAGTTGCTCCCATGTTTTGTTAAAATTGAAATGTCCTACATATGCATAAAATGTTGCTGCCACATCATGGTTGGCTGATCAGATATTTGTATTAATGAGCAGTTGAATGGGTGGACTTATAATAAGGGGGTTTAAATTTACACCTATTAAGAGTGTAGATGTGTCACTAGCTAACAGACATAGATGAAATGAGACAAAAGTTTAATTTCATTTTTATGGGGTCTTTAGCCTAGGAAAAGGGTATCTTGTTCATGGAGGGCCAGTGTCCTGCAGAGTTTAGCTCCAACTCTAATCAAACACACCTGATCCGGTTAATTAGGATTACTAGAAGGCTACAGGCAGGTGAGTTTTACCAGGGTTGTAGCCCTAATACCTACACACATGAAGACACATATGTTAATGTCTAACCCTAACCCGTCTTATTTTTATGATCAGTAAAGCAATACCTAAGCAGAATAATATAAAAGTCCATGTCTCAGCAGAATTTAAAAGTCAAAGTCAATCCCAACTGGTAAAAATACAACGCAAATGCAGACCATCAAACTTAATGTGCTTAAAATATTTAACCAGGTTTGCTGAGTCCAAATGTACTCTATATTTCCTGACCTTATATGCTGTCTGATAGTTGTATGAATTACTACATTGTCACTTGATTAAAGCAGAATAAAGCAGAAACTGGAAACAACATTTTTTTAAACGTTTTTTTAAGCTTATTATCTCTCCCGCCTCATGAATTGAGCATTAACCTTGTGCTAGCGATAACAGAGAAACACCTTAATCTTTTCCCTATGCTGAATTATGCTGTTCATGAGTGTAATGTGAACTGGAGGTCATCTGGCAGAGCTTCACCATCACCCAGCTGATAGTCAGCAAACAAGATAAAAGAAGAGTTGAGGCCTGACTGCTGTGTCTGTCTGCTCATAGTTTCTCTGTGGCCTGACATTTCTCTGAAGAGGTGAAACCTCTCAAATAGAAGTGGGTTTATTGATAGATGCTACAGTACTTCTTGTGCGCACCCTCTGATACTACTGTTTTGTATGTTAGGGTTTTTTTCACAGTTTTATCTACAACAAACGAGTTGCAACAAACATCTAATCTAGGATCAGCTATACCACCTTCTACACACTGAATACTGAACAATCTGATTTAATGGCACCTTCCAGTATGTGAAAAGACCCAGAGAAACACTAGTGCCAAGAAACTATTAAACGGGAGAGACATACACTCCCAATACTGTAATTGTACTAATATTCCTAGATCTTAATGGTAAAACAATATATATAAATCTACTGCAAGGAGCTTTAACATGTATGGTTATCAAGAATGAAAATCATTTACTGTGTTTTCACACCTGTCCATGTTTGCTAAATAGGTTTTATTATCATGTAAAATGTAATTTTCATGTCACTCATTGATGCATTTAATTTGCTTTAAAACAATTATCTTTGCTCGAAATGTTATAAACACCAGCTATGCTAATTAGTCTTAGCACTTTTATATTTCTACCTTGGGGTGCCCATCGGGATTACTCCAGCTCTGTTATAGATCCATACTCCTCCGAAGTTTATCAGATGTCCCAACACCTGTGAAGAGAAATTGCCTTCTCTTGCAAGAACTCCAGATGATGTCAGCTCTGAATCGTCATACAAAGTTCTCAGATTTTGCATGTATAGTAATCTTGAGCACATTATCACTGCCTTAAAATCCACACTGATTTTGCTAGTTGTAAATACTATAATTTATACTATCTTACAGCTGTACCCTCCGAATTCACCTCTTACACAGACTAACACAGACTTTTCTGTAAAGCTGCTTTGAAACAACATACATTATGAAAAGCGTAACTTGAATTGAATCATTTACTGGGTGCAGCCATATTTGCATGATGTCTGGTTGAAGTTTCCACATTGGAGCTTTTAACTTCATTGATTCTCTAGTACACTTTACCTAACAGGAAATCAAAGGTTCCCATATGAATGAAACATATTATTTGCATTTGGTGACTGTATTAGGCCCTCATCTCATCAGTAAAGGTACAGTGGAGTAGAATACTTTAATGCAGCTCACATTCAACCACACACAGTTATAGTTCCTCAACACTGGTGCTAATTTCCCTCTCTGTCATTTCATGTAATCACACACTCCAATGTGCATTACAATGTACCTCAAACCTGCTGTCATACCTTTGATTTATTCATCATTTTAAACTCAGAGAGGCATTTTACTTGCTAAACAGTGAAGATTGGTGCAGGTCACTACCAGTCTATGAGCTGTCAAAATGGCTTTATGTCAGACTACATTAGGACTCAAAGACTTTAAATCAGAGGGGCATAGCCAAGTGTCCCCAGATAAGACCTGCTCCTCTGTTGTGACGGCAGTGAGATTATATTCTGCTCTGGGCCCCTGCGGAAGGATACTTTACCTATATGGGATTAAAAGAGCACATTTGATTTTTATGTGAGAGGAAATTAATTCTGCACTTTTAGTTAAATTGAAGTAAAGCAAATATGAATAAAGCAAATTTTATAAGACAATGTTAAATTTGCATGCTTTCATGTGTTTAAACCATAGTATTTTAAGCTTTTAAATGTATATGTGAGTAAATGTATATTTGTATCATATAAATGCAATGTTCATATACGTTCATATAGGTATGTTCTAAAAACAGCATAGCACAATTTCTTAATCTCTGAACTGTGTGCTTTTAATAGACATTATTATGAAGAGTCTGGCAGAGTTTTCTGGTTTTCTTGATAGTCTTCGGAGAATTTGAAGTCATCTGAAAAGTGCTCTGACATTCTATAGCTGCATATGAGGGTGAAGAACATCAAGTGTGCAGTCAGAATCAATCCAGTCAGAAGTTGGTTCCATATAATTACAATACTTCTTCAATTCTCAGGTATTAAGGGGGTCACATTATGAGGATTTGCCTTGATCTTTTGAGATGAAAGAACTATACACTGTAAAAACCACTGGCATGAAAAGACTTCTGAAGTCGAAGTCTTTAAAGGTTTTGGGAAATGTTTATATTTTATATTTATATTTTATATTTTTTTATATAATCCCTTATAAATTTATATTCTAGTGCCATTTGATGTTTACACATTTTCCATGTAAAAGATTCTTACTGTAATATTTACTTTAATTATTTGTAATGTATATGTAATATTTACATTTAATGTCGTAACAATATAAATATTTATAGTAACATACTTCTTACTTTTTACATAGCTTCAAAATATATATATTTTTTTGTATCTGTATTTGTTGTTATTAGTTGTTGGCAATTATGTATAGTAACATGCTTTTCGGACCATTAGTAAACAAACCCTTGGTGTACATCAAGGTGTGGTGTAATCAAAGGTGGTTTGTACCTAATTAAATGTAATCTTTGCTAAAAAAACTCACAGATCAGTTTAAATCATTACAAGTTCATGTTTGGTCAAGTTTGATCTTGCAAAAACTAAAACATACATTTGTACTTATTTACAGAGCATTAGTCAATCACAGCAAAGTTTCCCATATTCATGCCACATTTAAGCATCTCAGTGTCAACACAATAAATGTAAGGGTATAAGTGCTGGAGTCTTAAACTGTATATGTGTTATTTTAAAAAAGTAATTGCTTTACAAGCTAATTGATCTCATGTTTAATAATTACAGCTGTTAAAATGTGTTGGTGGTGTTAAAAAAACACCACGTTAAGCATATTTAATGAATCCCATGTGCCAACACATTTTTGCAATTTGACATTTATAATGCTTTCCTTCTGTTGTGTGATTTCTGAAACTGGCTGACTCTCTCTCTCTCTTTCTCTGTCTCTCTGTTGTTTTATTGAACGACTGCAGGTTGGAGTTTAGTGATTACATTTTCTGTGTTTTAATAGTTTTAGAAATACAAAATCTGTTGCAGCCTATTTTGTGAAGGTGAGATGAGAGTGACTTTACACCAATTTAAGGTGTCATTAACACAAACTGCTGAACCTAATAATTACACAGATATGGGCATTTCTTAAAGACATGGCAGCATCAGTAATTGTCTTGTTAAATTTCAAGGATGAGAAAAGGGTGGAAATAATAATGAGAAACTAAATCAATTAAATAATTATAAAAAAATAACTTTTAGGCTCCACACAGCAGTGTTTGGTAAGGTAGCTATTAATGGTTTGGGACTTTCAGTTTTACAGCAGTCTGACATCTATAACAACACACATGCTGAGAGAGCAGAAGACAGACACTGTTTTACAGTGTGTCTAAGTGATCACTACCATCACTGTTATTGATCAGGCCAGCAGAACCTGGGTCATATTAAAAAAAATCAAATGGCAATGTTAGTTTTAAAACAGGAACAGTTCACCCAAACATTATTTTTCTCATCATTTACTGTCCCTCGTGTTGTTCCAAATTCATATGACTTTCCTTCTTCTGGAACACAAAGAGAGATCATTGCATGACAATTCAATTATTACAGGAGGTTAACTTGTGGTTTTCTTTATCATGTGTTATTTATGCTACATTCAGAATTACAACAGTTATCAGAGAAGAACTGATTCTGGAGTAAAATAGCACCAACAGCAGCATAACAGCATATCAGCATAACCTTCCCTTATGTACAGGTGTCAGCATATATTGGATGAACTAGCTCAAAGCCATCATAGAATAGTCAAATATACACACCTGTTACTGTACATCAGTTCATAAAAATATGCCCATACTGTAATTGAGTATTGCCTAATAAAGTATTAACCTAATACTGTTTTACTTACAGTACAGTGTTTCTCCATTGTTTATTTATTCTTATATTTATTACTATTCCTAAAATAGAAAAAACATTATTAAACATTTGTGATTTTTAACATGTTGTTGTTGCCATTATACTACAAAGCAGAACAGCTGAAAATAAAATTCAAGAAAATTCATCTTTCAGTAATGGAGAAAGAAAAATCTTTCTCCATTACACTGTAAAAGGTGTGTGTGATACTGGCACACCAGTATCCTTGTTCCAGTCCCTTTAACATTATAAAGAACAGAGCTGTGCTCACATGGGACTTCAGAACACCTTCTGAATTACAATTCAGTACCCAGCTAACAACTAAGGTAGCAAACAGAATTGTTACAAACTGAAACTAGAATATAAGTAGAGTTCGGATGGAAGGGAATTAAAAAAAAAATTTCAGTGGTTACATTATTTAAATAATATATTTTATATATTCAATATTAGTGACCTATCACAAAATATTTTGGATATTTCAAGTAACACTGAAATAGCATGTATTTGTACGGAATTTATATAATTCATTACACTAATTTTAGTTTAATGGACCATACTGAAAGAACACTTCATGCTGTAATTTTGACGTCATTATTCATTTTCAATTTGAACATGTGTGATGGTTTGGCAAAAGCAAAATTATATCAGGAAATAAGCGGACAGTCATTCAAAATATTGTTTATGTTGTCTAATGTCATATATATAAAATATTAAATACAAAACGAGGGTTAGGTAGTGAGTTGGGCTTTGTCTATAGTATGTGGTATGTCTGTGTTTGGATAGCTACAGTGTGTGTGTATATGTCATTAAATTTTCTGCCTATAAAACAGCAAAACTTCACTTTTAAATAGCCCAGAAACAGCAAGTTTCATTACTGGTCTTTGGTTCATTAGACACAACTATTATCTGGAGTTTGCTAATTATGCCATTAGATTGAAAAAATGGGCTGCTGAAACTGCTGAAAGTATTCCACTGAGAAATACATCCTATAAACATCACAGAAACCACTAAAGCTGCTTCCACCAGTGCTGTTAGTTTAGTTCTCTATGTCTGCCAGACTCTCTGTTCAGTCTGTTTACACTGACACTGAGAAGCAAACTCATCAAAATGTCACAACATGCTTGCAAATAGAAACATTATGTACTGGTATGTCATACACTTGCAGTGTTGCAGAGCTGCAGTGGTGAAGCTCATGAAAATGTATAGTGTTCCATTTGTCATTTTGAATTTTCAGGAAGGTGATCACAGGGTGACACACTTTCACCAAGTCCATACTGAAGTCAACTCTACCGTGGACTTCTACCCGACAGTAATGTGACATTACAGGGACATGACAAGATGGCAACACTACAATTTTTGGGTGCTGTACTTTTAAGACTTTAGGTCTTGTCAAATCCACAGTATTGCATCTCACTTTTCTGTCTGGTCTGAGATTTGACCAGGGCCATATTACCACAGGTATTGAGGGTGATGCACAGACAATATATTGTCTTGCTGTTGGTATATCGTTGGTTACAATATGGGCTTTCACAGGCTGTTGTACTTTTTGTATTAAGTCACCCAAATTCTGTATTTGTTAAATACTGAAATATAAAAGAA
>JAZGTH010000683.1:0-12417 GCA_036877525.1 Chromobotia macracanthus
GCTAGCATTCGACCAAGCTGACTTGCCATCTGGGATTTCGGAGATCGTTGGCTGATCGGTGGTGGGCCGTTTCTCCAAAGCGGCCCATTTCATCCCCCTACCCAAACTCCCCTCTGCCCAGGAGACTGCTCAAGTTATGGTCAACCATGTGCTCAAGTGGGTTGCCCACTGATGTTGTGTCTGACAGGCGTCCACAGTTTATGTCCCGTTTCTGGCAGAAATTATTTCGACAGATAAAGGGCCACGATCTGGCTTTCACCCCCAAACCAACGGGCAATGTGACCGTGCCAACCAGGACCTCGAAAAAACTCCCCGCTGCCTGACATTGCAGAATCCGCGTTCCTGGTGCCACCAGCTCTCTTGGGCGGAGTACACCCACAATTCCCTCCCGGACACATCCACTGGTTTGTCCCCGTTTGAGTCTTCTATTGGTTACGTTCCCCTCTGTTTCCCGTCCAGGAACCTGAGGTTGCGGTAACGTTGGCCCTAGCCTTCATCAGGCGCTGTAGGCACACCTGGCAGAGGGTTAGGGGGGTCTTGGCCTGGACCTCCAGACGTACCAAGGCAGCCGCCGCCCACCGCCACACCCCTCAACCCGTGTACGTCTGCGGTCAATGTGTATGGCTGTCCACCAAAGACTTGCCTCTCCGGGTGCTCTCTCGCAAGCTGGCTCCCAGATTTATTGGACCATACTGGATCGCCAAGGTACTGAGCCCGGTGGCGGTCAGGCTCCACCTGCCCCCTTCCTTTCGTCGGGTTCAACCTGTTTTTCATGTATCCAGGATCAAGCCTGTGCGGTCTTCCCCTCTCCACCCCCCCACCTATACCCCTACACTACCCCCCCACGTCTTTTGGATGGCTCGCCGATTTACACCGTCCAGCGAATTCTAGATGCCCGCTGCCGGGGTAGAGGTCACCAATATCTCGTGTCCTGGGAGGGCTATGGCCCGGAGGAACGGAGTTGGGTGCCGTCCCGGGACATCTTGGACCACTCTTTGATCGAGGACTTCCGCCGTCGACAAGGTGAGCCCTCTCCTGGGACGTCCGGTGGCGCCCCTGGGAGGGGGGGTACTGTCAGGACCTTGGTGTGATCGGCCCAGTCTGTGTTGTTGTTTTTCTGTCGGGGCACGTGGCATTGTTTGGCGGTGCGCCACGTGTCCCAGCATCCGCATCTCCCCCCGTCCTCCTTGTTTCCTTGTCTCCTCGTTTCCTTGTTTTCCCATTCCCTCGTTATTCCCCACACCTGTTCCCCATTGATTTTTCCCCTTTATATTCCCCTCTCGTTTTGCGTCCCTTGTCAGTTCGTCTCGGTTTATACCGCTTACTGACCTCTGTCTTGTCTTGTTTTGCCTGAGACCCAAGCCATGTGTTTTTGTTGTCTTCCTCTGTTCTGCCCCATTTCTGTTGCAAATTCGCTGTCCAGTTGCTCTCACCATCTCTCCCCTCCTGGATCCCACAGTGCCGCTCCTGCTCTCCCCGCCCGACCACCCGCCCGCTCCTCCACCCACTTCATCGCCCGTCCACCGCCCAGCCTCCCTCCTGCTCCGGCCATCACCCTCCCGGTCCCCGCTGCCCTGCTCTCTCTCCTCACTCCCCTTGTATTTTGTTAGTAAACACAATTGTCAATGTTAAACCTTGTGTGAATGTGGGGTCCATATAGATGATTGCATATATGCCTGAATCTGCAACTGCAGCAGACCAAATCTGGATCATCATTTGTTGTGGCTCCTTGGGAAAAAAATCAGATTAGACTGAATGTGAAGCTTATATCGCTTGCCATATCATTGTTTACCATTTTACATCACTGATCATTTTACTGCATCACACCTAGTTAGGACACAGTGTTAGATTCTTCCTAGTTAAACACTCTGTATCATATCTGGATCGTATCATAACAGAATTTCACAGAAGAGCCTGTTATTTTTTTCCAAAAATGCAATTATTCTGTATATTGGTTAACTTTTTCCTATGAAAATTAAACTAATACCTTTATGATAGGAGTTTCCTAAGAATAACACACTGTAAGCAAGGCCAAGATCTAAGAACATTAGGAACACAAGAATAAGTGTGCAGTTCATCTTCTGTATCTTTGAAGACATACTTCAAAGGCTCTATGTTTCCAGCTAAACAATAATGAGAGGGAGAAACCTCAATAAAGAGAAACAGCATGTAGAAAACAGATGCCTTTGTGTTTTTTACTGGTGGCTGATAGACTCTGTGAATCTGATATGGTGACCCGGACTGCTACTGTTTGAAAGCCATTTCTGTTCTAGATGCTTATCAGTTTTGGTGGAGATGCACATCAGTGTTTGAGAGATAAGACACCTCAGAAGGATATTAAAGCCTCTGAAGTCTGACTGGCTATTCAGTTTGATATTAGTGGTGCACTTACATATAAATTAGCATTTGATTTTCAAAGGAAATCTAATCCTCCACTTTCATGTCTTTGCCAAAAGTCACAGAGTTGGCAGCCCACTGTGTGTGGAAATGACACATTCAACAACATGAACAGAAAGAATGACAACCTGGACTTGTCTTAATCATGGTATCCTTGTCTATTTCTGCTAGCATTGTTTGGAAGTACTGAGGCTTATTTGAGGTTAATGTACAGCTGTCTTTAAAGGCAGCTTTCTTGTAATGAAGTTTTAATAGGGTTTTGACACGCATTATTTAGCAGATGGTATGCTTTTTCCAAGGCATGTTCCCCTTTTTCGGTTGGAAATGTTTACTGTGGAAGGAGGGATTTGACCCATATTTACCTTAAATGTTTTATTTATAGGGAAATGTCACTGTCCATACAATGTAGATGTATGGCAAGATCCTTTGTGGGTTGCACTACGTACTGGAGAAATTGACACAATACAAATGGAGCAGCTGTAGGTTCATGTGCAGTGGGCTCAGGTGACCAGAGGTGGCCAAAACATTGGTCATCTGACCAATGTCAGGTCATCGCAGAATTTACATTATGAATTAGTATGCAGACCAATATAAAGCAACAAAAAATATTCTTTCAAATTTGAAAACGATTGAAACTGATTTACAAGAAATGTTCAACAAAGGTGAAATGTACTGGCCAGCCAGCTAACATTCTCAGAATGTTTGCTAACTTTTTTTTTAAGTTCTCTCAGAGATCTCAAAGCGATTCTTGAAGTAATAGTAGAATGTTTTTAATGTTATATATCATATATATCAAAAAACATGTCAAATAACATTCCTATATCCAAGTGATAACGTTAATGCAACATGTAAAAACTTTTTTAATGTTCCTACAACAATCAAAGTATCACTTTTAACCTTTCTGTTACTTAATAGACATATCATAAACATTTGTACAACCTAAAATTGTGGGTTGGCATGTTATCCACTGAAAACAAATTTATTCCAAATTTATTCATGGACTGCAAGATTTTGACAGGAAAATCACTGGTAAATCAGAAAAAGTCACTGGAAATGTCATTGTTAAATGACATTCATTGAATGAATTGAATTGATTTTGCTTAAGATAGTGATAATTAATTTGTCTGGTAATTCATTAATTTATAAGCTTAATTCAGTTTTCATTAAGTTTGCCTTTGCTTTGATATTTGTTTTCCAATATGTGTTTTTTTGTTCTATCTTTTGCCGATTTGCTGATCTGATTTAATGATCTCTTGACCTTTATGACATGATTGTTTTATTGGTGCTGAGATTAATTTATTAGGAACTTTCGTATGTACCATTATGTTTCATTACATAAGTGATTATTTGTTTGTACCCAGAAGAAATAACATCAAGAGACACCTCTGACAAAATGTTTATAGAGTAACATCTCTTACCCTCAGATTTGTTTTGGGTGTCTGGATTTTTGAATATCCCTGCTGGACTGCATAGTAAAAGCACATAATGTCATTATAGACAGGCACAAAAACAAACAAACAGAGCAACTATGAAATGCATTTCAGTCATGCAGTTCAACATCTCATTATTCTCATACGTCACTATTTTTCATGGAAAGAATTGAATTAACTTTTGTAACTCTCAGTTGGCTGAGGCTCTTATATTTCTTAGTTCTTATATTTCCGATGTTTGTCACTCATTGTTTGTCATTTGTTATTGACTGGTTTAGCTGATGGACAAAACAGACTTGGTAAAGGTGATCGGAATTGTCTTTATAGGACTCTGGTCTTTCTGCACACAAAAGGAGAGGTGCATTCTTTTCTTCAGCTCATGAGGGTTAAAGGTCACATCCGCAGTACACCCCTCTCTTTTCAAATAAACTGACATGAATGCAAATTAACTAGACATTAACTAGAGAGTGAATATAGTTCATTGCATTTATGGTTTTAGTTGATGTTTTCTTAACAAAAGTCACTTCCCAAATCATGGAAAGCCCATGAAGGAAATTGTCTCAATTGTCTTTATTGTCTCAATTATTTGTATTATATAACAATTTCGATCAAACCAAATGAACAAATCAAAGATTTTTGCTGATGCCTCCTATTTCCCAAATGTTTTTATTAAAATAAGCTCCCAGTAATCTTTAACGTCTGCTCTAAATTTCCTAAATTTTCATTGTGTCATAATTGACTGATACTGCACCAAGTTTGCAATCAAAACATTCAAACTCTTCCAAGACATTTCATAAGAAACATCTGAGATAAAGTTGATCTGACAGAATAAAATCTAACCAAAGAGTGACATTTGAGGAATCACCTTTCTAAGTAAGATAGCTGAGATCATGTTTCCTGTGTCTGCAGTGTCCTGTCTCTCTCCAGTATCACCCTTGTCATTTCAGGAAGTGTGCAAAGAGAGGTTGAGTCTTTTTCTCTCTGTTCCCATCTGCCTTTTCAAACAGTAGAAGTTAAAAGTGGTGCTATGGTTTAGTTCACAGAAACAGTAGTACACATGGAAGTAGTACACATAATTTCCAGCGACAGGTCACTTTGCTGTGGATGGAGTCATTTTGTTTGGCTTTCCTGCAGGTAAAAGGGTAATGGTTTGTTGGGAGGAGGAGTGGCCATGGCAACAGGCTACACTGATGAAAGGTATCGGATGCCCTGTGCCAGCTTGGAGCCCTGCAACTCATTAAAAATGCTAATGTGGCCCATTGTGCTTTGATGGCAGGGCAAACAATGCCGTAGAAAGTTATAGCTAGACATTGTAATCTTTTATTTGGGAGGACACAGGCATGCCCAGCTGAGAGTCGTGGCAGTTCAAATCAATCATTGGCCAGTTGTGATATGGTGTCTGTGGCTGCCCCACTAAGAACACAAACGTTAATTAGCCATCATCCAAATCTGCAGCACCAAAGGGGTCCTCTTACACTTTGTTGTGTACTACAGTATATGTCATACATAAAGTGGGCACAATGTTTTTACAACTATTTTGTGTTCAATAAAAAATTAAGCTCAGTTAACAGCATTATTTCCACCTGTCCCTATTTAAAAACCCAACCATTTTTCCCACAGAAAAATTCATACCATGTGAGTCAATACAAAACTGTATGATTTTTAGAAAAAAAAAAACAAGCATCAGAGCCCTAACCATTACTGGGGCGTAAGCAGAGTTTATGAAAATGTATGATTGAAATGTATACAAATTACCCATCAAATGACTAAAACGTAAAATAGTTGCCATGAAATTCTGTTGAAATAGTGGTAATAGTACAGCACTTACAATGTCAAGTGAATGGGGAAAGTACTATAAAAAATCTTTAAAATATATGCTCTCTTTAAAATATAAGATCACTGATCATTATCTTATTTCATGGATAATAAAAATCGCTGATGTTAGCCTTATTGCTTCAAGCTATAGAATGGGCAGAACCTTTAACCCAACCACCAAGGACAGATTAACAAATGCCCTGCCCGATTTATCTAACCTACTCAGCACACCCATAAACGCTAAAGATCTAGATAAAATGACTGGTCTGACCACTACCTTTTGTTCATTTGAACAGGGAATCATCTAAGTTAATACCAGAAGATATTTCTACCTTATCTAAATTATCAGACGTGTTAAAGGCATAAAGCATAAGATGACTCGTAATTTTCTTCTTTTAAATTCAAATAAGACAGAGATATTACTTATTGGACCAAACCCATGTAAACAGAAGCTCTCTGATTACAATTTCCAAATAGAACTGCAACAATACTGTTAAAGACCTGGGCGTCATATTAGACAGTAATTTGTCTTTTGAAAATCATGTGGCATATATTATAAACACTGCCTTCTTCCACCTTAGAAACATTGTTAAGCTGTGTAACATCTTATTTATTTCTGATGCAGAAAAGCTGGTTCATGCTTTTATGACCTCCAGACAGGACTATTGTAATGCACTTCTAGGTGGCTGTTCAGCATCCTTAACAAACAGGCTACAGTTAGTCCAAAACGCAGCAGCTAGAGTTCTTACCAGGTCTAGGAAATATGACCATATAACCCCAATTTTGTCATCTCTACACTGGTTAACTGTTAAATTCCATATACTTACAAAGTACTACTGCTTACCTGTAAAGCCTTAAATGGGTTAGCCCCTATTAACTTAACTGGCCCTCACTCATGCTACAAGTCAACATGCTCTTTACGCTTACAAAACTTTGGAATTCTGGTTGTACCTAGAATCGTAAAGTCCATTAAAGGCTGCAGAGCATTTTTGCACTTGGCTCCTAAACTCTGAAATAGTCTCCCTAATGCTGTTTGGAGCTCAGACACACTTTCGCAGTTCAAATCTAGATTAAAAAACCTCTTTAGGTTAGTATTCTCATAATGCATCTCATCACCTGTTTTTCACCTGTTAATTATCATTGTTTTATAAATTTTTATAATTTTCTTTCTTTTTTCATTAGTTTTTCTTTATTTTACTGTTAAATATCTTTGGATATTTTTCATTTGTACAGCTGCTTTGTAACAATGTGCCAATGTGAAAAGTGAAACTTGCAGTCCCAAAGTCCCTGATTAGCTGGTTCGGGGGTGTTTCATTAGGGTTGGAGCTCTGCAGGTCTGTGGATCTTATTGAAGACTATAGTCTACTGAAAACTGAAAAAAATAAAAAATGGTTTCTTAAATTTATGTGACAATGTTGTTATAGCATAAAAAAGATCTGCAAGGGAACAATGCTCAAAGTTCACTGTAAAGTCAGATATACTTTAGATTAACGAATTGCATTATAAGGACTATAACAAATAGCTCACAGGGACTACAATGAGTTTCTTTTGGGTTTTGTGACATCATGGTTCGATAAACCCCACCCCTTTGAATATGTAGAAAAAGGAAGTCTCATTGTGTAGTCGTGTGTTGTTGTCATGCCAAAGAAACAATAACCATTCAGAGCCCATTCAGTATTTCAGAAGATCGGGCATCATTGAACCAGGAACTCAACAGTGCGACTGGCAAGACGTGCAACAATAAGGAAAAAATGTGAAAAATTGTTTTTTTAACAATGAAGCATAAAAGCGTATTTTTAAAAAAAGGCATAATAGGACCCCTTCAACTGATAAAAATAAAGTCAATAGATCTTAAATGTTTTAATGTCATGAGTCATGAATTTGAGTCCATTGATTAGTTCTTTCCTGAGAGTGTAGCCTTAGAGTGTATAAATGTGTCACATTTTTGTGTGCAATATGCATGCACTGTTTAATAAAATGCTGGGGTGGACTGGGTTTTTAATGTATCAAAAGGTATCAAACCTTTGGCAAATCTGAAACACTGTAAAGGCTTGTTCACCCCAAAAGAAATAATAATCACTAAAGATAAAGTTTTAAAAATCACTCTCAAAATAAGAATTGTGGAGTCCACACCACAAGTATAATCATACAGAAGACTGCCCAGCTAACAATTTTATGTTTATGTGAAACAAACATTATTTGCCTAATGTTTTCATTAAATAGCAAAAAGTTAAAAAATTTATTTGGAAAGTTCTAGAAATCATCAAAAGTATTAGAAGGTTCTCAAAACTCTTTTTTTAGATGTTATATTAACATTATTGCTTGGTTATAAGAATGTCATTCAAACAAATATTAATTCTGTAATATTGTTAAAACATTCTACTAGCTTAAAAAGAATGTTTTTGATATATATATACATACATACACACCAGTCAAAAGTTTCAAAACACTTTTTCTTTGTTCATTTTTTTTTTAAATTTATGAATAATAACAAACTTATCAAAACTATGAAATAACACAAATGTAACTTTAGGAATTATGTTGTGACTAAAGAAATTAAAAATAGGATATATTATAGCATATTCAATATAGTCACCCTTCGTCTAGAATTTTCTTGATATTTTCCATCACCCAGTTTCTTGAGGAATCATCCTGAGAAGATTTTTTGAAGAGTTTTGAAGGAGTTCCCCTTTATCCTGTGCTCTTATTGGCTGCTTTTTTCATTATTTGGTCCAAATCATCTACTTCAAAAACATATTTTTTCAGGTTGGAAAAAGCAGACCACTTTTTAACTTTTACACCCAACAAATACAAAACTGGAATGTGATAGCCGGGGCATTCCCTCCTTGTTCAAATGCATCAACTCAAAAGAACTTGGTTACGTATGTAACCCTTTGCCCACCTGGGAAGTGGGTATAAAGCTGGCCACAACTCACTTTCAATCAGGTTTGTGCTGAGGAGCCAAGATGTGTCCCGGCCAATCAGCGGTGAATCAGGCTTGCAGCAAGGGGACGTAACGTCTTCGTTCCCTCCTTCAGGGAATGAGGGTTACATACGTAACCAAGACGTTCCCTTTCAGTCAGTCACGTTTGATGTTATGTCTACAAACTGACATATTGGGTCCCTGTGGAAAACACCGCAAGCCGACCCATGTTATGGGCTAGGAACGCAAGTACTGGCAGGCGAGGCGTGCCTCTGTACAACAGCTTCCCTGCCTCTGTAACCTACCCAGTGCTCCGCACAGGCAACCATCGCAGCCCCACAGGGTGCAGAACCTGGACGCGGAGAGGTTGCGACAACTGTTCCTTCCCCCCCCAAGAAAAGGCCAAGTCAAGTCAAGTCAAGTTGAGCTTTATTGTCATTCCGCTATATGTGGGGACATACAGTGGAACGAAATGTCGTGCCTCACAGGACCACGGTGCTACATAAATACAGACATACAACAATGACGTGAAACAGTATAAATCTAAACACAAATGCTAACAGAATTGGATTATAAATATACTATATATAAATATATATAAGTTGCCTATACATAAACTATTTAAATACAAACTATACAAATGTTCCACATAAATATAAGTCAAGCACTGTTCCTGGCTGGAGAACAGTACAAGATGATCTGTAGTGCATGGGCTTGTAAACGTACATGAGTCTTTTTTGTGGGATTATGTACCCTCAGTTGTAAAAAGTGTCTAGTGCACATAGAGGAGAGTGTGTTTCTACAGGTGGTCTGTGCGGCCTACTCACCTGTGTGTAGCACACTCAGAATTGCACAAGGGAGAAATAAAAATATATATATATATACATTTAAGAGGTATGAGGTTTTTCAGAGGGGGGCCGTGCTTGAGTTCAGGGCTCTCACAGCCTGGGGGAAAAAGCTGTTGAGCAGTCTGGCAGTGCGGGCTCTGATGCTCGGTACCGTTTTCCTGACGGCAGGAGCTGGAAGAGACTGTGTGAGGGATGGGTGGGGTCCTTTACGATGCTGGTGGCTTTGTTGGAGCATCGTGAAAGGAAAATGTCCAGGATGGAAGGGAGAGGGGCACCGATGATCTTTGCAGCTGTGTTCACTGTCCGCTGGAGGGTCTTGCGGTCTGCGGCGCTGCAGTTCCCATACCAGACAGTGATGCAGCTGGTCAGCACACTCTCAATGGTTCCCCTGTAGAACATGGTGAGGATTGGTGGAGGGAGACTTGCTCTTTTCAGCCGGCGGAGAAAGTGTAGGCGCTGTTGTGCCTTTTTGGAGAGTGACGTGGTGTTGGTGGTCCAGGTGAGATCCTCTGTGATGTGCACCCCCAGGAATTTAGTGCTGCTGACTCTCTCCACAGTCGAGCTGTCGATGGTCAGTGGGGGTGGTTAGTGGAGTTTCTCCTGAGGTCCATCACAACCTCCTTTGTCTTCTCCACATTGAGGGTCAGGTTGTTCGCGCCACACCATGCCGCTAGCTGTGCCACTTCCTCTCTGTAGTGCGTTTCATCGTTGTTGCTGATGAGACCTACCACCGTTGTGTCATCAGCGAACTTGATGATGTGGTTGGAGCTGAACTTGGCAGTGCAGTCGTGGGTCAGCAGTGTGAAGAGCAGCGGGCTGAGCACACAGCCTTGTGGAGCACCTGTGCTCAGTGTGGTAGTGCTCGAGGTATTGTGGCCGACACGGACTGACTGGGGTCTTTCAGTTAAAAAGTCCAGAATCCAGTTACAGAGAGAGTTGTTAAGGCCCAGCAGGTGTAATTTATTAATGAGCTGTTGTGGGATTATTGTGTTGAATGCTGAGCTGAAGTCAATGAACAGCATTCTTACATAAGTGTTCTTCTGGTCTAAGTGGGTAAGAGCCAGGTGGAGGGTGGAGGAAATTGCATCATCCGTAGAGCGGTTTGGACGGTATGCAAACTGGAGCGGGTCGAGTGTGTTGGGGAGGCTGGTTTTTATGTGATTCATGACTAATCTCTCAAAGCACTTCATCATGATTGGAGTCAGTGCTATGGGACGATAGTCATTCAGACAGGACACAGGTGATTTCTTAGGTACCGGTATGATGGTTGTGGACTTGAGACACGTGGGGACGACTGCCTGGCTCAGCGAGATGTTGAAGATATCTGTTAGGACATCTGTCAGCTGTGCAGCACAGTCTCTCAGTACACGGCCAGGTATGTTGTCAGGACCCGTAGCCTTGCGTGGGTTAATCCTAGACAGGGTCTTCCTCACTACGGCTGGAGACAGACAGAGCGCCTGGTCGGTGGGAGGTGTGGGCAGTTTTTGTGCAGGTGTGTCATTCTGCATTTCAAACCGTGAATAAAACTGGTTAAGTGCATCTGGAAGGGATGTGTCGTCATCACAGGCCTGTGGCAGGGGCTTGTAGTCAGTGATGGTCTGAATGCCTCGCCACAGGCTCCGTGAGTCTCTGCTGTCTGTGAAGTGGTTATTGATTTTTTGTGCATATGACCGTTTTGCATTCTTGATGCCACAGGACAGGCTGGCTCTTGCTGTTTTTAGGGCTGCTTTATCTCCTGATCTGAATGCCTCATCTCTGGTCTTTAGCAGCCCACGAACCTTTGTCGTCATCCACGGCTTCTGGTTGGCACGTGTGGTGATGGTCTTTGTTACTGTCACATCATCAATGCACTTCTTGATATATGCACTCACTGTTTCAGTGTACTCATGCAGGTCGGTGCTGTTGTTGTAGGTGGCTGCCTCTTTAAACATGCTCCAGTCTGTAGTCTGAAAGCAGTCCTGCAGTGCTGAGGTAGCATCATCCGGCCAGACTGTTATGAGTTTTTGAACCGGTTTGGTGATTTTTAACAGTGGATTGTATGCTGGGATTAGCATAACAGAGATGTGATCGGAGTACCCGAGGTGGGGGCGGGGTTCAGCCCTGTACGCGTCTTTCTGTGTTGTGTAAACAAAGTCCAGTGTTTTATTTCCCCTTGTAGCAAAGTTCACATGTTGGTAGAACTTTGGCAAGACTGTCTTTAAGTTTGCGTGGTTAAAATCTCCGGCTATGATGAAAAAGCCGTCGGGGTTGTTTGTTTGTTGATCGCTGATGGCGCTGTACAGCTCGCGAAGCGCGTCCTTAGCGTTTGCACACGGGGGGATGTAAACCGCGACAATAACAATGGCCGTGAACTCCCGCGGCAGATAGAACGGTCTGCACTTCACAAACATCACCTCCACCAGCGACGAGCAGTGTGTAGTCACTACCGCAGCATTATTACACCATTCTCTGTTGACGTACACACACAAGCCGCCCCCGCGAGTCTTACCTGACAGTAATGAATCCCTGTCCGCTCGGTAGCAGGTTAGTCCGTGCAGCTGAATGGCGGAGTCCGGGATGTTGTCGTTTAGCCATGTTTCAGTGAAAACAAACACACAACAATCCCTTGACTCATGCTGTGTAGACCGACTGAGTTGAATTGAGTCCAGTTTATTTACCAATGAGCGAACGTTTGCGAGCGTTAATGATGGGATCGCTGGTCTGGTGGGGTTAGCCCTTAGCCTAGCTCGTACACCCCCGCGCTTGCCACGTTTCTGTCCCCTCTCACAGCGCCGGCGCCGGCGGCTTGTGCGGGTAGCATCAGTGGACGGGGCCGCGGTCTCAGGGTTCGGCTTCAGCAGCAGGCAGAGGCCTCGTAGCTTCTCGGTAGTCGCCGGCGAAAGCTGATGTTTGTACGCATGTTTGTACGCACTACCGATTTCCAAAAGGCTCTGGCGATCATATTTGTGTTTCCGAGCGTTTATCTGATGATTTTGCGGAGAAATTAAAATTAAGGCACCTCGGT
>JAZGTH010000684.1:0-12149 GCA_036877525.1 Chromobotia macracanthus
ACTAATTCGGATGCGGCTAGCATAACGTGCTATGATCATGGCTCGGTTCCGACAACAGGCCCAATGCGGCAGGGCAGCTGGGTGACAGTCAGGCGGCATAGTCGTAACGAAAAGCGGCGCCACTCTCCCGCTCCTGTTATACTGTCTAACCGGTTCTCCCCACTCATCACCGCACCTGCTGAGATGCCAGTATCAAGCGTCCTGGTTATCTGTGATTCTATTATACGGAACGTGGAAATAGAGGCACCAGCCACCATTGTTGAATGTATACCAGGAGCCAGAGCGTCTGGCATTAGATCAAAATTGAAAGTGCTGGCCAATACTAAACGTAAATTATCTAAGATTATTATTCACGTCAGCACAAACGACATGACACTCCGCCAATCAGAGATCACCAAAGATAACATTAAGGAGGTGTGTGAACTTGCAAATTTGTCAGACAATGTAACATGCTCTGGCCCCTTACCCGCTTACCGGGGTAGTGATAGTAGAATCTTCACCACAACATTTTTACTATAAACATGCGCCTCGTTTGAAGGGTAGAGGTGGCGGTGTTGCTACAATCTATAGCAAAATATTTAGTCAATTATAAATCTAAGCACAACTTTAAATCATTTGAAATATTGGTGTTAAATATGTCACTTACAAACAGTCGCAACAAACAATTGTCTTTTGTCATGGCTACCATTTACAGACCACCAGGCCATCATATAGACTTTCTTAAAGAATTGCAGATTTCCTGTTAGAACTGGTAGTCACCGTAGATAGGGCCTTAATCGTTGGTGACTTTAACATCCATGTCGACAACCCAAATGATGCGTTACGCACAGCTTTTATGGATATCCTGGACTCGCTTGGCGTTAGTCAAAAGGTGTCGGGACCCACTCATAAATGTAATCACACTTTGGACCTAATCCTGTCATTTGGACTCAATATAAACAAAATTGAAATATTACCTCAGAACGATGCTATTTCAGATCACTGCCCCATCTTCTACACTGTAATGTTAGATGAGCCCTCTCGTCCAACACCACGACAAAGACCAGACAGAACAATCACATCTACTACCAAAGATAGTTTTATTAGCAATCTTCCAGATCTGTCTCAAATGCATCATGTAATAAACAACATTGAAGGTCTTGATGCTGTGACAGAAACCTTAAACAAAGCTTTTTCAGGTACCCTAGAAGTTGTCGCACCAATTAGGCTTAAGAAGGTGAAGGAGAGAGCACCAGCACCATGGTATAATAACGACTTATCAGCTCTTAAAAAGGCAGCTAGAAAAATGGAGCGTAGATGGAAAAATACAAACTTAGAGGTATGGTGTGATGCGTGGAAAGAGAGTGTCCACAAATACAAACAGTCTCTAAAAACGGCAAAATCTACCTACCTAAGCAAGCTGATTGGAGAAAATCAGAATAATCCACGATTTCTTTTCAATATTGTTGCAAATCTGACCAAAGACAAAGCGTCAACAGACAGAGATGCTAAACTACAGCACAGTAGTAATAATTGTATGAAATTCGTTGCAAATAAAATAGAGCAAATCAGAAAAAATATCGAATCTATTCAACCAGCCTTACCTTTGTCTAATAGCATTGCGTACTACAGCATGCCTCAAGTACTACTAGACTCATTTACTGCCATTTCATTGGACGAGCTCCTGAAAATATTGAACTCATCAAAAACGTCTACCTGTATATTAGATCCCATTCCCACAAAACTACTCAAAGAAGTTTTTCATGCTGTGTCGGAACCAGTGCTCAATATTATAAATTCCTCATTAGAATTAGGCTATGTCCCAGCAGCTTTTAAAACATCAGTTATTAGGCATTAAGAATCAATGATTCTTAATGTCATCAGTTATATCATTAAGAATCAAAATCTCGACCAGGGAGAGCTGACCAACTTCAGACCAATTTCAAATCTCCCCTTTTTATCAAAAATACTGGAAAAACGTAGTGTCTGGACAACTCCAGACATTTTTAACAAAAAATAGCATATATGACAAATTTCAATCAGGATTTAGGCCCCACCATAGCACAGAAACAGCCTTGCTCAGAGTTACAAATGACCTCCTTTTAGCATCTGACCGCGGTGAAACCTCCCTTCTTATATTACTGGACCTCAATGCAGCTTTTGATACCATAGATCATAAAATTCTTCTTGATAGACTGCAAAACTGTGTTGGCATTAGTGGTCAAGCACTAGCCTGGTTTAAATCCTATCTAACTGACCGTTACCACTTTGCCTATGTTAACAAGGAAAAGTCCTGTTACTCTCAGGTCAAATATGGCATGCCACAGGGTTCAGTTCTTGGTCCTATTGTTTTTTCATTATATATGCTTCCGCTTGGAGATATTATTAAAAAATATGACATTAGTTTTCACTGCTACGCTAACGATACTCAGCTTTACATTTCCTCAGAACCTGGCAAAACCCATCGCTTTTCTAACCTAACAGACTGTATTAATGACATCAGAAAATGGATGGCTAACAACTTCCTCCTGCTTAACCCAAATAAGACAGAGGTCTTGATTATTGAACCCAATAGCTCTAAACTAGATTTGACAGACTACTACATTCTTATTGAAGGTTTCACTATTGTACCAGCTTTCGCAGTTAGGAACCTCGGTGTGATCCTAGATAAGAACCTTTGATTCGATAGTCACATTTCCAGTATGTGTCGTACTGCATTCCTACACCTTAGAAACATTTCCAAGATTCGTCACATGCTGTCTGTCTCAGATGCTGAGAAGCTTATCCACTCATTTATGATCTCAAGAATTGACTATTGTAACTCATTACTGGGGGGGTGTCACGCAAAACAAATAAATAAGCTTTAGCTGGTCCAAAACGCAGCTGCAAAAATGCTCACTAGATCTAAGTAATACGACCATATAAGCCCAGTGTTCTAGCAACACTGCACTGGCTACCTGTAAAATATCGCATACTATTTAAAATACTATTAATTACTTATAAAGCCCTACATGGTCTAGCGCCTTCATATATTTGTGAATTACTTTCAGATTACAATCCATTGCGGACACTGCGCTCACAAAATAGTGGTCTGCTAATAATTACAAGAATATCTAAACCATCTAAAGGCGGCAGATCTTTCTCCTACCTAGCTCCAAAACTATGGAATGACCTCCCCAGCAATGTTCGGGACTCAGACACACTCGAGGAGTTCAAGTCTAAACTAAAGACCTATCTCTTCAGACGAGCATTCACTTAACTCAACTACTGTTACACCTATGCCGCAACAGCTAGGCATAACCGGAACCGAGCACACTTTTTACACACTCTACTACATGGCTTCCACATTGTGTGAAAATGGCCGCTACACTAATATAAGCCTGTTTTGTTTCCCTCTCTCTATCTTCCTCTCTCCCTCCCTCTCCTCCGAGGGACTCTGAGCAAAACAGATTAAGTCCAATTTGGCGAGACAATGCTCACAACAGCCTAACCAAGGAGGGGGTGACCACCATGGGACCTGTGAAAAATCAACCGCCACCATCACCTATTACATTAATGCAACTGTTAATCTATACTCATATTTTTAGCAAAATACATGATTCTGTCTATGCCAGCAGTTTGATGTTATAGCTGCTCTCAGTCTCATTTAACGTCGGCATCCTAGCCAAAACATCCCTGATTGTATTATGTCAGCCATCAGGCTAACATAAAATGAATATAAAATCACCAGACCCAAATTAAAAGTAGTTATTACTATAAATCAATACTGAAATCATAACAGCACTGATTATGACGCTGCAAATATATACATCTTTAAATCAGAATACTGACTGCGACTCTGTAAATCTATAAACCCTTACACCAAAGTACTGTTTACAGCTGTAACGCGTCAGAGGAGAAATGACCCTGCCGGTGAACCTGGGTTCTCCCAAGGTTTTTTTCTCCACATTCATCATTGGAGTTTGGGTTCCTTGCCACTGTTGCCGTGTTGAAAGTGCTCACTGGGAGACTGCGGATAATAGATAATAGATATTTGATACTCCATAGTTAATATCTTACTCGATACGATAGTTATTGATAATTGATTGATAATTGATATACCGTTGTTACTGTATCATTGTCTATATTTCCTTGTTTTTTCTTTTTCCTCCCTGTAAAGCGGCTTTGAGACAATGCCACATTGTAAAAGCGCTATACAAATAAAGTTGCATTGAATTGAATAGTAATATCTCACGCTGAGGGTCATGGATTTCAAAACTCACAAATGAAATGATAAATAAAATGATAATGATAAATAGACATATCAAATAGTAGAAAATCTGTATGATTTAGTGTCTAATGTCTGCCAAATATTTTTTCTATTATTCGGCAGAATTTGCTTTTTTTTTATTTGGAAGCCATTATCCATGGCTTTCCGAATAAAGTATTCAGCTTCAGGCACATCCAAAGCCATAAATTGGTTTACTGATTCAAGTAAATTTTATTTTATTTATATATTTATATATTTATATTTTACAATGTTTCATTGCTTCAAAGCAGCTTTACACATACTGAAAAAAACCCCATAAAAAACAGAAAAATTGTGAAACATGTACACGGAAAACAGAATACATGGTATTATTGCAAATTTAATTGTTCATTATGAGATGTAAATTAATAAAACTAAATGTGTAGTTAGTTTATGATGGATAAAGAGTTAAAAAAGGAGAGAACATGCATTAAAATACCTGTCATTATGTGCTAAGGCTTGTATCTGTCAGTGGTATATGATAGGGTAATATATTCAGACTGCCTACTAAAACAGTTTGTACTTCTGAGACTATGTGACATTTTGTCAATTAACATGACAGATGACAGGTATCATATTGAGCAGGAAATGCTGTTCCAGCTTACACAGAGATGGCGCATAGAAAGATGATAACATTTTATGGTGCAGGGGTATAAGGAATTTGCAATAATGCCATAAAATACCTGAACATTACACACTGAAAGAGAATGGGAGACAAAGAATTAAACAGAGTCTTAAGGACTGTAATTAAATCATTATGCTAGCAGCAATATTAACAATTTACAAAATCCTAAGTTAAAGTAAATGTCAACTGTTTCCCAGTAAGCAAGCCAGCAGGGTGAGAGTGGCAAGGAACCAAAACTCCAATTATGTATAGATGGAGAGAAAACCTTTGGAGAAACCAGGCTCAACCAGGAGGGCCAGCTCTCCTCTGACACATTAAAGCTGCAATTTATAACTTTCTTGGATATAACAGGAGATTTGATAATACTGATTTATAATTATGTATTGATTTACAAACTGTCGGGTCTGATTTTGTGACAATATGTCAAGTGCTGAGGAATGTTACAAACAGAGCATAATGTTACTAATTACACCTATAACAACACACTGCTGTGACTAGGCAGGGAAAACAAATATAAAATCTAACTAGACTAGAGGTAGGTAAGTAGATAATAGGAAGTTTAATAAAAAAGTCCATCATATTCCCACTGATCTGTCTCAAGGGTCGTCCCATCCCCTTCTTTTCACCATCCAGTCTGGATAAAGCCCGGATACAGCTGACTACAGGACCTTGGGGAAAGACAAACAGACTTGGTGTGGAGCCAGTACATCTGTTCTTATGGGGAAATTTTCCGGTTTTCCTAATTAATGCAACCTAATGTAACATGGAAGAGCCAAAAGGCCCAATCTCTCTCTAGGCTTACCCAGTTATTACTAGACTATGCAACCCAATGGGGGGAACCCAGGGAATATCAATTTAGTTTAGTTTTTTACAGGTTCAATGTATGTTCCAAAAAGAAAAGAAGCAGAGACAAATTTGTCGAGTAGGCACACACAGTTTTATTCACATTACCAAAAAACCACCAATATGCTCCAAAACCAATATCAAATATAAGCACAAAATATGAAAAGGATCTACCACCTGTGCTTGACTTTGAAATTCTGGGAATTATCAACAAAATTTTCAAATTGCAGTGGTCGTGAAGGACTATAATAAGACAGGAACTCAGTATTGAGGAGATAAACCATTCAGGGCCTTGTGGGTAAACAGCAGAATTAAGTTGAAGTTTGAAGTTTTGCTTATTGATTGAACTGGGCTAATATGGTAATACTTGTTTGTTCTCATAAGAACTCTGGTTGCTGCATTTCGAACCAGCTGGAGTTTTTGTATTAAACCTGCAGGACAGCCATGTAGTAGGACAATAATTAAAATCTTGATATAATGAATGCATTAATTAATTTTAAAATTAATGCTTGATATAGAGAGCATGTGTCATAGTTAATATATTTTTAAGATAATTTTTAAGATGCAGTTTTACTAATATTGGAATTGTGGTTTTCAAAGGACAAATTGCTATCAAAGAGGACACCAACATTCTTAGCTAATGAAGCAGGCTTTACAGAACATCAATCAAGAGTAAGTAATTCTAGGTTATTCTGTGTGTAAGATTTTGATCCAATAATTAAAACTTCTGTTTTGTCTGAATTTAGTAGTAGAAAGTTGCTAGTCATCCAAGTTTTGATATAGACTATATATAGACTATTCTTTTAGTTTAGTGAATTTATGTGTGTCGTTGTGCCTTGAAGAAATGTACAGCTGAGTATCATCAGCATAGCAATGAAAACTAACTCCATGTCTTTTAAAAATTACTCCCAGAGGTAGCATATACAGGGTGAAAAGTAGAGGCCCAAGCACTGAGCCCTGCAGTACTCCAAACTGACCTTGTGATCGATATGACACCTTTTCACTCACAGCAACAAACTGGAATCGGTCAGATAAATATTATTTAAACCATGCCAGTGCAGTTCCATTTATGCCAACATAATTTTCAAGCCTATTTAAGAGAATGCTGTGGTCAGTAGTGTCAAAGGCTATTGTTGAGTAGCACTAGAGAGATGAAGCCACGATTAGCCAACAAGAGCAACAAGCCAACAAGCCAAGTCTACATAGCTAAACTTACAAGCGGACATTGTATTCTGCAACTAGAGACAGAATGAACAAGAGACAAGGAGATGAACTACACACCTGTGTTTACGCTGCTAGGACACCTATGTGAACTTCAGGGAAACTAGACTTCAAGCTAGACTTCAAACATCCAATAAAATCACCTTGACACATGTTTTTCTGAGAAATTTCAAATTTGTCTCAGAAAACTGAAGTTAGTGGTGGTTGCATTGTTTGTCTGCAGATGCCACTGATAATATATATGGATATTTTGTTATCTGTCCAGATACTTGCTACTGGGCTACTGTATTGCACTGTACTGAGCTACTGTACTGTACTCTTATTGTTCCCCCACAATGAGACACCAAATCAATCTGTAAAACTTTCACCTATTCTGTTCCTTTGTGGTGGAATGAACTCCCAGTCTCCACCCGATCCGCTGAGACTACCACAACCTTTAAAAAACAACTCAAAACACACCTGTTTTGCAGACACCTGACTAATCCCTAATGCTCTAGCCTATCCTCGAAAACAAATCTTTAAAAATGACAATAATTCAAAGCAATTCTTTCTGTAATTTGAGTATTTTTAAAATGCATGTGTGATTTACTTAAATTTAAATTGTAGCTTACAGAACACAGTTACTCATGTTTATATTTTAATGTATTTAAAATGCATTTCGTTCTTCCCCAGTCCTGCATATGACACAGCTATTCTTCATCAGAAACACTGAGCAGAACGTTCTGATCTCGGGTTCTCTTAAGAGTTCTAAAATGACCAACATTTGTATGCCTTATCAGTGCATTGGGTGGCAGACTGTGTGCCATTCCCATTATCAGGAAGTGCCCTTGTCACTCTTATGTAGATGAAGGACAGTGATGTGCATCGGAGCAGGTCAACAGCCCCTCGCAAACACTAACCCATGTGACAGTGCTGATTGTGGAGCTGTACAGGGCAGTGGAGTGTGTGATCGAATCAACCACTCTCTCTGCAGCAGTCTGCATAATGTTAGCCAAAAATAATAAAGAATTCTGCAGAATGATTCATCTTCTCTTTTCTTGTCCTGTTTGCTCAATCTCAAAGATTCTTTTTCATGTTGGTCTTCTTGCTAAAGCGCTATTACCTTTCCACCAGCTGGGTTCAATGTCAAACACTTTACAATCAGACCAATCCAATACAACCCCAGCAATTGCATCTGTATCTGAAGTCACAATAAAAAAGTGCTTCCCAGTTGTGATCTGGAAATGTCATCTACAATTACAATCACATTTTCCTTGGTTAACCTTAAATCATTAACTTGCACAAAACTGCTCATGTGTATCAACCTTTTAATGTTGTATTTTTTACATATGAATTGTAAGGTGTTTTGTAAGGCATGTTAAGCATTAATCATGGTAATTGTGAAGATTACTATGATTAATGTAGAGGCTGTCATTTTATTTTGGAGCAAACACTGAATGTGTTATGTGAAACACAGGGGTACCTATACACAACCAATCAAGGGTGACAATAAAAACCTGGGCACATTAAGGCAAAATTCAGAATAAAAGACAAAACAACCAAGATAGAGATAACTGGCAGAATGTAGCTTATAGGCCTTTAAATGAAATATGTTGAGAAGTGTGGTAAAAGCATTCTTTCTAATGCTTCCTTCATATTGTATATACACAATCAGAGCATGTTCTCTGAGCATAATGAATACCACAGAGCTTGCAAAAGGAGTTTGTTAAAGCAATGCTGAACAAGTTAAAATGCTCTGTCCTATATCAGTCCTATTTTAAACAAATTACTGAAGCGCATCAGAACAATTAGTGCAGATTGTCTTTATTCCTTTTGAAGACGTTTTTTCAGTAAATGTTCTGTTCAGCAGTTGGTTGAATACTCATTACAACAACAACAACAACAACAACATGGCTGTCATTGAATTTTTGACAAAAACTCTTTTGGCTAAAGTGAAATGAAGCAAAATGCCAGCAGAAAATAAACAGAGGAAAGACACTGCTCCTCTGCATAAGTGTATGCCTATGATACACACCTGCCGAGTTGAAGGGTTGCTGCATTTCTTATTCCCTTAGCTGTCAAGAGTCATGAGACCAAGATGAGACGCTGGGACAATGTGAGAGAGGTTATCTGCTCTAATAGATTCTGCCCCATGACAGCTGCTCCATTTAAATCACACTCCCTGTTAATATGTTAATGAATATACAGGCACCGCTCCAGAGGGAGAGGGTAAACCTTTCATCACAATAACCATTGCTGGGGCAGGAGACACTGCCTAAAGTCTGAAACATTCAACAATGTTGAATATTCTCTCAATAATAGGAAATTCAAATTTTAGAGAAGACATTTAAAATTCATATTTTAATATACATTAACTGATATTCACTGGTTTGATTTGGAGTATAGATTTCTTGGAGAATTTAAGACATCTTAGAAGACTTCATGCCTTGTCCATATCTTTGTACAATTTTAAAAACACACAACACAAAGAAAAAGTTTTGTACATATTAAAGGAACAGTTAATCCATAAATCGTCATTATGTACTTATATATCGTTTTAATCTAGGGCTGTCCAGGACTGTACCTGGAGAGCCACTGTCCTGAAAGTTCAGTTCCAACCCCAACAATCACACCTGAACTAACTAATTAAGCTCTTTAATATTACAGGCAGGTGTGTTTGACTAGGGTTGGCGCTACACTCTGCTGGACACCCCTGTTCTAAATCTAAACAAAGACATTCTTGTTTATACAACCCCAAATCAGAAAAAGTTGGGACAGTATGGAAAACACAAATTAAAAAAAAGATTTCTAAAAGTAGTGATTTCTAAATTTACTTTGACTTGTATTTCATTGCAGACAATACAACAGCACATTATTTAATGTGTTCCTCAGGAATTTTGTTTTTTTGAAGAAAAAACAATAAAAATCATATTTTGGTTCTTGCAACACATTTCAAAAAAAGTTGGAACAGTAAAGCATTTACCACTTTGTAATGTTGCCATTCCTTTTCACAACACTTAAAAGACGTTTAGGGACTGAAGACACCAAGTGAAGAAGTGTTTCAGGTGTAATTTTGTCCCATTCTTGCTGCAAACAAGTCTTAAGGTGGGCAACAGTACGGGGTCTTCGTTGTCGCATTTTGCGCTTCAAAAGGCACCACACATTCTCTATTGGAGACAGGTCGGGACTGCAGGCAGGCCAGTCAAGTACCTGTATCCTCTTCCTCCGCAGCCATGACTTTGTAATGTGTGCAGAATGTGGTTTTGCATTATCTTGTTAAAATATGCATGGACGTCCCTGGAAAAGATGTCTTCTTGAAGGCAGCATATTGTGCTCCAAAATCTCTATGTACTTTTCAGCATTAATGGTGCCATCACAGAAGTGCAAGTTACCTTTACCAAGGGCACTGACACAACCCCATACCATGACAGACCCTGGCTTTTGGACTTGTTGCTGGTAACAGTCTGGATGATCCTTTTTTTCTTTGGTCCGGAGCACATGGCGTCCATTTCTCCCAAAAAAATACCTGAAATACTGATTCATCTGACCACAGTACACGTTTCCACTGTGTGATGGTCCATCCCAGATGCCTCTGAGCCCAGAGAAGTCGATGGCGCTTCTGGACACTGTTAACATAGGGCTTCCTTTTGGCACAGTACAGTTATAAGTGGCATTTGTGGATGTAACTACGTATTGTGGTACTTGACAAAGGTTTGCCAAAGTAGTCCTGAGCCCATGTGGTGATATTGCTTATAGATGAATGACGATTCTTGATGCAGTGCCGCCTGAGGGATCGGAGAGCACGGTTGTTCAGCTTAGGCTTGCGCCCTTGTGTCCTTTACGCACTGAAATTCCTCAACATTCCTTGAATCTTTTAATTATTTAAAAGATTATATATTATTTTTTATATTATTTAATTATGCACCGTTGAAGGTGAAATAAGCAAATGTCTTTCTATCTTTCTTTGAGGAACATTGTTTTTAAACATTTCAATAATTTTCTCACGTATTTGTTGGCAAACTGGCGACCCTCGGCCCATCTTTGCTCCTAAAGGACTAGACCTTTCTTGGATGCTGCTTTTGTACCAAATCATAATTACAATCACCTGTTGACATCACCTGTTTCAAATCACATCATTATTTAACCAATTGACCTGATTACTAGCCCTAAATTGCTCCTGTTCCAACTTTTTTTTGAAATGTGTTGCAAGAACCAAAATAGGAATTTTGTTTTTTTGAAGGAAAAACAATAAAAATCATTAAATAATGTGCTGTTGTATTGTCTGCTATAAAATACAAGTCAAAGTAAATTTAGAAATCACTACTTTTTTATTTGTGTTTTCCATACTGTAACCAAACTTTTTCTGATTTGGGGTTGTACAATGAAAGAGCATGGTAATTTATGCTGCTATACTCCCTAAATAAATAAAAGCATCATAAAAGGTCCTGATATACTTTAAGTGAAATCAAAGAACAAACAAATTTTGAACAAAATCTGGCCAAAATGAAGTTCTCCTGGAGTTCTTTTCAGTAGTTTGAAACAACTCACCAAAGCAAACTTAACTGAAAATTTTTTTCTAGGCACCAAGCACCTTCAGTCTACCATTGGTCCATGGCCATTGTGTAATAGTTGGGTGTGTTCTGGGGCTCTGTGTTCTTTCACATGGGAATCTTTTCCGGTTTATTTCTTTACTTATTTCACTGAGGTCAGACACAAAGGACATCCAAAACAGAAAGAAGATAGCTGAAAACACTGCAGTGTCGAGTTGAAAGGTTTCTGCACCTATTTGACTGCTTGTGTAGATCGATCGTACATTCTGTAGCACCCACACTGCTTATTTTTCTTTTCCATCAAATAGATCAACACCACAGCATGTAAGTGTCATCACATCAATTATTTGTAGCCAATAATTTGTAGTGAAAGGACCCTTAGAAAGTATTTTGTTTATATTTTGGGTAGCACTGTTGTCTCACAACAAAAAGGTTCTGTGGTTTGAGTTCTGACTGGGCCAGACAGCCTTTCTGTGTGGAGTTTGCTTGTTGATCCTGTGCTGCTGTGGGTTTCCTCTGGGTTCTCTGGCTTTCTCTGCAGTACAAAAACATGCCAATTAAGTGAACTGGAAATGCCAAAAATTGTCCCTAGGTGCATACAAGAGAGTGTAAATGTGGAAAAAAACTAAATACAGGTTTTGCCATAAATATAAGCTTAGAACTG
>JAZGTH010000685.1:0-11636 GCA_036877525.1 Chromobotia macracanthus
ACATTAAATTACTTTTCTCAGCTACTTTGGTTATTAGTAGATGCTGTCAATATGATTATATATATATATATATATATATATATATATATATATATATATATATATATATATATATATATATATATATATACCTCTTTACGTATCCTATCTTTACAGTGTTAAAAGCATTCAAATCGGATCCATTAAAGGCTATTTAAGCGACTTACAATTTTTCATAAATTAATCTTGGCTAGAACCCTCCCTAGCTATTAACAACTCTCAAACCTCCCTCCTTATCAAAGGCATTAAAAGAAACCACCTTTCCGCCCTGATACCAGGCAGTCTATTACTATTAATATACTCACCAGCTGCATTTACACTCTCCTGCCTTGGTTACCACTCAGTTAATACCGCTCGTACGCTCAACGCAATGTTCATCTTGGCCTTCTTTGGTTTTCTCCAGTGCTCTGAATGTGCGATCACTTCTTACTTCAACCCCAATATCCACCCCACAATTGCAGACTTGCAGGTTCTAGATAACGAAACAATCACTTTCTTTATTCTTTATTCAATCACTTTTCTTTATTTATACACGTCTCCCATTCAACCTTATCTCACTGTCAGGCCCACCAAGCCTCCTGCGTCTGTTCCTGAACTCGAGTGTCCTGTGTCTGTTCCTGAGCTTGAGCGTCCTCGTCTGCTTCTAAGAAGAAGAAGAAGAAGCAGAAGGGAAAGTCTGCTTTTCCCTCAGTGCCCGTGCCCAAGCCTCTGGAGATGTGCGTGCCGTGCCCAAGCCTCTGGAGATGTGCATGCACCTGTCTAGAAACCCGGAGATGTCTGTTCCTGAGCCTCCAGGTGAATCTGTTCCTGTCTGTGTCCAGCGTCTGCGCCTCCTGTCTGTGTCCCTGTTTATGTCTCTGTTCCTGGGTCCGCTCAGCGCTCCTAGTCCCTGTCTCAGTCCCGGTCCATGTCTCTGTCACTGGGTCCGCTCGGCATCCCCAGTCCCTGTCTCTGTCCCTGGGTCCGCTCGGCATCCCCAGTCCCTGTCCCTGGGTCCGCTTGGCGTCCCCAGTCCCTGTCTCTGCTCCCTCCACCTGTTAATCCTGTATTTTTGACTTCTGTTTTGATGCCCTTTTTGTTGAATGTTCTTCCCGTCTTGTGTCATGTCTTGTTCCTGTCCTGTGTTGTCCTCCAGACCCTGTGCCTGTCTGTAGTTTAATCTGTTCGGTCTGTCTTGTCTGCCTGTTTTGTCTTGGTCCTGTCTGCCCGTGGGTCCTGTTTGCTCTGGTCTGTCTGTCCTGCCCTGTCTGTCTGGTCTGGTCTGTCTGTCCTGCTCGGTCTGTTTGGTCTGGTCGGGTCAGTCCTTTCTGCCGCCAGTCCTGTCTGCCTTGGTCCTGTCATGTCCTGCTCGGTCCGTCTGGCGGTTTGCCAGCTCGGTCCATCTGTCTGCCTGGTCTGCCAAGTCTGTCTGTCATGTCCTGCTTCGGTCTGTCGGGCCGGTTTGCCAGCTCGGTCCATCTGTCTGCCTGGTCTGCCAAGTCTGTCTGTCATGTCCTGCTCAGTCCGCCTGGCCTTTTCGCCAGTTTGGTCCATTTGTCTGCCTGATCGGCTTAGTTTATTCGCCCGGTTGGCCCTGTCTGCTTGTCCTGTCTGGTCAGACTGCCTGGTCTGTCCATCAGGGCTTCCTGTTTGGGCCATCGGGTCTTCCTGATCAGCCCTTCTATGCTGTCTGCCTGTCTGTCCTGTTGATCCGTCTTTGTCTGTTCTGCCCTGTCAGTCTGTCTGTCTGAGTGGTCTGTTCTGTCTTGTTTGTCTGTTGTGGGACACCCGGTGATGCGTCCCTTTTAGGGGGGTTATGTCAGGGTTTCCTGTTCTGAGTATTTCTGGATTATCTCGACAAGATCCTGACATCCCTGCGTTCTGTGTCAGTGCATGTTGTTTAGATCCTGACTCCTTGTCTTGGTTCTTGCTTCTTGGAGTCGGGATCTGAATGCGTGCTCTGGATCCTCGTCTTGTGTGGAAGCACATGGCCTCTGTTTTGTTTACATTCACCATGTGCTCTCCAGTCAAGCGTGAGCTGAGCTCCTGAGCTCTCTGCGAGAAGCCCTTCCGGTGGAGCTTCGCTTTGTGCTTATTCCGCCTCCCGTCCGTTATGCGGGCTCGCCCGTTTGTTTTCTTGTCCCATTTTTACGCGGCATTTTCAATTTCGTTTAAGATTTTCTTAATTTTTAATTAATACTTTTCGAGAACCGAGTAAAGAATTAACCAATTTTGTAATTATATAAAAATAAATAATAAGGTTTCTTTTATTGCTAGCTCTGTTGCTCTCGTTTAAGTCTAAACTACCCGACCGCTGATGGGGCTTACCCGTCCGGCGCCGTGAGATTTCTAAACTCCCGTCAGATGCTGCGAAGCCCTTCTGGTCGAGCATTGAAATATTTGAACGCCTCCACGCGCTCATATTCATTTAGCCTTTTGGGGGATTCTTCTTGCGGCTGTCTGGTATTTATTCTGCTTTTTGGGGGAGTACTCTGGGTTCTGGCCAAATTCTGAGCTCGGAGCTCTCCCCTGGACAGCACGCTAAATATGCATCTATGATCATTTACATTTACATGTTAGTGCAAACTCTATTATTGTCTCTATTATTGAATTATTGAATTATGTCTAAATAATATGCTGGCTATCAAAATGTGTTGGGCAATGACACTAGTACAGAGCTTTTTGTAGGTGTGTTTGCTTTTCCACCCCAGGTGTCTGCTGTTGAACAATTCAACATGTCTGAATGAAAGCATTATATCATCAGAAATCACATGGTTAAACTGAACTGGTCACTTTTCTATTAATAGGCAGAGTAATATCTCCATAACCAGCCCTACAGTAACAGCTCTATAGGAAATACGTTTCCTGAGCAAAGTCATGAGTCATGATTCCAGTTAGCACAAATTTACATCAGAGGCTATGCCACCAGGAGAAGTTCCCTTTTAAGGCCTTTTCTAATCCTCATCATAAAATAAATAAATCGTTTGATAGTTTTTTTTACATGATAGTGTTTCACTGTTGCCTATGTAAAATAAATACATTTCTTATATTTATGGCAGTAGACAATTGTTGCTCTTTCTTATCTGTAAATTTCTTCAAAGCCCTGCAGCTGGAGATAATCAAGAAAAATGCGCTTAGTATGGTGGAATACAGCTATATTTTCTCCTTAATTGATGAAAGATATAGTGGAAGCATTTATTAAATCATTACCTGGGCAAGCAATATTTGTTTAAAGATTATTTCATATTTTGTTCATTCTTAGCAGTTTATCAATAAAAAGATTTAATTTTAAAAAATTGAGCTGACTGTGAAAAAATTAAATTCACGCTTTCAAACTTTCAGCCTACAAACCAAGAAAGACATTCATCTGCATACAAGCCGCTGCCCCGTGAGATAGCAAAGCACACTAGTGTCCCAAAGAGAATATCTTACCGGAGCGTCTTTAAAAGTACTCTCTATAATGACAAAATTCCCTACGGATTTCAATGCAATTCATTATATGCAATATAGTTCACTCTCTGAAAATACTGAAATGAGTAAAGCAATTTTAACTCACAAAATTGCCCTCAGATACCTTCTTACAAAGAGTCTTTAGATATTTCCTTGAAAAGTGGTAAGACACATTTGTTCTGCATGATTCACTTGTTTTGATGGCTTGTCTTTAAAATGTTATAGACAATAGATATTTTTATTAGTAGTATGTGTGTCTGTGGGTTACCAAAAAACCCTTATAACAGCAGTATTATACTGAAGGGCAAACTCTCAAGGATCCATTTGTATTTTAATCATAAAACAGACAGACAGGGTCAGTAACAGCAAACAGAACAATATAGACAAGACAGTGAAATAAATATGGTACAGGTGTGGGTCGAGGCAGGCGGACGGCGTGTAACAATCCAGTAACAGGACAGGCGCAAACAGTCCAAAACTAAGCCAACAATCAGGTGACAGGTAATCCAACAATAAAGGCAATAAGGCTCAGAAATGTCTAGGAGCTAAACAAACCCGCACGGTGAGCATATGAAGGCCAGAGTTTAAATACACAGGAGTTAATGAGAATCGGGTGAGAGTACAGCAGCAGGAAGCAGGAGGTGATAAACCCCAGGTATAGGGCATTATGGGAAATGTATTCCACGATGGTGCTAATTTTGGAGAAGGCTTCGCTGGTGGTGAGGAGGTGGAGCAGGGACATGGCGCAAGGCTCCTGACACAAGGAGGAAATCCAGCACTGGGGGTCTTCCCGCGAGGTCAAAGCCAGGTTTACCCTGGATACGTCCTGTGAAATTCTCCATTAAGGTAGAGATCTAGAATATCCGTTGCATCAACCCAGGATCCTCCTCTGGACCATTACCCCCAGTCTACCAAATACCTGGAGATTGCTCCCCCCGACACCTGGAGTCGAGCAGCTCATGTGGACAGATTAGCCTCCTCACCGGGACCTTGATGGGGGTGTCTCTCTAGGGTTCCCCTCCTTTGACTCTCCACAGGACCAGTTTTACCTGATACATGGAAAGTGGAAGAAATGAGGGAGAATTGCTTCATTCAAAACGAAATGATATGCAGAATGGTATCCTCCAACATTTGAAGGACCGACATACCAGGGTTGAGTTTTCTACTTGGAAATTTTAACCATAGGTCTCTCATGGACAGCCATGCCCATTGACCAGGACTGAAGCGGAGTCAAGGACATTGTACGTTGGTTGGCCTATTGAAGTTGACGTCCCGGACAGCGTGCAGGAGATGGAAGGCGTGTGCCGATCCCAGACCTCCTCACTCCGCTGTGATCCGTGACTGAGGAAGTTCTGTAGAGTTTGCAGACCAGCGAATAACGGCGGTTGGTAACCAGGCACACTTGAACAAGGTGGCATCCCTGCCAGGTTTGACAGGGAATTTTAGGCGTATTCGGCCCATATCCGAAAAAGCAGCTCCAGTCACCTGGTTACTGCCCAGCAGTAGAGATCTGAGGGCCCCGAATAATCTCTTGGTTGAGGCGCTCAGTCTGACTGTTGGATTGGGGATGATAGCCTGAGTTAGGCTGATGTTTACATTCTGTGGACACGATCCGAGAGACAATGTCCTCGTGCAAACTGAAGAGTCTGAAGACCTGTTCAACCATTTCAAATGCAGAGGGAACTTGGAGTAGAGGAACTAGTCGGCAGGCTTTTGAGAAATGGTCAATAATTTTAAGGATCTGTTGTATTCCCAGGCAGGTTAGGTAGATCAGTGAAAGAATCTATTGATATGCAGAGACCAGGGACAGCGTGGAATGTGTAGAGTTGGAGGTAGTCCCAGCTTGTAGCTGTCAAGGAGTCTTAGAGAGTCTGGCAGATAGAACAGTTCTTGATGTGAGATATAATGTCCACTGATAAGGTCGGCCACCAGGGCAGTTTGGAGAAGGTGGATTAGCTCATTATCCCATGATGGCCTGAGCAGGGATGTATGAACTTGGGTGATTAAAGCGGTTACGAAAGAGCTTCTGGAGCATGGAGTCAGGTCACTGGGGCAATCACTTGGTGGAGGTTGGCTGGATTAATCTCAGTAATGATATCCCTTTAGACTGGAGCGAGGAGGGTGGCTCTCAGAAGTATGTTCTCTGAACTCAGGAAATTGGAATTTCATTGAGGTCTTTGGAGGGATAGGCGTCTGTCTAGTATTCTTGGATCCCGGTCGGTATGAAACAGTAAAGTTAAAGCGAGTAAAAAACAAAGAAGCCCACCTAGCCTGCCTGGGGTTTGAGTAAACAAGCCGTACAGAGATATTCTAAGTTCTTGTGAGTCGGTCAAAATGGTAAGAGGTGTGTGCGCCCTCCTAGCCAGTGTCTTCATTCTTCAGCGCCAGTTTATAGGCAGAAATTCTCTGTTGCCCACATCGTAATTTCTCTCAGCGGAAAGTTTCCGGGGAATAAAAGGTACAACGAAACATCTGCTGAGAGAGCCCTGATGTTGAGAAAATTACCCTACCCCCAGTATTCAAAGCGTGCCACCTCCACTGAATGGTTGAGTCAGGATAATGGAGGTGGTGTAGTAGTAAAGCGGGTTTGAGCTCCTCAAAAAGTGGATTGTGCTTCAGGGGACCAGGATAGAGAGGCATGACCTCTTGCATTTGGTGAGTGCTGTCACCCCTGATAAACCTTTAATAGAAGTTATTAAAGGTTTAGAAGCCTTCTTAGCTCCTTGATGGTTTGTGGGCGTGGCCATTCCAGTTACTCCATAGATGCCTTCCCTCTCATCCTGGAGCACCCCCCCTCCTGGCTGATTATATGTAACCCAAGAGACATACTTGTACAGTGGAACACACTTCTCCTCTTTGGCGTATAACTGGTTCTGGATAAGACGGTTGAGTACTGCTCTGATGTTAAGCTTACGTGCTTTCAAACATGTCAGAGTAAATGAGAATGTAAGTTGATGTAGACAGCAATGAGCCATCTATCAGCATATCTCTAAACACATTGTTCATGAAGGACTGAAAATGACGGAAATAACTAGGTATTTATAGTGACCACTTGTTATGGAGAATGTGGTCTTCCACTAATCTCCCTCTCTTATGCGAATCAGTTGTAAGCACTTTACCCTTGCCCAGCTATTCTAGTGAAGTGGGCACAAGAGGAAGAGGTAAGCTGAACTCTGTGGTTATGTCGTTTAGGCCTCAGCCGTCTATGCAGGTCTCAGACCTCCATCCTTCTTCTTGAGCAAAGAAAAACCTGGCTGCAGGTGAGTTGGAGGGTGGATATATCCTCCTGGATATATTCTTTCATAGCCTCTGATTCTGGTTGGGACAATAAGAAGATCTTACCCTTGGGTAACTGTGCTCCAGGTATGAGATCGATGGCACAGTCTGTCCTTCGATGTGGGGAAGCTGAGATGTTCGGTCTTACTGAAAGCCTCTCTCAGGTTGCTGTTGTTCAGATGGTAAGCCTGATTCAGGCTTGGTATGTTTTTTCTGAGGAGCTGGAACAGAGGCTGGTGGTAAGGAGGCTGCAGGTTATGCAATGGGCAAGGCAGTGTGGTGACCAGTTGGTAATTTGCCCCTCACTCCAAGAGATACTAGGATTGTGTGTTTCTAACCAGGGTAAACTTCGGTGAAGAAATAACATAGAACTTTATTGTCTCAATGTGAATTGCACCAACCTGGAGTTTAACTGCTATGGAAGTCTGTAGAATTCTGCCCTTTCTGAGGGGTCGGCCATCTAGCGCCTCCACTGCAAGGGAGGAGGTACAAGGAGTTAACCTCGATCTCACGTCGTTGAACAAACTCATGGGATATGAAATTACCAGCCGCCAAAGAAACAATCAGAACCTGAGTGGGAATGGCCTGGTAACAGTGAGTTATGGTTACAGGAACCTTTATATTTGATGAAGAGAGTTCTTTATTGTTTCAGTACTCTCCAGGCTGGAGTCTTAAGCTGGACGGCTGGAACAGGACGACTTGACATGGCCTGGTTGACCACAGTAGAGGCACAAACAGTGTCGTACCGGCATTCTCTCTCCTCAGAAGTCAGACGAGTTAAACCCAACTGCATGGGTGCTGTTTGTTTTAGGTTCTGTAGACACATACGGGAAGGGGCATCTGGAGCGAATCAAATGGTCCAGCTGAATGGTTAGATTAATGAGCTCCTTCAAACTCTTCCCATCATCTCAGCAGGCCAGTTCTGATTGCAGCTTAGGGTATAAACCTTTGCAAAGAGTAGCTTAAGCGTATCCTCTACCCAGTTTGAGTGCGAAATTGAAGTGTATAGTCTACTGCCATCAGATCACCCTGAGATAACCCGGCAATTGTTCCCAGGACTCCTTCCCTCTGCTGGATGATCAAACACCTCCTGAAATTGTTATAAGAAGTGTTCGTAAGTGGAAAATTGGTACCATCCACCCAATCCAGAGCCCGGCCAGAGAGAAGAGAACTGACAAAGCGTCGGCTGGAATCAGTGGGGTACAGAGCGGGTTGTTGAGTGAGAAAAATGGAGCATTGCAGCAAGAAACCCTTACATTTGGCGGGAGACCCATCATACTTTTCGGGAAAGGCCATTCTTGGACTGACTGGAGCGATGGATAGAGGTGATGGCGTGGGCATGGGTGTATCAGGCCTCGTAGCTGGTTGTGTTCCTTGAAAGGCCATCACAAGTTTCTCAGTGAGTGTGGTGGGGTGGCTTAACTGTTGCTGTAGAGTGGCTAGGAGGGCAGCATGATTGGCAATCTCCACAGACAGACAGGTAACAACTGCTGGATCACTGTGGGGTGAAGTCTTCTGTAATGAAGGGAAAACACTTGAGGATCCATGTGCAGTATTTTAATCATAAACCAGGCAGACAGGGTCGGTAACAGCAAACAGGAACAATATAGACAAGACAGTAGAGTAAACGTGGTACAATCATAAATGTGAGGCAGGCGATAACAATCCAGTAACAGGGCAGGCAGCAAACAATCCAAAAATCAAGTAACAATCCAGACAGTAACCAAGTAATCCAACAATAAGGTAATAAACGCTCAGAAATGACTCTGTCTTATATTGCATTTAATACCGATTGTATTGTTCTTGTGACACTATTAGCAGGATTAGAGCATATATATATATATATATATATATATATATATATATATATATATATATATATATATATATATATGTATATATATATATGTGTATATATTTATATATATGTATATATTTGTATATATATATATATACACACACACACCCTGTTTAATTTAAAAAGTCCACCAATGAGTTTCAGAGGAAATACTGACGTCAGAGAAAATACTGATGAGGACAATACATTCCGACAACAGAACTTGATTTGATCTTGTGTCTAATGAGATCCACAGTTTGTCCTTCTGTTCCTTTTTCTTGGTCAGTCAGACTGCCCATATTTTCATTAGTATATATTCATGGTATTTTCAGCTTAATTTTCTGCCTGTGGACATTACTAAAAAGATGCAATATTTTTCAAGAAATGAGACACTGGTGCGGAAATGAGACTCACGCAGAGGAATATAATGAAACTTTTATTGGTAGCAACAGAGGCAATGGGAGAGATAGCAGGTGAGTAGGAGATCCAAAGGACAATGTGATGGTAACGATAATGAATATGATGAAGAGTCTTTATCTTACAGGAGAACATGGATGAGACGGATGGAGGACAGATGACTGCACACACCTCAGTATTTCGGTAAATATACTATGATTCCACACAGAGACTTGGAAGGTGACAGACGCTGGAGAGGAGAACTAAGAACACACTGGAGAAGGCACAGGGAGGTAGGACACACGGAGGATGCGAGAGAGTCGCTCTAGGCTATAAACTGCAGCATCATAGAGAGAGTCCACTTTGTATGAACAAGACTGAACACTGGCTGGATGTGAGGTGTACTTGAGATGCCAGCTTGATGAGGGTACAGATGAGGTGCAGGTGTGTATGATTTGTATTCTGGTGATGGTGTGCATTGGGATTGGATGATAAGAGAGCCCAGCAGACCTGTGACAGCCACACTGCTTGCATGTAGTTCTATTCTGTTGTGTTTTCCTCTTTGTGAAATGGATTAGTCAAGATTACTGCATGATTTTCAGAAAACAAGTGACAATTCTCCAGTACAAGACACTGATATAAGTTAGAAAATGTCAAAAAATAATTTTATAAAATGGAAACTGGCTTGTCCAGAATTAGCTGAGAATTTCCTGATTTAGATAACTCTGCTTTATTAGCACTAAATAGTTTTTTTATTATATGGTACTAATTCTTTTTAGCTGTTAGGAATAATATGATTTAAAAGCAAACCAATGTATAGATTCAATTCACATTTATTTGTATAGTACGTTTACAATACATATTGTTTCAAAGCTGCTTTACAGAAATGCATCAAAATGTACATTGCCAGAAAGCTGTTATTTGTAATGATTTAAGATTTGCAGATCAGAGTCAGCGTCCTAGTTTGGCATCTCTCTACACATTGTTGGATCATCTTTAGTCAGCTTAAGATGCTGGATCCATACTGGAGCAGGCATAATCTGAATCTGCACCAGGACTGATATCCCGAGATAAAATACAGAACAGAGAATAATTATTGTAGCTCCTGTTTAATAATGTTAAGAGCATAGAAATCACTTGTTTTTTGTTTTACCGGGGTAAAAATGGAAATAAGGTGATGAGATGCATTGTGATGAGATGAGAATGCTTGAATAAAGAGATGTGTCATTAATCTAGATTTGAACTGTGAGAGCGTGTCTGAGCCCCAAACAGCATCAGGGAAACAATTGTGAATTTGGAGCCAAATGCAAAAATGTTCTGGTGGACTTTGTGATTCTGGAAGAAGAACCTGAAGTCCAGAGTTTTGTGAAGCTTATAAAGCACGCATTAGCTTGTAGCGAAAAAGGTTAGTTAGGTACATAGGGGCTAACCAATTTAAGGGTTTAGATGTAGTCATTAGTACTTGTCAGTAATATGGAATTTAACAGGTAACCAGCGTAGAGATGACAAAATCAGGTTATACAGTCATATTTCCGGGACCTGGTAGAATCGACTCTTACGTTTGGACTGTAGCCTGTTTGTTAAGGGCTGAACAGCCACCTAGAAGTGCATTACAATATCCAATCTGAGGTCATAAAAGCATGAACCAGCTTTTCTGCATCAGAAATAAATAAGATGTTACACAGCTTAACGATGTTTCTGAGGTGGAAGAAGGCAGTTTTCTAACATATGCCACATGATTTTCAAAAGATAAATTACTGTCTAAATATGATGACAAGACAACCAGGTTCTTTAACTGTATTGGATGAGCTGATATGACATCCCTTCTATTTGGAAATTGTGTTCAGAGAGCATCTGCTTCACTTGGCTCTGGTCTATTGGCAATATATCTTATTTATGTATCTTATCTTATATATGTTCCTATTTAAATTTAAAAGAAGAAAATTATGAATCATCCAATGCTTTATATGTCTTTAACGTCTGATAATTTAGATAAGAAAATCTTCTGGTCTTGATGTATTGATATAATTGAGTACTTCATCAAGCACGAGCTCCGCTTGGTTAGGTTGCGAAAGGTGTTGTTACTATTTAGATTAGATTAGGATTCAACTTTATTGTCATTATGCAGAGCACAAGCACAGAGCTAATGAAATGAAGTTAGCAAATTCTAACTGTAAAGGTAGGAATATAGTGATTTTATGCAACAGATAAGTGCAGGGGTGTTGAAAATGCACAATATTTACAGGAAGTGTGCAAAATATAAAGATATGATTGAGGCAGAAAAAAATATGAAAACACACATAGATAGTTATATGCAAGAGTGTTGAGTAATTTGTAAAAATAGCATGGATGTTAAATGAATATAATGAATTGCAAATGTGGGTAGGCAAAGAAGAGCCCGACCATTAAACAATGTACATAAAAATAAGAGTAGTAAATGAGTTCATAGTAGTTAGATTTAGAGACATACTAAAGGTTTCTCAGATCAAACAATTGATAAGGAAACACCTAAGCTCTTTTTCACACTGGCTGCTGTGATAGACCTCCTGGGCACCACATTGAGTTCCTGAATGACTTAAGGTGTTCTCACTGATCTGTTATGACTGCCTCCACAAAGCTCTGATTGTTGGAGAGAGTTTAATATTCATGTAGATGATGC
>JAZGTH010000686.1:0-11635 GCA_036877525.1 Chromobotia macracanthus
AAAAGGAAAATATCTGAGTTTTTATGAGATTTGGAAGCATAATATTCCAAAGGAATTTAAAATTTAGAATTCTTTCATCATTTATCCTCATATAGTTCTAAAAGTTACTGATTCTTGTTCCCCATTGAATACAAAAGGAATGTTAGGAAGAGTATTAGTGACTCGTTTTATGGAAAAACAACATGAACATTATTAAAAATGCCCAAAATGTTCATAAAGAGCTGTAAAAAAGAGTACTGTCAGAATTTCCAATAACTTCTTTTTATTCTCTGTTCAAAGTAAGAAGAACCTTTTTTATCACACAGATAAAATGTCATAACATAATGTTATAACGAAATACATAAAGAGAAAAAGATGGAACAGAGCTCTGCCCAGAGAAATCATACCTTTTATTAGCAAAGACACCTGAACCCCATTTATCTCATTACAAGCATAGAGAAGACAGAAACATTACTAGAAATATTTCACAGATGAAAATGGAGGATGAAATGCAACAGTGAACAGTGAGAAGTTCACATCAAAAGCCGAAGTCCTCATTCTCATTCTCTGTCTCCCTCTGTTGACCTTCAAGGAACTGTAGCTACAGTAATGAATAGGACCATAGCTACATAACATACAGGGAACATTCTTAAATTGACAGCAGAAAAATTTAAAAACTTACAGAATTTAAAGAAATGTCCGAAACATTGCAAGAATCAAGTCAGCACTTACTTTACCCAATTTCTTAAAAAAATATAAAACATTTTTTTTCAGAGATAATTATAAATTCATCTCAAAATGTTAAACTGGCCATTTTATAAAGCACTGTGATGGTGGGGGTAGAAAACGTTTAATTTAGCGTTTAATTTTGAGAAATCTAGCCTCGAAGCCTAAGAAGGACTAGTCTAGAAAGGATGCAGCCTTCTGTTTGAGAAGCGCTCACCTGTGTCATGTGTGATACCAAACATGTGAATTCTGTTGTACCAAAAGCTTGCAATTCTCTTATAAAATTAATTATTTCCTGTTTATATATCATACATCTAAACAAAATATTTTCTCCAGATAAACCCGCAATTGTGTTTGCCCATTACATGAAGCAATGCATTAGGTGTAGAGTGACACATTTGTAATCATAAACATATTTCTTTGCACTTACATTAGCCTACAACTTATTGCACTCTGTTGTTTTTTACTTAGTATGCTACAGACATGTCTTCCTTTTGGAAATGAATCCCAGTATTTCTGCCATTTATTACCACATGCTTCTTTGATCAGAGTCTTTGTTTCTACCCTGCTTAAAGTGTTTGTTGTATATCTATTATATATTCTGACTGGCATACATTATATATTCAACTTGAGTGTTTCTTTAGCTATTTTGTCTGCTTTTTCATTTCCTCTCAAATTCAGGGTTTTTTAATTATTCACCACTTTGCCCTTCATCAATGGTTTTAAATCCCGATCCATTTGAACGCTTAATCTCCCGTTTTATATCAGGTCTCCACGTGGTTGCTGTTTTAAATGCCTGTTCAAAAGTTATGGCAAACTCTTGTATGGCTAACTAGAGCTAACTAGAGTTGTATGGCTAAATTAACAGCATATAAACCGTAATAAAAAGCCTAAAAGAAGAATTTAGCAAAGCTTTATGTAGCAGACAGTAGTTGTGTCATCATCTGTTAGGTTTAAATAATAATAATAATAACAATAATACAAATCATTGTATATATCCCAGCTTTACTATTGACCGAAATAACTGGACATTTAACACCTATTACAGTTTGTTTTGAATATATGTAAGGTAAGCGTAAACCCCAGGTCGCATCACTATGCTAGTACTAAACTATGCATATCAGAGGACATATCTATACCGTGAGTTTGTATGAATTGTAAACAGGCGCTTAAAAGAGTACCCATTTAAAACTCTTTAAGCCAATGGGATTACTCGGGGTCCTAATAGACATCGGATTCGAGTAATGATCTCAAGACACCGGCATGAGTTGGCAAATTCGTTGTGGAGTCTTAATATCAGAATGAGTTATTTGTTGACTGCGTCTATAATACAAGTAAGTTTAATTTATTTACTGTGCTTCTCCTGTTTTTCGCTCTAAACAATGCAGAGGGGAGAAAAACTGCGCGCGCGTAATCTCTAATGGCTCCCGTGTGTTTTCGTAAAGCATACAGTAGAGTAATGTTGGCCGTGTTGCTGGTGAGTTTTTATCAGTTATCTTCATTTCGTATATTTATGAAATGGTTATATGTTTAATGAAGACTTTTTCCATTTCATGTATATTACATTTCATATTACAAATTGGAACGATGTTGGTATGCACTTATCTTTAGTTTTTAGAGAGAGCCTATGTTTGATTGCGTTTATGCCAGTTTTTACTGAATGTTGGGCATGTGTGTATATATAACCTGTATTCATTTTTATGCAATGATCATTTATATTGAAATGTATTATTTCTGTCGATTTGAACGCTGTCCATATTGTTTTAACCCTTACTTATTATTATTTGTAAGACCGTGTTAGAAACTCCATATGCACGTGTTTTTATGTCATTATAATGAGAAAAACACTCCCTACGTTTTCAGAATTGCAATTGTCTGATTTAGCCACAAGAGGCCTCTGTTGTCCAATTTAATACTGCTGTTCAGAGAAAACTAATGTGTAAGATGGTTTTGTCACTGCTATGTGTATTTATATATATATATATATATACACTCAGAAGAATATATATGAAAAAATAACACTTTAGGTTTGTCTTAAAACTGATCATAAATGAGGAAATACATCCTGACATCTGAAAATGTTGCTGTCAGATACTGTTTGCCCTGTGTTGTTTGAAAAAAATCTGTAGTGTGAATTTATTACACATGTAATGAAAACGTGTGACCATTTTGTTTTTAACACAAGGGGAACAGTTTTATATTCGACTAGAGTTCCCTGCTGTGAATAACCAATTTAGGCATAACAGACTAAAAATTACCAGGTCAAATCAATAATAGTTTTGGATTTAAAATGTATTTGTAATTTTTGTTTAATTTAGAATTTCAAATTATTAGTGTAGTTTTCATTTTTAATTTAGTCAATATATTTATTAATTTATATACTTAATAATAGTAATTATGAGTATATTCTAGTTTTAAAGTAGACTATTCCCTATTCATTTGAAGTCCCTATTTATTTTTTATTCTAGTTAGTTTAAAGCAGTATGTAATAGTTTCATTTATGTTTTAAAGTTTTAATTTAGTTTCATTGGGTGGGTTATTTTTGGAAATTTTAGTTTTAGTTTCAGTTCGTTTCAATAATAAACTTGTTTGTGGGAAAACTGTCAGCACTGTCAGTTTGAAAAGTTTCCAATATTTTCATTTAAATTTTTTTGGCTTTGCCAAAAAAATATGCTAGTGAATGCTAGTGGATATGCTAGTGTATCCTGGTTATAAAGTTTTGCTTTGACCAACAAAATAGTACTTGTAAGGTGTTCTGTATGTAATATAAAAACAAATAGTTAACCACTAGCGTCATTGTAGTCTGTTTTGTTAAACAAAAGCATGATGACCTGGCAGAAGATGACAACACATTTGCCTAGGCTGGGCAAACTACTGCCTGATGTTTTGTGTATTTTGATAAAAGATCTGATTGATGAAAGAAGTGCATTGTAAATTTTCAGTTTCTTCTGTTGTGTAAAAATATCAGAACTATGTGTTGAGAGACTGCAGCAAAAAACATGTAAAACACCTTGTTGAAATGTGTGTTCTGATAAGTAAACATGCAGTACTTTTTGGTTAGAATGCCAGGACAGCAAAAAAAAAGGGCAGCACCTCAATTATTACAGTAATTATTTAATGATGCAAAATTTCTGTTGAATTTACCTTGCTACAGACTGCCATTACAGATTCTGCAAGTTGCCTGTGTCTAGTTTCGTTTTCTTTGTATTTGTTCATAAAGTCATACACCTATTTAGCCACAACATAATAGCATACAAAACTATGCCTTCTTTCGAATCTCTTTTTTTCAAGCCACTTGTTGAAGAGCAGTAGTGGTCAGCCACAGCCAGTGAAACTGCAGGCAGTAGAGAGATCGTCTCTCAGTTTTACATAACCCGTGCATAGCTCATGTGACCTTTAGCAAATGTTTTCTTTTTTTAATGTTTTATGACATCTGAAAATGTGTCCAAGTTAAGAGTTAGATGAACACTGCCACCCTCACACACAGGCTTGTTTAAGCCTGCTTGGTTCTATAAAGTTCGTTTGTGTTCATAACATAGTTAACATAACACAGAACATGTTCCAGCAAGCATAAAGCCTTATAACGCTTGTTAGACTGTAGTCAGCCATTGTAGAAAAAATGATGCCGTTGTATGACATTTTAAAGTTGTCCAGAAATAACCAGTAGAGTCTGCCTGGCAATGTCTCTTACTTCAATTTTGATTAAACATTAAGTTGGATGGACAGTGCAGTTAAAAAAGTCTTTAACAGTGTAAAATGGTAAAACACAAGTACAGGACTTAAAGTAGGATTCATCAGATGTTGCATTTAAAATTAACATGTTCCTGTAGTTCAGATGTTAGAGCATTACGTTAGTAGTGCAAAGGTTGTGGGTTCGATTCCCAGGGGAGGACATGTACTGATAAAATGTATAACTTGAATGTACTGTAAGTCACTTTGGATGAATTTTAGGATGAATACAGATGAATGGATGAGTACAGCAGCTGCATTTACATGGACTGTAATAATCTAATCGTAATAGGACTAGATTAAGACTAAGATAAAAAAAGTACACATGTAAGCGCATCAGTCGGAATGAATTGGCCAGATCTGATTAAATTTTCATATGGGTTGGAAGGGGTGGTTTAAACCTTTTCTGATCCGATCAAGAGGACATGTAAACATTTGATCAGATTGAAAATGAAGATAGAAGGGTCTGTGCATGTGCAATGCACAGAAGAGTTCACAGAAGATCCAGCTCTATGGCGTTTATTTAGATCCGAGGCTGTGACGAGCGCTCCCTCGACTCTCCCTGTGCTCACCTGATTTGTTCTACACGCTTGCTGTTAAGTTGACTTTTGAGACTCTGCAGACGGGACAGTGACTGATGACTTTGCTTCTTTGATTGGTCACTTTAAATACCCAGTCACCTACAGTCTCCAGCCTGTCTCTCACAGGTTAGGGTTGGGGTATAAATTATTAATTATTACAAATGTGAATAAAATGTGTATGCATAAATGCAAGTACAATTTACTCCAAAAAAGTCATCAAATTGCACCAATCTTGCATTGTGTTTTAACTAATTGGTAATCTAATGGAGTAATTTACCCTATTTTACTTAGTAAAGGTTACGCATTAAGAATCTGAGCAATGTAGACTTTTATAGACTTTACCTGAACACATTACAGTGACTCAAGGGGTGCAGCCATTCACAACTTGTACATGGATTTCTTTTTCATGTTTCAAGTTTCATGTGACCATAGAACCTGGTCTCATTAATAATGTCTGGTAACTGGATATATTTTTACTGGATTATTTTCTTGAAACCCTTCCAGACAACTTGATGCAGGTGCTGTTTCATGTTCCCAGTCAACTTGGTGTGCTAAGAAAAATGTAAATTTGGGAATATATGTCAAAGATATTTTACTCATAAGAATTTCGAGAGGTGCCAGTAATTGTGGCCAACATTTATTGGAGAAGATAAATTGTGATTTAACTTAAATATAACTTTTCCTTTACTTGATTAAATTGTATTTTATCATATTATTAGGTCAGAATAAGTGGAATTACAGATGGTTGGTTCAGTTATATAGTTTTCTTATTATTGTGTTAACCTTGATGGTAAAGCCATGAGATGTAAGATTTCTTGAACATTGTACCAAAACAAGTAGTTGTGCTGACTTATAAACTTTCTTCTCTTAAAAAAGACAAAAACTGCTGTATTTTTTTTTATTTTAATTTTATTAAAATTCAATTTATAAATTTTAAAGCTTTTTATTATAAACTTTATCTTAAACAAAGAGAACAGGGTTCTGTCTTTATTCTCATTAAAATTCCAAGTTAAATTTTTTCTAAATGACATGCAGGGTGAAACTTGTTCCTGGCATCAGGGTGGATGTCTCGCTTTTCTTTTAATGAGTACAAAGGTCATGGTACTAGACAGACAGATTAATACAAAAATGCCAGCAAATATGTGGTGGTGTCGATAATTCATTTCATTTTCCCTTTTAAGATCTATGAAATGGATGAAAAAATATGAATTCCACTTTAATTCTTCCACTTTTACAAAAGTTTGTAAATGTACAAATTAATATATTGAGATAATCACAGCTCATTTAATAGTTGATTTCTACATATACATACATGTATACACACATACCTGGTGTTGATTTTTGAGGACTGCATTGCGCATCTGTGGGACCAAAGATTGTTTGGTTATCTTTTTGTGTCTTACTAAATTTCTTAACTTTTCAGAAACAAAGAAGCTAAATTTATATTTAATCAACAAACCTGCAGACCGCTTGCATGTTTTTGGATTTTTGAAAGAGGTGTTTTGTTTCGATTCTGTAAAGAGGTAGATTAAAATTAATACTCGTTGTAATAGTCTTGCCCTATATTTGTAATCAAAGACAATAAATTTAATTAAAAATGATCTCAAAGTTGTATTTACCAGTGACAAGTAACCTGACTTTACAAGAGGGTTTCCCATTAATGCAGAGTATATACACTCCCTGGTCCAATGTCTTACATTCATCAAAAAGGAGTGATAAATTTGCAGTTATTTTTGTCCTGTTGTTAAAAGCACCAGCTTGTGTTCTGTTTCCAATGTTTATCCAGGCCACCCTTTCACCAGTCTCCTTTTTCCAAAATACATGTATATTTGCTTTGTCCTTAATTTCCCTCTCATTGCATTCACAAGCCAAAGTAGTATTTTCGCCCTCACTAGCTATAATGACAACTAAACACAGAACAGAAGTTCAGTTATATACTTTATTAATACATGAAACAGATTTGAAGCAAGAAATCTAAAAACACATCATTGGAAGGTAATGTAAAAAGTGAACTGCCAACCTCCGTTCACTCTGCTGATGAGAGGAATCAACAACAGGCTACACAAGATGCCCACTGACCTGTAGGTAGTGTGTATAAACAAAGGACAAAAATGCTGTTTTTTAACAATGATGCATTACACACCATGATACATGCAATAGAAAAAAAACTTTTTAAAAAGGCAATTAATTCTTTCCCAGTAAGACTGTCTCCAGAATTGGCAAATGTCTTTATAATATTAGACCATGTACTCACATTATTATCGGCCCTTATAGATTCAGTTCTGTATGTCGTCTTCACCTAGTTTCTGTTTATCTGTCATCGAAATTGTCTCAGTAGTCAAGGTGTGGCCAGTGGTTACTGTTTTGAACAACACGCTCTTATATTGGAGAAGGTTGGCCATCCAGGCAACAAAACCTGCTGAAAACCTGCTGAAAACCTGCTTGACTTGTTCTCGATAATTATGCCGTGGTATCTAACTAGTGAACAGATAAGGTGGAAGAAGTTAAAATAAAATGACTCAAAGCACTCGAAACGCCCTACACTGAGGACATCTGCTGGTCAAAAATTTGTTAATGCAATGAAAACAGCAGCTGCCATGACAATACGTAGTTACTTTTTAAGTTTAATTTAGGTTTCCTGCAAAGGCATTTTAAAATGTCCTGAAATACACACATTATGTATATTTACAAAATTGTTATCATCGATAACAGGTGAAAACGGTAATTTTACAGCCAATTACAGCAGATATAAAGTTGTCTTCTCTTAAGAGAAGGGCCTTTGTATTTTCTTGTCCATATCTACATAGGTTTTACATGAAGCCTAACCCATTAGTTATCACAGAGCATGAAAAATGTGCATGGCTTCATGAACAATTACAGTTTTGTAGCTTTAAATAAAAACAATAGAAATGTGTAAGAATGACAACCACATTGATTTTGTGTGCATGACAGCAGATTATTTTTCTTGGAAGTTTAGTGGAAGCTGATAACACTGACGGTGCAATTAAAACGCCACCATTTATAACATGGAAGAATGTCTGCTATTCATCTTTCTATACTGTGCATTATACCTTTTAACTTTTTACTTGAATTTTTGATTTGGTAACCTGGAAATTATAATATGTACTAGTACTTAATAGCTGTCTCAGATTTAAAGTATATGCTGGTTGTATGGTGATAGACCATGTTTAAAATCATTCAGGTAGTCTGGATAGGCAGAGTGAATGTGAAGGACACTGTCTGGTGAATGATGAAGCAAACATTCAAAATGATCTACCAAAACAGTCAGTCTGACATTAGGTTATAAGCAGCAGCCAATCACAGCATAATAACAGATAACAGGCTTTTATTTCTACTAACAGAAATGTATTTGTACAAAAGGTTTCTGGAATATTATTGTTTATTTGATGCTTGCATACACAGTGTCCTGTGTGAGCTGATGAGCTCCTCTGTTTTTTGGGGCTTTGATTATTTTTATAGATGCATATGAAATCTCTCCAGCTTCATTTCCCTGAAACAAGTACAAATAGTTAGAAGGGCTGCATGATATTGTGATAAAAATGTGATAGCTTGATAATAGTATAATGTAATTGTATAATAATTGTTTATAATGTAATCAATACTAAAATGCTTACATTTAACTTAAATTAACATTATATTCAAATTACGTTAACATTTTAAAAACTGAAAATGATATAACTAACATGCATGTTTCATTCTTTTTGGGAAAAGAAACACTAACATTTGCCTGCCAGTCTCTCTGCATCGACCTAAAACTTTCACTATACGTAACTTTGTGAAATATTAAAATAATGTAGTTCTTGCAAACCATTTCAGTATGCACATTCCTGATATTTTGATATATCTTGCAGCCGTAATAGTTAGTGTCAGTTATATTACAAGAACAGGGTTTGTATAAATCCATCTTTCAAAGCCAGACAATATTCTTAAAACAATGTAACTTTACACAGACAGTTACTTGATAACCAACTGAGTAAATGAGATACTTAGTTTCTTAGAGAGTAGAAAATAAGATACCTGCTCAGCTTGTTTACTTCTGTTTGATTTCTTTGATGCAGCCCTTAAATTTCCTGCAAAAAATATAAACATGTATAGCATTGATTTTAAATTAAGACTTGCTTTATCTTTATTAAGTGAACAGCATAACTGAATAAATGTACTGTATAGTAAAGCTGCAAAAGGACTTGTTAACCTTTCTGTTTTCTTCTTCTCCAGTAAACACAAAAATTTGACAGTGACAGTGAAAGAAGTACACCGAGTACAAGCAGCAATGAACCGCAAACAAAGCTGCAGCTGACAAGATAATGAGTGAAATCTTCTGTGTTCTGCTGCTGTCCATCTTTAGAGATCTCATCATCTAACAGTGTGATAAATAACAGCATATGTAATATGATTTATTTACTATGTAATACGAGTTGTAATACTTAAGTATGTTAAGAACCACCCAGCACTTAATTTAAGACTGAATTGCTCCACCAGAAAGGGTTTACTGTCTCATATATATATAGTACTGCATATTGTTTTTACATTTTTCATTGTTCATCTGGATATATTTCAGTGTTGTATATAGAATTGACTTAAGCTCTTACCTTCAAAGTCCAGCTTTGTGCAGTAATTTTGCTCAAGATGACACTTCATGCAGCAGTAGAGCATCAGATCAGTTCTGGTGATGTTCATCAGAATCAGAGAGTGAGTGTGTGTGGAAGAACTAACTGCTCTAATCCGCCCCTCATAGTCTGAGTGAATAAAGGAGGGTTCTGGTTTAGCTTTAAGTGCGTGATCAAACTCCAGCCTCAGAATTCTGATAAATGTTTGGTTTCCATCTGTAATGATCCAGCTGATCTCTTGATCATCTTTAATGTTACAGGAGATTGTAACGTTTCCTCCTGGATGAACTTTCACTGACGCTCCTTCAGTGAGAATCACAGAGACAGTGAAACCTGCAGATGAAACAATACACAATAAATACTGTAACAAATGAATTCAAATGATGTAAGTTTTGTCTAAATAAATAATCTTGACTCTGGATGTAAGTCACCATGGTATTTGATTTGATCTGATTACACGATGCTTACATATTAAAATACTCAGCATTGTTTTTCTTAGTCTTTCTACCGTACTACAGTATAGTAATAGTACAGTGTAGTAATTTACGTTTGCTGTTTTTGTCATCAATTAAAATGTCATTGGACCTTACAAGTACACTTTAAAGTTCTGCATTAAAAGCTACAAACAGCAGGAGACTAACTACTGACCATTTAACTGAAACTGATAAAATGACTCTATAGGCTATATAACTCCACCCACACTGGAAAAGGAAATTGTTTGAAACAACAGGATGAATATCTTTTATCATTTTTTTTCTTTTATTATAAATTGATATGATATTTTTTATGCCTTTTACCTTGATAAGTTACAACTTTACTGTGCAATTAAATCATGTTTACGTTGATTTTTTTCACTCTTAAAGTTTTTGTTATCTTTAATGCATTTTAAGCATTTAAATATCTGCATTTTCTATGATTATTGTCACATCACATAGCACATGGAGTGATTATATAGTTTTGCTAAAACTGATGCAGATCTGATTATTTCAGATTAAATAACACTATAGACTTTTAAGACACCTGTTTGATGACCAGTCAGACCCAGCAGCTTTACTGATTTATAATGCACTTGCAGCTTAGAATGAAATGCATTTACTGTATTGATCACTGCTGTTATATACTTAGTACTCTGTGATGATAACCAGGCACTTATATACTTGTTCAATTAGACTTATTTACTTGACTCATAAAATTATTGTTTTCAGTGTTTTGCTGAACTCACCCTTACTTAAAATTTAATATACTAGTATAAAAAGTTAGATGAAATATAACTCATGAGCTCACCACTGCTTGTTGACCGCTTCCTGTGTTTCTCTGAAGTCAGTTTGGAGTTTTTAGAGGCGTGAGTCATGCTTTACTGCATTAACCAATTAATGGAAGAAATGCATAGTAGATATGAAAAGATGATCATGCCATTGGTCATTTACATTTTGTATGCTGTTTTGCCAACAATCATTTCCTGTTAGTTCTGTTGTCCGCCATGTGTCAGTCATGGTCAACATAGCCCTCACCACATTGACCAACAAATGTAAGACAGGCCAGAAGGGTCCCAGAGAGATCTAGAAGCCATTATATCAGAAGACGTTCATAATATGTACTTTTCATACAGCGGACGTGTGTGGGGGGGGTTTGCTATCAATCATAAATAAGACAGATATACAAACCGTAAAACATGTTAATGAATGTTTAGGGCCAGTAACTTCTGGAGGTCTCTGTATTGTATTTGAGTCACGAGTTGCAAACGGCATAAACGATTGTGATACGTGTGCAGTGCATTCAGCTGTAGTCCACAGAGAGAAAGACAGAATGACAAAGATCATGAAACAGTTTATATGTGAGTATGTGTAATATTAAAAAATAGACATCAAACAAAATTACAATTTTAAGAGCTGTATTTTTTGAAAGACTATCAAAACGTGTAAATTCACATTGGATGTTAATATTACTTTTATTAAAACGTTTATTGTTTTATCTGCAGGTTTCACTGCCACT
>JAZGTH010000624.1:0-37897 GCA_036877525.1 Chromobotia macracanthus
CGGTGTGATTTACACAGTGCCTACAACCTAATTCGTATTCGTGAGGAGGGTGAATGGAAGGCGGCCTTCTCTACCACTAGTGGACACTATGAGTATTTGGTAATGCCCTTCAGCCTGGCCAACAGTCCCTCAGTATTCCAGTCATTTATGAACGATATCTTCAGAGATATGCTTTACAAATGGGTGATCATTTATATAGATGACATTCTGATTTACTCTCAGATGTTTGAAGACCACACTTCTAATACTGAATACTGGTAGATGCTTCTAATACTGGAGTTGGCTCGATCCTCTCCCAACCCCACGGTTCTCTTCCCAAGATGTTTCCTCGTGCATTTCTCTCCCCAAAAACTATCACCCGTTAAGAGAAATTACGACATGGGGAATAGAGAATTACTGGCCATGAAGGGTCTACTCATGCTTTCACGATGTTAACCGACCATAAGAATTAGAATAATTCTTTCTAATTAGCACTTAGAATATCTTTGGTTTGCTAAATGTCTAAATCCCAGGCAGGCTAAGTTGGCTCTGTTTTCTACCCACAGTCACCCAGGGTCTAAAAATACTAAGGCAGACGCACTCTCCCACCAGACGAAGATGAAGCTCCACAGTTTCCTCTTGAGGAGAATATAATTCCAGAAAGACTCCTCGTTGCTCCCGTACAATAGGATATTGTCACTGATATCAATCAAGCCAACAATCAAGATCCACCACCCAGGCTTATTACAACCCTTACCTACACCAGAACGTCCTTGGTCACACATTGCTCTTGATTTCATTACTGATCTGCCCAATTCGCTTGGAAATACCACCATACTCACCATAGTTGACCTTTTCTCTAAGGCTTGCCGACTCATACCACTACCCAAGCTACCCTCTCATGTCAGCCTTACTTCAGGATATCATGCCCAGTCTAATGGCCAGTCAGAATGTCTCAATCAAGAGATAATCTGGTTTCTTTGCTCATATTGTCACTAGCATCAAACAGATTGGAGCCAGTTTTTTTATGTGGGCAGAGTATGCACAGAATTTGCTTGTCAAGCCTGCTATAGGAATGACTCCATTCAAGTGTATCCTGGGGTATCAACCACCACTATTTGACTGGTCTGACGAACCCACTAACCTCACCTCTGTTACCGACTGGCTCCAACACAGCAAAGAAGTATGGGATCGGGCTCACACACATCTCCTACATGCTGTAAGACGTCAGACACATCAAGCCAACCAGAACTGTCATCCTGGCCCTGCCAACATACCTGGTTAATGGGTCTGGCTATCTACAAGAGATCTTTGTCTCAAGCTTCCATGCAAGAAACTCAATCCTGTCGGTCCATTCAGAATTTTAAGACAAATAACTCCTGTATCTTCTCATTTAGACCTTCCTAGTAACTATCATATCTCTCCCACTTTTCATATGTCTCTGTTGAAACCCACTGGTGGTCCAGTCAGAGAGTCGGAGGAGGGACATGGAGAGCAGGCTCAAATTATTGGGATCAAATTAAAACTTGTATTACTTGTATTAAAAGTAATTTTTTTACCAAGGACTTAAAGAAACACTTATGAGCAGTTGTTAAGACGATACATTTATTGACAGCCTTCAGCGGTGTTAGATGCCTGCTAAGTGTGCCTCTGACGTAGAATAATATTTGCAAACTTTGTATTGACTGTGATATGACCAATTTATATTATTAAAACTTCAAATCACAATAATATTAAAAAAGTCGAACAAGAACAAACCACTGAGAAGTCTTCTCTGAACTGTTGTATTTATTTAAATGTTATATCTTTGGACAGATTCAACTTTATCTAACCTGAGAATAATAAAAATAAGGTAGAATGTGTCATGAATGTGTCATGCACTGAATAGCAACATATAACCCAGTGTTTCCTTCATTATCCTTATTCTATATATAAAGGCCAAATTGCTGTAATGTGGGGACTTTTTGTATCTGGCATTTTGGTGCACTGGAAAATTATCTGTCTGGGTTTGCAGACATCTCTAAGATATTTTCAACTGCAGCAAGCTCACTGATCTGCCACTTAACATAGCAAAACCCAACACAACACTAGATCTGCAATATTAGCCTATTATCGGTTCACACAGAGGCTTATAGCCGTGTTAGTTGTAGTAAGGTGACTTACTATGCAACAAGCTACGGTATAAAGCTACCAAACATGCTAGGTATTGTTATGATCGCTAACATAGCAGACCTGTGGAGAAATACATTAATTATCATCATTTTTTGTCAAAACTAATTTATTAATGACTCTGAAATGAGAGACCTTGATGGCGTATTTTTGACAGTCATTTCACACACCACACTTCGTGGTCGTAATTTGCATGTCCTGTGTAACAGAGCTGTAGTGAAAACAAGCCTTGTGTCTGTAAACTGTCATAGTAGTACATTTAGAGAGTTGTACTCAAACACATCTAATATTAAACTGTCATGGCCATAGATTTTGGAATCCAGCTCTGACAAAAAAACAGAATTACATACAATAGTTTTTAATTACGCACAAGTAAATTAAAATTACACACAATTGTTCAAAATTATGATTATTTTTGACAGTGATTTTATTCCATACTTTAAAATCTAAAGACTGATTTGATGTAATTGTTAATTTATCTATTAAATTATTGTTACTACAATATCTAAACACAATGTTACAATGCTAAAATACATTCTGGTACAGTGCCATTTTATTGGGAATGTTATATGGTGTTACTATCGATGTGTGAACGAAAATGACTCCAGTAATTAGAGATGCACCAAAATGAAAATTCTGGGCCGAAAACCGAAAATGGCTTATTTTAAAACACTTTTTTGTATAATTAATTGTATTAATATCAGAGTTTTTAATTTTGTGAAATTTAATTAATCTTAACTGAAAACCTACAAACCAATAAAATAAGCAAAAAATTTGAACAAAAGTATCAAACCTAGTATTACAACTAAATATTTTAAAACAAACCTATATTATTCTCCAATCAGTTATTTTCAACATAATCAAATTTAACATAATTATTGTGCAAAACAGCAATAATACAAACTAGAACCAACCTCAAACTGTAGACAATAGATGTAGCCACAAGTCCAGAACAAAGTTACACGGCTACACACATTTTATGTAACTGCACATAGGAAATTGAACTGCTTTCTATTTCAGTAAAAGTGATAGGTTTCTCTTCAAGAAAAAATGCTCAGCTTTCTGGGAGGAAAGACAATTTGTAAAACCGGCCATTTTCGGCTCAAAATTTTCCCCGGCCGAAAGGTCTGTGTATTCCTACCAGTAATAGAAACATTGAACCTCTGAACCAAAAAACACACAAATTCATTTAAATCTTTGTATTATGTGGCATGAGTTTTTTTTATTAGATTAAATAAACTATGGACAGAAACAGGTACAGAATGTACAGAATATACTAATTATCGATGTACAGTGCACATAGGATTCTGAAAAAAGTTTCCTGTTTATAGGAACAGGTCTCAGATTGTGGGTCATATTTAAAATGAACTGGAGTTTATGAAGTGCAAATAAATATCAGACTGCTGCTAAGACACAGTAGCAAATCGCTATAAACAGCGTTTCAGTTACAGTCTGGCCACAGGGGAATCCAGATCTGATCTGTTCTCATCTACCCTATTTATTTTAATGTTTCTAATTTGATAAACAGCTATCAACAAACAACTCAAGTAGCTTGTTGTTTTAATTTACTAAAAATCCATTAAAATGCAATTAAAGAAGGTAGAAGTGTTTAACACTGTTAAAGACAATGGAGTAAGCATCACCAGTAAGATCCTCTTTTACACAAATGAGTTTAACCATGGCAAATAGCGAGACACTTTCTGTAAGACATAGCCATTGTTACAATTCAATCCTGAAGGTTGGCTCACTATGCCTGTGAGGAAGAACACCTCTCGATGAAGAGTGAGCACTGGGCTGCCCGATCCAAAGATGCAGTCTGCTTTAGCTTGAGGAATAGTACATGACATTTTGTTGGTCACCTAAAATAAAATCAGCTCATTATAACAATTACTTTAAATAACAATGATAAATTAATGGTAAACTCCAGAGTTTCCACACTTTGTAACCAATGAATTTTCATGACTTTTCTTTGATGTTTCCAATTGTTTGTCATTACTAGATAAAAATCAGTGTGGCTTGTTCTTCTGTACTCTAAAGCCGCCCCTTTTATTCTGTACAGGAGTACGTCAGTGATTTTATTGTCATCCAAATCTAGAATGTCTGTTTTTTTCCCACTGTTTTTTGACAAACGCCAAGACAAACGTCACATCCTCCATGAATTTGTTTGTCCAAAAGTATGAGTTTTATTACTGAGAAGCCATGCAGATTTATTTTACAGAAGTCCTTATAAGAACAATTACCATCTGAATAGGGCTTATAAGCAAATATCCAAACAATTTTAAAATATCAGTAGAATATATATTAAGTCCAATAATTTAAAATCTTATTTTTCCATGATGGTGGAAACCCTGTAACCTCATGAAACATGTTACATTGATTTATCGCTGACAACCAACCTGACCAGAGTGACGCTGCAGACAAACTGGCAGTTTTTCATAAGACAGGTGGTGTAGTAAGAGGTTCCCCTGAAACCCTGTTGCACCTTCAGCATCCTTCCAGCTGGTGATTACACCCATATAGTTGCCTGCCATGAGCACACTATCAGCAAAGTCCCTCTCCGGCAGGCACGCTGGCACCACACTCTTCTTGAAGACAATCCTGTCTCTCAGCTCCACCACGGCCATGTCATTCTTGGGGTTTCTGTCAGTGTAACGTGGATGGACATGTACCTGCTTCACATGAAGCACCTGTTCACCCACTTCAAGCGACGTCACAGTTTTACCTGCAGAGTTTTAGGCATTACAACTGTGACCATCACAGACAGTAGCTGTTTAATGTGTTACAGAACATTTGACTAAACATGAAGAGACTCACCCACTGCCACCTGGAATTTACTGAACTTCCTCACACACTGAGCTGTGGTAAGAACAATATTCTCTTTCAAGATAACACCGCTGCAGAAACCGTCTGAGCCATGACGCAGCATCGCCTAAAAAGTACACTAAGATCAGCATCCAGAAGTAGTTCAGGTCGGCTCTGCACACACTGTATGGACATAATGTAAAGCGTCACTATCAGAATTGTTTGGGAGAGTGAATCGGGTTGTAAAACTGGTCACTAAAACCCTAACTGATTTCTGTTTTCTGATTTTTGTGGACAGACTGAGATTAAACACTGTATACTGTATATGAACACACTATAAAGAGAAAAGATGAGCTACTGTTTTTTTTCACCTGCCAGGGACACTCTGCTGGGCCACAGGTGAGTCCCTCAAAGTTAGAATGTATGTTAGATGATTGCTGTCGGTCCCACTGTGTTAAACTGCTCACTTTTCCACATGGGAAAGCCACTGAAGACCAGAAAACAGTTAATCACAAATGATTTAGCATCAGCTCTACCCAGCATCCAAAATGAACACTTGCCAAGCACCAGTATAAAATGGCCTTTATTAAGTCAATAATATGAAGCAACTTGCTAGTTGATCTGTTCTTTCCATTAAGCCACAAAAACAAAAATAAAGGATACAATATACGTTTCTATTTCATTTACTGCACTTTACTCCAAGATACACAGTTTTCCCAAAGAATTGGCTACTTTAAAAATGTTGGCATCTGATGTTTTTTGTCCACAGGTTAAAGGCCTGACACATTGCATGTAATTTATTCTGCTGTCCCCCCCGAACACGATCATGAATCATGGAAAGGCCATTGGGCTCTTTTAGGAGAGTTTTTATTGGCCATTGGGCTGGTTTTCTTGTGAAAATCTGACAACCCTGACAGACTGGCTCATCATTGACACAGTGCAGAAAGAACTGAATTTTGAAACTTTGTAAAGTTTCACATATTTATGACTGCTACACTGGAGGGTTTATCTGGCACACTGTCACTTCCAGCGCCTGTCTGGACGGATGCTGTAGTGTCTCACTTACCGGCTGGCACACACTGCTCCTTCTGCTGCAGTTTCCAGCCGTGGGCACACAGGCACTCATACGACTGATAGCCTGGCTTACAGAACTGACTGCAGCCTTTGCTCTTATCTGTGGGACACACTGTTTGATCTACATGTAACAAAAATCAACAAATGATGTAAGGATCATATAAGGACAAACAAAGAAGGTCTGTGACTGAAGATAAAAAAGATACTGAACAACATCAATGCTTTTACTTAAATTAGAATCAGTCATTACAGTTATTTCATTTTCGTTTATAACCAAATTCTTAATTCAATTAAATGAATAAATTAAAGTAATCAGAGACACTGAAAACTTGAAATTGGAAGCAATCAAAAACCTTATAGCAAAATATTGCTAGTGATCCAAACTTGTTTTAGTTTATGATTATATATTATAGTTTGCATTTTGAATTTCAAATTATTTACATTTAGTTTTAGTTGTTTATGAATTTTAGTTTCTGTTTTTATTTTAGTCTTTTTATTTCTGTTTCAGTTTATAGTTAATACAGATGACAGCAAATGAGTTGGCTGGGACAAAGTTATATATTGTTTTTAAAGTAAACTATTCCATATTGATTGTATATTATATATACATTCAAAACTGAAAATATTTTATGATAATTTTTATTTTGTTTTAGTTAGGTAATGGTTACCTAGGATAATGGTTTCAATTTTGTGTGTTATATAACATTTACTAGTAATAAAATAAAGACATCTCACTATTTAGGGCTTAAAATTCAAATGAAAGTGTTCAAGTTGCCTCCTTCAAAATAATGTTGGATTATGTCTAATTTAACAATAATATCTAGTTACAAAATGGACAGCAACAAACATTAACGGTCATTCTCAGTTAGTTATGTTACCTGTCTCACAATGGGTTCCTGTAAAGCCTGACTTACAGATGCAGTCATAACCCCCCACACTGTCTGAACACATGGCTCCATTTTTGCATGGATGGTCAGCACACTGGTCACCATCTAAATCAGCGTGAAAACATGGTTAATACATTGCATGTGATAATAAACTGCAAACATTATATTACAAAATCTGTGTCACTTCACTTTAATATCAGGCAGACTAAAGATGCACTACATCTTTTTATTCAAAGCTACACGTAACTGAAAAACACTCATTTTAGTTGAATGACACTGAGTAGGTGGTCACTCACTGATGTCAACAATACATGAAGACAGGTACACTACAAATGTGATGTGGTCACATGGTTTTTGTGATCCAATCACAAAAAGTTTTAGACCCGGTTAACATCTGTATTTAGCACTGCCCACTTCTGATTGGATCACCAAAACCATGTCTTAATATTAGGTGTAAATGGAGCCTAGATCCCACCCTATCTTATTGCTTATTTATGTATGTATCTGCCTGTCTGTCTGTCTGTCTGTCTATCTACCTATCTATCATTATTATCAACATATATGGTTTTCTGGAATATCTAAAATGTGAACAACTGTGGTCAAATTTTGGTCCAATTTTTGTATGATCTCTTGTAATACTCCATACATAACATATGCAAATCAATGACTTATTTCCTTTTATTTATTTTGAAGTAGCAGTGTACAGTAAGCAGAATAATGCACAGTCCACTTCAGGTCAGGATCTGGCTGACTGTATGTTATCTGCTAAGACACTGAACAAAAGCTCATCTATTCAATTTGACTGATTCTGAATCAAGGCAACATACTGACTGATTTCACTGTTCAATACGAAAAGATTGATGGAGCATCAATAAGATAACCAAAATCAGATTTCCTTACATAATAAATCATCATCATGCATCTTTGTTTCTGCAATATTCTCTACTTACCGATGTAGACAGACCAGAAGATATCCTTAAAAGAACCAAAAACACAATCCATTTATATTTGAATATAATTACAACTGTGTGTAGTGTGTAAAAAGTGTGTAGACAGACTCACAGTCCGATAGTTATCCTGAAAGACCTCTCTTGCTTCTTCATAATCACACACTTCCTCTAAACACTCTCTCTCCAGGTTGGCTGGGAGTTTCGTCTCTTCGTCACCTGTGTTTGCTCTCCTCTGACGGGAAATTAGGTTATTTGCATCCCGCTTTTCCAAGAACAGAGGTGCTGAAGTATGCATGAACAAATGAATGTTACTTTGTACAATATCAAATATATTCTACAACTGTGGTAGTATCCTATGGAGCTAGATCATTACCATTAATCATACATTTACACAATATAATTAAGGGGTGTTATGATTGGTGAATCAAAAAAATTGGAATTTGCGAATCTGATTTTGTGTATTTATGAATCGTATTTTGAATTCACAAATCTGATTTTGTACATGTGAATCGTGCTGTGCATTTATGAATTATATTTTGTAAACGTATGATTAATGGTAATGATCTGGCTCCATAGTATCCTGACACTTAAACAATTTGTGCACATGCCTTAATATAGTTTGCTTTTAAGTTTGTATGTATAATTTATGCTTCTGCATTGCTTTGGTGTTTCCTGCACTGTAAAAAAAATTGTTGCCTTAATTTTTGAAGTAAATTTAAATTTTGTCTAATGATGAGTTGCCATAACATACAAAAAGTTAATGTAAATACATTTGTTTACAAAAATTTTATAGTGTTATATTTGTTTTACTTAAAGTTGGCACTTGTCTGTCTGTGTTTAAAGTTCATATAAAAGTGTTGTTAAATTTTCTCCCATAATATGCTTTGACTCTAGTCTTTTCACTGAATTAACTTTTAATACATTTTTTTTGTTTATTTGAAGGTCTCCAAGTCATAATCTTGGTGGTCTTTCTAAAATTTCCATCCAACTGTTTTTTCCATCCAACATTTACAATGTTTTCTAATGATTACATTTGTTTGACAATTTGTTTTATTTTATAAACTACTCAAAGAGCCATGAACTTGTGCCTTTTAAAACTTAATGGCCATTTAGTTTTTCCCTAACGTTAGCTTAGTGATTTGGCATGTTTAAATGAACAGAACAGCAGCACATTCCCCACACTGGTGAGCACACTGTAGAAAAGATCCTGAAACCTCATTGATGGTCTCTTGCTGACTGCATTTTGTGTGTGTGTGGATTATGTGTGTGGCAGGACACAGTTAACGAGGTCAATTTGCCTGACTACAATGCCTCGAGATGAGAGCCAGGTGGGAGCGGGTCTTTATTGTAAGAGGCTCGCAATGAACACAGACAGCTTCCTCAAGAGCTGACTTCTAGCTATTTTTTTAAGGTTTTTTGCCTTTGTTATGCAACTGGCAAGAGAATGGGGTCAGAAAGCTCAGTGAAGCAAGAGAACTATGGGGTCAGAACTGTTGCATAATACCAAATAAACAGATAACAATTCACAAAATATAGCTGCAAGCTGCAATAACAGGCCCTAGCACTACAGTACCATCGATACCTGGTGAACAGAAAATGCACGGCAGTCACATAGGTTTAACTAAAAAATAATAAATATAATAATAAATTATAAAAATAATCAATTTTGAAGTCTTTTTAATCAAGTCAGTCTGTAGTAAGTGACACACTTCCTGCTGCCAGCTGGTGGCGCTATATCTGTGACTCACAATAGCTACATCATTGTGATCAGCCCACAACACCAAAAGTATTTCCCAAGTTTGATGAAAATCACTCATATGTACATGCAGAATATATGAGACATGTCCTGTTCCATTTATTGCCATAAATTGATTGCCTCACTGTGGCAACACCATACAATCTGTTTTTTCTGACCAAGTATGAAGCCATCACTTTAGTCAAAAGGAGGTGCTCCAAAAAACCCCACCACCACACCCATGTTTAAGCTTTTGCCTATGCCTAACGACTGACCATTATGGTGTGTGTGCCAAATTTCATGCCATTTCAAGCATGTTAAGCACCTCAAATACACATAAATGTGGTTTTAAAATTTGACACGTTGCCATGGCAACAATATTTATCACAAATCCATTTAGAACTTTATGTCAGCATTATCTCTACATTATTCTGACATTATACATTATTCTACATTATACAATCTGTATATCTAAAGTGATTTAGCTAAATGTAAGTTGACTATTTTAAAGTTTGTTTTAAGTTAAAACACTTCCAGTTGGTGGCGCTATGATCGAAACTCACAATAGTCATATTTATGTCATCAGCCCAGCATACCAACCATATCTGCCAAGTCTGATGCAAATCAGTCAATGAATGCTGTAGATATTAGAGACTTCCAGTTTCCATTTTTTGCCATAATTTACCGCCTTGCCATGGCAACATCGCTTGAGATACAAAAAATCCCTTTGCAATTTTGAATCTTCAATGTCTTGGCATGATGCTTACTAGTTTTCACAAGTTTCGTGACAATCCAAAATGTCTGACTTCCTATTGGGCAGTTAATGGGTGTCAGAGTGAAAGTTGTTCGGGTTGACATGACATGACACGTACGTTTCGTACAGGTGCGTGCATGATGTTTGATATATACGGCATCCACAATCTAGCCAAAAAGACAACTTTGAAAGTACGCTGACCAATCATGGCATTTTCTAATTTCAGCCAATCATAAAGTATTGTTAAGGTGCTTTTTACTTATAACATACCCTCGTCCCAATGTACTCCTGCAGCTCAGTTGGTAGGGCATTGCGTTAGCAGCGCAAAGGTTGTTAGTTCGATTACCAGTGGAGCACACATACTTACAAAATGTATAACTCGAATGTGCTGTAAGTCGCTTTGAATACAAGTGTCTGCCAAATACAGTGTGCAGTCTCAGGCATTACATTACATTATATTTAATGTAATGTAATGCCTGAGACTGCACACTGTATCTTTATGTATTGGTTCCAAACTCACTCCTACACATACACGTCCTCTTCCACCATCTACATTCAGTAAACAAGCAATTATTTGGTATTATGAAACAATTCTGACTAGATTTGTGGCTGTTGTGCCCACTCGCAAGCCTGTCCCAGGTCATAAAAATGGCAAAGCTTAGTGCCGCTTACTATAAAGCAGTATTCGCTTAGTGCCCTTAAAGAGAAAATAAAGCAGACAGTCACGTTAACGATATATACAACCCATGTATAAAACCCATCAATAAATGGGTTTTACACTCCAATCAAAAATAATCCTAGAAACATATTAAATCTAGTAATTTGAAAGAAAACTAGATAAGTAAAGTTTGAGGACAAACTTTATGTTGGCTTGACAAAGTAATTTTTTAATTGTTTAAATAGTGAATTGTTTAAAAAACGTTAGGTCTGACATTTTCTAACACAATGGTGACAAGTTCAACATGTTTTAATGTATCGCCAACCTTTAAACAACCTTGACGATACACTAAAAGTGTTACGGTGGAGGCTCCCGTACTGCCTCCCGGAACCACCAGAGGGAGCCGTCACCTGAGTACTAAATCATGTTTGGACTACAGTTCCCATAGGGCCACATTCCTGGGGCTGATGACTTCCTGCTCACCTGATATCACTTAACTCTTGTGTATATAAACTCCAGTCTGTGACGAACTCATTGTGAAGTCTTGTTTTGCTCCGGCTGACATTTCTGAGCCATTTCTACTGTTGATTGGATTACCTGTTATTACCTGGACTGTTTATCATTTCTCTGATTGTTTGCTGCCTGCCCCGACTTGGATTGTTTATCGTTTTTTCTGATTGTTTGCTGCCTGCCCTGACCTTGGATTGTTTATCGTTGCTGTTTAGCCTAGCCCCTGATATACCTGTTTGCTGTTGTCAACCCTGCCTGTTCAACTATTCTATTAAACTACTGCAAATGAATCCTACCGTCTCTGTCTCCTCATTACAAAAAGTATGATTTTTGCACGTATTACCATGATGCCAAAATATTTTTACATGGCATTTAAACCTTTTGCTACTACATTTTAATCTGATATTGGTATATTTTAGCATGATGTTAATGTGTTCAACATGAATCTAACATCAATTAACATTGTTAGCACGTTTTAACATCAATTAGCATGATGCTAGATTGTTTCAGTATGATACTAACATGTTTTAATGTGGTTGGTCATGTGACTCTAGTCAGCACCCACGTGACCGCACAGCATCCTGGTGGTTGATACAGGCCACCATCACTGTGTTATCTGTCCAGACCAACACATGTCTGCCCTGGATTAAAGGTCCTCTGTAAGGCAAACAGAACTGCCAGCAGCTCCAAACAATTTATGTGCCAATGCAGGTGATGCCCTGTCCAGAGCCCAGACACTGCATGCTCATTGCACAGGGCCACCCAGCCCATGTTCAATGCATCGGTTTTGACAACCATCAGTCTGGACACCTATCCTAGGGGAACACCTGCCCATAGCAATGACAGGTGAGACCATGGGCTGATGGTTTGGCGACATCACAGAGTGATAACCACCGAAGCCAGTGCTGGAGCAATATCATATGTATCAACCCAAGCGGAACTACTGCTGCCATATGCCCCAATAGCCTCTAAAAACGTTTTAGAGGAACCGCAGGCCTGTTCCTGAACGAATGCAGGCAGGTAAGCACTGACTGCGCCCTGTCCTCTGTGAGACAGGAGGTCTTACTGACCCAGTCCAACTCCATGCCGGGAAAAGAGATGCTCTCCACCGGGAAAAGCTTACTCTTTTCCCAGCTGACCTGAAGCCCTAACTGGTCTAAGTGCCATACCACTAGGTCCCTGTGCTCGGTAAAGAGGACACCGTTGAACCTGGCAGGAAGCAGACTGTGCAAGGCCTTTTGACCTGGCTGAAGGCAAAGTTATGACAAGGCAAGATGTGCTTAATTGCATCCATCTGCTGCTTCACCACTGAGAACATCGTCTAACCCAGGGTGCCCGCCATGACCTTAGTCGATTGCATTATGGCCTGGTTGGACCTACCCTCATGCAGGTCCTTTGAAGCCTTGGCTTGATGGACCTGCAAGATCGCCAAAGCGTGGAGAGCGGAAGCAGCCTGTCCCACGACTGTGTAAGCCCTCACCAGCCCTCCACCGTCTAGGGTAGTGAGAGCAGACAAACCAGCAAAGTGGGTGCGTACCGTTAAAGGCACTTTAAAGAAGTTTAAAAAATAGTTTTTAAAAAAATTAAAAATGGTGAAAAGAATTTTGTGACAGGAAATTACAAGAGGGCGCTTTGTAATCGGCATGACCCAAGGAATCAGAAGAACTGTTGAACTAAGTTAGAGACTCCAAATTTGGTCCAGTAACATTTCATACTATCATCTATCTGTGTGCCTATGTGTGGCTCTGTGGGCTGCCTCAGATGCAGTGGCGAAAGAAGAAGAATATTAACAGATACAATAGGGGTCTTGAAGGGGCTTGACCCCTAATAATAATCCACCTGTAATGGTACCACTGCTCAGTACCCTCACCATATTGGCTCAAATGCAGAAGAAATAGGACTTAGCACAGGCTCAAAAGTCCTTTTTGTCCATGATCACCTTCATTCAAAGCCAACAAAACCTGTGACAGATTGTAGAACTGCAAGATATAACAAAACATTGTACTTTCTTTCAAATTGCTACATTTATTTATTATACTTTGACTGAGTGCTTAATTTCCACTTTAACTTTACAGTTTACTTAACTTTACAACTTTACTTTAGCAGTTATTTAGCCAAGCGTGTGCCTCAAAATCACAAGATGTCTCTGAAAACTTAACAGTGTAAGTTAAATCAGGCATTACATAGAAAAATGTAACACAGCAGAGATGATATGTATTTTGTAAAACTCTTTTTAACTATTTTTAACTAATTAGAAGCAACGCAATTATTATTTTTTTATAATTATTAAATTGTGTTGTCTGCAATTGTAAGTAATTCTTAAAAGAACAGCAGAGAAAAGGATTTTGTCTGCCTGTCATAATTTGGCTAATTACATTGCGTTAACAAGCAATTGAACAGGTGTACTTGGTAAACTGACTAATGAATAAATATATAGATATATAATATTTGGAGGACCTTATGAAGTTAAGGCACTAGTTCTAGAGCATTTCTTCTGTAAAGCTGCTTTGAAACAATGTCCATTGTGAAAAACACTATGAATAGAACTGAATTGTATTAAATATGTAATCCCCTTCGTTACAATTTATAAGACAATTAAACAAGTCTCATCATCTAAATATGGATGTATACATTTAATCAAGTTATCCTGGGATTATTGAATGTAGTTACAATTGTACTCGTTATCATACATTCTTAAGTATACTGTTATATAGTACATGATATAATAACTATCATGTCAGCAAAACACAAAGCAAACTACAGATTACCCAATATATGTTAAACAATTACAAGAACCGCTATATACCGAAATACTATGACCACTAGTGATAGTAAACAGGTTTTGTAGAATGGCAAAAGACAGAAGAAAGCAATTTAACTGCTACTTTATTTTCCTAAGTGTGAAAGGTGTGAATGCTTAATGATGACTTTTGTTGTTTCCGGGTGGAAGTTGTTTGTTATTATAGTATACTTATTTTTAATTTGATATGTTGGGAAATCAAGTTGTCAGGTTTTAAATGTATTTCAGTGACGGTTATATAGACATTATGGCAGAAATCAACTTTCTTGGCAATCAGGTGAGTATAAATCAATTCATAAAACAGGCTGACTTTAATTTCATACTAAATGAGTTTGTGCTTGATCATTGATCTGGTGACTGATGTTAGTTAATTCAACGCTGGTAAGACTCGACCAATCACACTAAAGCATTTCATAAACACTGCGGGGATTTGAATCTAAACCATGGACACTGGGTTGCATTTACTGACACGATGCACAACATCTATAAAGCTTGCAGTGAGATGCATTTACCTGTTCTCATGCCCAATCCAGCGGTCACAACACCAAATAAAAGTACGAGTAAAAATATCCTTCCCAGAAAAGCCATGATGATGGTCTGCCTGAGAAGAAAGCGGGAGACGGTGAGTACTGCCTTTACCACTGTTTTCAAACGCTTTTATCATATTTCTGTAGTCTATTATGTTTCTGTGATAAAACAGCGTAAGTCAAAACTAATGAACATGTTTTCTAAACAGCAAAACCATGGCACATCCTGAAATGTCTCGCGTAAAAGAGGCTCGAGATGAACTCGCAAGAACATTTAATTCGATACCAACGGCACATAAAGCAAGGGTTGTATGCCGCAGATTGTGGTGTTAATGAAGTTAAAGTGCCGCGTACGCTCATTGTTGTTTCTTACGATATTAGATCGTGACGATAGCAAAGATAACGGGTGACTCACCGTCAGAGTCGATGGCGCAGATCAGACGAGATTCAGATGTGTGACTCACAGTCTGATATACTGATTGATCTGACTTTGATGTTTACGACTATCATACAACGGCTATTAAACCCTGATCAGATATCTGCTATTATTCTGTACTGAAACACCCCACCCTTTTAAAAACACCACACGAGGGCGCAGATGGACATATACTTTCGATCAGTTTTACGCTGATGTACTGTAAAACCCGCATAACTGGATTGTATTGATAGATGATTCAAATTTAATGAATTGTTTAATAAATTGGAGGTAAGATTTAATTTAGTCTACTAAAGGGCAAATTATTAGGGCCCGAACACTTAAAGTTTTCCTTAGGATTATTAATATTGTTTATTTTTTTAAGGTTTTCAGGGACTTTGGGTCTCCTAACATGAACTAATAATGAATTATATTTCTATGCCATTTAATAATTTTTAATATTGTTAATTTTAACAACTACTAATGCATTATTAAAATAAAGGTTGAATTTGTTAACATTAGTTGCACTGAAAACATGAACAAACATTGAACAGCTGTATTCGTATTTACTCACATTGACAAAGATTAATAAATATGAGCAAATGCATTCATATTAGTTAATACATTATTTAATGGTAACAAATGAAACCTTATTGTAGTGTTAATGTAATTTTTACAATATTAAGAGCAATAATCAACGATTATTAATAATTTTCTCATAACACTGCAGCCCTGCCTTGTAATTAATTCTTTTTTATTATTTTCCTTAAATTTGTATTATTTATATACATATATAAGAAGTTTGAGACAGTGTGTTGCGTGTGTTGATTTTTGTAGTCACCGATGGCTGGAAAAGGTGAAGGTGGCTAAGCGTGCCTACAGATTTTGCCTTCACTGAAAATGTACATCAAAGCTGCCGAAGGGAAAACCGTAACAGAACCATCTTCTAAATCATTCAAGGGGGCTCAGATGATTGTTCAAAGATGACCTCTTCCTAGCAAAGCTCAACTTCTTTCTAATGGTGGCTAGGGAAATCACACTATTTTTGAAGTTTTACCAGACAGACGTTTGTCATCAATAAATGTTGCCATTTATAAATGGGCTCTCACCAATATGTTTAGAAGTCTAATGAAATTTTCACACCCAGCATCATGAAGAATGCAACAACTCCCTTAAAGCTTCTACAAGTTGACTATGCTGCCCCAGTCAACCACATGGATGTTACCAAACTGAGAGTGGGATTTGTCACAAAGCACGCCCTGGAGGAGCACATAAAGAAAAACTTGGATGCTAAGAGGCTGAGGCTGGAGTTTAGGCAGAACTGCAAGCTGTTTTGGCTAACGATTGTCTCCATGCTTTTTGAAAAGGCACCATTTAAATATCCTCTTGTGAGAACACTTTCTGTTTAGGATCCAAGAGTGTTCCTCAAGAGCAAAGAGGTAAGCAACCGAAAACCCACCACTGTTCTGCGGCTCCATGTGGAAACTGGGCGCATTGAAGACAAATGCTGAGGGAGTTTGGTCACTTCTATGACCACAGCCTAATGACAGCATCAGATTCCTTTAGAAACTTCACTCCAGAAAGTGGAAGTTTGGATGTATTCTACCACAAACATTTATCCAACAATACAGAGTGTCGCCATCTATGTGAGGTAGTGAAACTTCTCCTGATCCTTTCACATGGCCAAGCCTCTGTTGAGAGAGGGTTTTCAGTCAACAAGGAGGTAATGGTGGAGAACCTCAAAGAGCATTCATTGATTTCCCAGATAACAAAATTAAAATCCAAAAAGAAGAGACTAGAGGAGGATATGAGGGTCCTCCTAAAATCTGCTAATGACAATGCAGAAAAAGCTGAATCACAAGGAAAACTAAGCTTCATCTCAAAGTTCAATGGCCTTCGAAGAGCAGCAAAAGGAAAGAAGTCTGGTGACTTCGGAGAAAGCGTTAGCTAAAAAACTGAAGGACACTCTTTAATAGGCCCTACCCTGTTTGGCCTAACCTCGGATAAGCTAATTATTGTTTGTGCGCTATACATTTCAGTTTCATTTTTGCACTATTTCATTGCTGTTTTTACACTTGTGCTGTTAATTGCGGTTTGTTTCCCAACTCAAGAGTCTAAAGGGCACTTTTATGTTAATTTAAGTTATTGATAGTGTCATTCATGCCATGTTTTTGGGCCTGTCATCACTGCTTGTGGTTATTTTGTATTTAAAACTTGTTAAATCAGTCCTCACCTGTTTAACTGTTTAATGATGTTTTAATGACTACATTGTTTCCAGCGGTATTTAATTTTGTATTTATAATGATCAAACATTTACAAAAACTATACTTATTTCACTTAAATAATGAACATAATAAACAATGCCCTTTTAAATATTTATTATTTCTAAACGTTAATTATTGTAAAAATGGTAAATACGATCTACGTAGAACCACATTTAAACACTGAAAGTGGAAACACTGCATTCCATTTTTCCATTCACTTCATAAACTGCATTCTAAGTGTTTTCCATGCACATTTGGTATATTTATTTATTTGGTATTTTTATTTGACTGAGGTAGGTTATTTAGGTGATCAATGACAGACTGCGATAAATTGATGGGTTGAGCTGGTGACATTCTCCACACACTGCACAATCTGCAATAGCAACAACATAATGGGAGGCCAAAGAATAGTTTTCTGTACGTTCAGCAGCGCTGAGGAATAGATGTATATATAAGATTTAACCTCTTTAATATAAGTATGCAGAATTATTTTAAGTTATAAAAAATTATACCACAACATGAATGTATAATTATTTTATATACATGTTTTTTTTAAATAAAATGCTTTATAATAATTACAAAAATCTAGGTCATCACGCATTCTGATTGTCTTAATTCACAGCTGTTAATGTGGAGGCTCCTGTACCGCCTCCTCCAAACCACCGGAGGGAGCCTTCCCCTGAATACTAGTGTAATTCGAACTACAACTCCCATAGGGCCACATTCGTGGGGCTGATGACTTCTACACCTGTTTCCTTGTTTGTTGGACTATTTAAACCCCAAGTTAATGTGTGTTCTTGGCGAAGTCTTGTTTTGCCCCAGCTAATACTACTAAGTGGGTTTTCACTGTTTGGATTACCTGTTATTACCTTGGATTGTTTATACTATGTTTGATTTTCTGCTGCCTGTCTCAAACCTTGCCTGATTACCGATACTGATTTGCTTAGCCCTGGATATAACTGTTTGCCATTGTTTGACCCTGCCTGCTATTGTGAGTCTTAATACAATACTGCATATGGATCCAACCGCCTCAGTCCCTTTGTTACACCAGCACCCACAAACATAGGTTATACATAAAATGCTTTTTTAGACTATGTTTACTTTACTGTACTGGTCAGCAGTAAACATATGCATTTTATATATTACAAAGGTCACAGCAATAAAGACACTACATGAACGCTACATGAACATTGGACAGGTCAGTCTTCTTTACATCTGACAAAAAGTCTTCTTATCCAGAAGTTCTGTGCTGAACATTGATAAGTTCTTTCTCTTCTCAAACACAAATGTAAACTGTTCCGCTGGAGAACTCTCAATAACTGTACTCATCCAGTTCTGCAATTGTAGAGCTTTTAGTTAATCTTCATTGTCTATTAAAAGGGCACTGGGAAATTCTAATGTGCTTTCAAAATTTGTTCTGCGGTACCAGTCAACTGCAGACATGGTGTCTCAAAAGAATATTTTCCTGCATCAAAGAAGATGTGTTCAGAAGAGGTTCAAGTATTTAGTGTATACTGATGTTACCAACAAATGCTTCAGACTTGTAGAGCATATACAGTTCATAAGAACTGTGTTCATTTATAAGAAATGTGTTCTTTTGCAATAGTTAATGCTGCTTATCAACATTTGTCATTTAACACCATAAATTCAAATCCCTAAAGTGATTTAATAAACACTAACATTAAGGGTTTCCATTCAGATCTTAAATTAGATTTGCACTAATATAAAATAGCACATGTATTTAAACAAATTGTTTCAAAAAAATCTCTAGCCAGAGTTTCGCTCACCTCACTGTTCTTGTGTCCCCACGTGTCCTGTAAGTGCACAAAAGCTGCTTTATGTTTTAGTAAATTGACTATTGTCTTACGATCCTTTGCCAGAATACTGATTTCCCATAATGCCACATACCTGTGATTGACCATTTTCTGTGCACCTGTTACTTATTTCCCTGCCAGTATATAAACTGTTGAATAACTCTCATTCTCTGTGAAGTCTTGTTTTTCCTGGTGACAATTCTGAGTGGTTTCTTCAACATCTGCGGCTTTACTGTGTTTTCAATCTTGGACTGTTTATTCTGTATTTTTTTCTTGTTTGCTGCCTGCTGATTTTTGGACTGTTTTTGATTCTTTGATTGTTTGCTGCCTGCCACAACCCTTAGCTACGATACATCTGTTTACCGGTTTTGACCCTTCATTACATGTACATCCAATATGTAGCTCTACATTTGTTTTAATAAAAATATAGTTTTACACTACATCATTACCTTGGTTTATTTAACTGGTCAGCGTAGCACCCATGAATAGTGGTCCACGTTATGTTTTTGCTTTAGCAGATTCTGCAGTGCCTGGAGAACAAATGTGTCACCAGAAATAAAACCGCCTCTTCTGTGCGCAACACCGATCAGGGTCTGTCAGAATTAAAAAGTAAAGGACATGATTTGAGGAAGATCCCCAAAATAATCATGCTTCAAACACAAAGAATAAGAGGCAATAGCAGTAATAATACGTTGCATTTGATAACCTATTTGAATACAACCTAATCAATGCAAATAGACATAATATAGTTGTGTAATGACACATTATTAAGGTAAACATGCGTATGATACAGTATAATAATACTGTGAATGCCAAAGCTAATTAGCATGTTTTTCTCTTGGCAAATTCTGAAAAAATGTTTGCAGTTACCATCGGCGAGTTGTAACTGCAAACAATCGCGGAACATCAATAACATATACTAAATAAACATACACATACTGTAAGAATATAATTTAGTTTGCTGTGTTTGTATCATCTATTTTCTTTAATACCAGATTAATTGGATGTCATGAGGAGGTACCTTCAGCAGAGCTCTGGTAGCAAGAGACACAGACATTAGAGTGTGGTTGACTCAAGCTCGTTTATTTCCTCATCAGAAGCAGATTATATAGAACATAACAGGATGCACCTAAATCTGTATCAAGCAATCAAATAGCTGGGTTATATTTTATTACCATATACGGTTAGAAACAACAGCTTCAGGGTGTATTCTAGACTTCCTTATGCAACAGAGTATATGTCATTCGAAAAGAGATATCAAAACTCATTAACCCTTAAGGGATGTTTACAATATTCATTAGTGTGGGGAACTAAATAATCTAACACATGCATACACATACAACGCATTATACAGAGCATAAACTGTGCAGAGATGAGCTTTCACCAAATTGTCTACCTTTGTGCAACAACGTAAATCAGCCCGTGTGCAACAACTTTGGCTCCTAGGATAGCCTTTTGTACAATCTGACTGACTATGCAGCACTCATAAACGTCACCTTCACATATAAACTCTGCATAAATAGATTTTTCCTAGTGTGTGTGTATATATATATATATATATATATATATATATATATATATAATTGTGTATATATATATATATATATATATATATATATATATATATATATATATATATATATATATATATATATATATATATATATATATATATATATATATATATATATATATATATATATTATATATATATATATATATATATATATATATATATATATATATATATATATATATATATATATATATATATATATATATATATATATATATATATTTTATAATATATATTATATATATATATATATATATATATATATATATATATATATATATATATATATATATATATATGTATATATATATATATATATATATATATATATATATATATATATATATATATATATATATATATATATATATATATATATATATATATATATATATATATATATACTAGCTCTCAAAAATCATGCCACAGCTAGCTGCCGCTACTGTGATTTGAGATTGCTGTCTCTCTTACAGTGACGTTGGTGTTAGACGTGGGGCTTTATTTCTCGTTTTGTCACATAATCATAAGCTGTTGTACGGTTCACATCGCAAGAATTTACACTAATCACATACCTCATAAAATACGTATGAATTCCGTGAGCTAAAGCTTGATCAAATGGCATCTGTGGTGTACACAGTATAAAATACATTTAAAACTAAACTCTTACATATACATATTAATAAACAATATAAATGACCCATTACCTTGTCTTGTTCAATTGTGGCTATGTTTTCGTTGTGCTGATCCATGTCATGTAAAGTTCAATTCAAAGAGACTACAGACGTGTGACATGTCTATAACACTCAAGCGTCACGCAAGGCTTTTGTGCAATTATCCATCATTCAGACTGTCATTACCAATTGCACCAAGACTGGCTTTGAGACAGCAGCGCATACCCTATGCCAGGTAAGGGACCACTTCTTACCTAAATGCATATAGGGACTTTCCCAACAATGAGTGCATTAACTTCTCATGCAGCAAGGGGAGCAATGTTTCAGACAACCGGGATAACAAACCTGTTGTTCGAGATACATGTATGGGAGATATGGACAGCTCCTTGGTTGCCTAATACACTCAGTGAGGCCATAAAAGTCAGGATGGTTATCTAGAAAGGTGGTCCTTGACACATTCAATGGGGGGTGCTACCCCAGGGAAGATATGAATAACGTGGTAACACAGAGCTCGGCCCAAGAACAGAATGAGTTACAGGGGTCCTGGTAACATAAAGACACATGGCTAACAGCTTGCTGTCCTGTGCAGTTGCAATTCATTCAGCATGGCTTTGTCAATAATTCAATGTCCAGGTGGCATTCTGGTTATATTATGCATTTGTCACACTAACCAAATGCTCCATAAACGCAACATTGCCATACTAGCCATTAGCTTCTGCCCTAGAGTCTTGGTTTGTGTGAAACATGACGGGGACACGCCATTAGTGTTGCCAACGATTTTAAATGAAAAGTAGCTAAAGTCTGCTTGAAAAGTTGCTAAATGGCACCGGATGATGTCACATGCAAATTTACATATTTGTGATGTTACCAAATCAGTTTTATTCTGACTAGTGTCTGCAGTTATTAGTGGCTACACCTCTCACTTACTTACAGTACAGCTGAATACTTAATAAAGCTGTTCCCTTTCATTTTTTTCTGCGTTTGTCATCAGACAATGGAACAAGTATAAAAAAATAGTAACTCAATGTGACCTGAACTTATGCTAAAACCTGATTTACAAATAAACATAAAGCTAAAGACAGCAGCTGTGCAGTGGTTTATGATATATTTACATGCAAAATAATCATTAGAGAGAAAGAGTCTTCCTTATTTGTTTTTCTCACACAGTGTGCCTCCATCTGGGTTTTAAATTACGTGCACTAAAGTCTACTGAAAGAAGCTACGGTTTGTCCAAAAAGTCACTAGATGTCACTAGTCGCTTTTTTGAGAAGAAGTTGCTAAGGTTGTCTAAACAGTCGCTACATCTAGAGACAAAGTCACCAATTTGGCAACACTGGACGCATTCCACGCAAATCAACATATTTAACGTATCATTCCAACCCTAATGGTAATTTTTAATTGCTTGATTTTATCCATAGCAAACATAAATACAAAGATATTTCATTTTTGACATTACAGTAAACAACTTAAAAGACTATGTGAGGAGAGGAGTATCTTGTCAGCAAGTATGTTGCAAGTCAGTGCTCAGGAGCAGGGCCAAACGTAAGGTTTTATGAATACAGAGGTACCGAAATAGAGCTTGCTAGGGAGTTCAGGGGTAATGTAGATTTAAAAGCATGTCAGTGGGCAGTAGCATAAATAATTTGTCAAGATAACAGATTCCTAACATGAATGATCCACACTACAAACTGGAAATGCAGAAGATCTATAGTTGATGTTTATTTTTTATTTTTATTCAGTATTATGACTGTATTTATGCTAGGTGTTTGCATTGTTAAAATGAATACATTATAATAATGCTAATCCCATTCTGGGCACAGTGGACAGTAGGTCTACTTACAGTGGACAGTAATCTAATCTCCTTCATCTTTTTCTCTTTTTTCTTATCTTGCCCTGTATTTCTTTCTCCACAAATCATAGTCTTTTCATTGTGTCAGAAAGTAAATGTAGGATCAATTGATAGTCATGTTTTATGTATCATTTTCATAGATGAATTACTGAAGGCTTCCGGGAAAGCTGTAAATAGTAAATTAAACAGTTTAGTTACTAAAATAGTAAATTATTCTTATGTCTAATATGTTTTAAATAAATTACATTTACAATGCAACACACTGTAAATATGTTACAGTAAATAATACTGTACAGTAAATGTGTTGCTATATTGATTGTTAAATTAACCAGATACCACTAGCTTGTGACTGTTAACCATATATATAACGCAGTTCCATAACCATATATATAACGCAGAAAAGATGCCATGACGCATGTGAGTCATGGCATCTTTTCCATGCATTATTGTTACATGCACTGTTTGCCACATGTTTAGTGTTGCCTTCTCTGGCAGCGCTGAGGGTTTTCACATATGAGCTGACACCGTGAAAACTACAAAGATAAAGCATATATTGTATAAAACTCACATAAAACAACATTATACACAAACTGTAAAAAACTGTAAAAAATATAACAGACTTAAACATGAATTTAATTTTGTGCGCCCTCTTAGACCATGCAGATAAATTAATTATTTTTCCAGGCTATGTGCCATCTGCTTTTCTCTGCCATCATGTAAATTTTACCCATAATGCAACGCTCCAACATTCAATTCAACCATGTGATCTGTTACGCTTTAGTAATACCTCTTAAAGTACCCTTAACTTAAAACATTTCAAACAAGTATTTTTAAACAATAAATGAACTCACATAAATGTATACATCTGCGTCCTTGACATTTACGAGTATTGACCCAGGTTCATGAATTACCCAGCTCTGCCCACCCAGGCATTACGGCCACGATCCATCTCCTGCAAAAACGGTTTTGGTGGCCAATTTTATCAGCCGACACTACAACTTTTGTTAATAACTGTACCATCTGTCAAAAGTCCAAGATGCCTAGACAACTCCAGGCAGGCTTATTACAACCCCTACCCACACCAGAACGTCCCTGGTCACACATTGCTCTCGATTTCATTACTGATCTGCCCAATTCTCTAGGAAATACTACCATCCTTAGTTGACCGTTTCTCTAAAGCTTGCCAACTCATAACACTACCTAAACTACCCTCTGCCTTCGATACTGCTGAGCTCCTTATCAACTATGTCTTCCAGTTCTACGGTCTACCTGAAGATATTGTGTCCGACTGTGGTCCTCAATTTACCTCCAGAGTTTGGTCCCTGCTATTCAAGAGTCTTAATGTTAATGTCAGCCTCATGTCTGGATATCATCCCCAGTCTATTGGTCAGTCAGAACATCTCAATCAAGAAGTAATTTGGTTCTTGCAATCATATTGTCACTAGCATCAAGCAGAGTCAGTTTTTTTTATGTGGGCTCAATATGCACAGAATTCGCTTGTCAAGCCTGCTACAGGAATGACCCAATTCAAATGCATCCTGGGATATCAACCCCCACTATTTGCCTAGTCTGGCAAACCCACTAATCTCCCATCAGTTACCGACTAGGTCCAACGCAGCAAGGAAGTGTGGGACCGAGCACATACTCATCTCCTGCATTCCGTAAAATGACAGACCGATCAGGCCAACCAGAACCGTCTTCCTGGTCCCACCTTGGATTTCACCATACAACGATCCACCAGCGATTTCTCGATTGAACATGGAGCTATCGATTCAGGCTACCCAGTTAGCATCTCATCATCAGCAGCTAACTCGGCTAACCATGCTAACTGAGGAGCTCGTAAAGACACTCCAGAGCATGCACCTTTCTCCACCCGCTTCCTCACCAGCACCTGTTCCCTTGCCAGTTAGCATATCTCCTGTTCCCACCAATTCAATCAGTCCATGAATGGCCTTCCCGGAGCTAAGTGTAAGGGTTTCCTTTTACAATGCTCATTGTTCATTAACCAGCAACCCTCTCTCTACTCCACAGAAACAAGCCGCATAGCCCTCGTCAGCTCCTTACTCTCTGGGATGGCACTTGAATGGGTCTCTGCTGTATGGCGAGGATGGAGCAGTTTTCCCCACATACGAGGCCTTCCTCAAACAGTTCCGAGAAGTTTTCGAACACTCTGTGGAGGGAAAATGCCCTAGTGAAAACTACTATCGCTGTCCCAGGAGGAATTAACTGCGGCTGAATATGCCCTCTCCTTCCGAACTCTGGCAACTCAAACTGACTGGATAGAGACTACGCTCAAGTTACTGTTCTTGAAGGGTCTAAATCAAAAGCTCCAGTCCGAATTAGCATGCCAGGATGGGGGAAGGAGTCTTGCTAAGTTAGATCTCACCATTCAGATTGACAATCTAATGCGCTCACATTGCCCAGATCATTCTCTATCACCTCAAACATTGGGTAAACCATATAGACATAAACCTATGCAGCTCGGCTTTACTCACCTGACACCTGAGGAGCGAGAACATCAGAGAAGGCACCGCTTATGTCTATACTGCGGTCAGTCTGGTCACTTCAAGTCCTCTTGTCCCGTATGACCATCAAGAGAATCACAATGGGTGAGTGCTGTTACAGTTCCCATTTCTCAAGCTTCTACTCTAAGTGTTCCCTTTTAACTAATTTTATCTAATTGCAGTATTACCACTCAAGCCCTAATAGACTCTGGTGCGGCTGGCAATTTCATCTCCAGTGAATTTACCCAAAAGCATCAGATAACCCTAACCACCTGCAATTCGTCTCTAGCAGTGGAAGCCACAGATGGACGTCCACTCGGCAAGGGAACCATACAGCAAATTACAGAGAAGATTAAATTACTGGTCGGTGCTTTACATTCCAAAGACATACACTTCTATGTAATACCTTCTCCAAATCACACCATAGTCCTTGGTCTACCCTCGTTGCGAAAACACAATCCTATAATCTTTTGGTCTGAGGGGCAAATCATAAGATGGGGCTTAACATGTATTAATCAATGTCTAGCTCAAGTTTCTGGTTACATTCCCTGTCACACGCCTCAAGAAGAATTAGCCGAGTCTGAAGCTATGTTACCCACTGTATATGCTGATCTAAGTGAGGCCTTTAGCAAAAAGGGGGCTTCCCGTCTTCCTCCCCATCAAACCACTGATTGCGCTATAGATTTAATTCCCGGTGCAGTTCTCCCTAAAGGAAGAATTTTCCCACGGTCCCAACCTGAGTCTGAGGCCATGAAAGCATATGTTAAGGAAGAATTGGCTAAGGGCTTTATTCGACCCTCAAACTCCCAAGTAGCAGCGGGTTTTTTCTTTGTTAAAAAGAAGGATGTTGGTCTACGACCCTGTATTGATTACCGAGGTCTTAATGACATCACAGTCAAGTTCCGCTACCCGCTTCCCTTGGTTCCAGCCGCTCTAGAGCAGTTACGAAAGGCAAAGTATTACACCAAGTTAGATCTACGTAGTGCATACAATTTAATTCACCTTTGTGAAGGGGACGAATGGAAGATGGCCTTCTCTACCACTAGTGGACACTACGAGTATTTAGTGATGCCCTTTGGTCTAGCCAGCAGCCCCTTAGTATTCCAGTCATTCATGAACGACATATTCAGAGATATGCTTTACAAATGGGTTATCATTTACATAGATGATATATTGATCTACTCTCAGACGTTTGAAGACCACATCTAGCGTGTCAGAGCAGTCCTAGAGTGCCTAATTCATAATCAGCTTTACGCCAAAGAAGAAAATGTGAGTTCCGTCAGATCAGCACATTATTCCTCGGATACGTTATCAGTCATGAGGGAGTTGCTATGAATGAGAGGAAAGTGAAAGCGGTAACTGACAAGATGACACATGCTCTCTATGTCAAACAACAAAAAGTTCATTTATGCATTCATGACATTTTTGGGTCATGGTGTATATCAACGATATTCTGAACTACTCCAATTTTTTTGAGGAACACATCAATCATGTTAGAGCTGTACTCAAATGCTTAATCCAATTTCAACTGTACACCAAAGAGGAGAAATGTGAGTTCCACCAAACCAGTACCTCCTTCCTTGGTTACATAATCAGCCAGGAGGGGGTTTCTATGGGCGACAGAAAGGTGTCTCGGAGTGGCAACAACCAAGTACTGTTAAGCAGCTGCAATGATTTCTGTTGTTCACTAACATCTATGGGAGATTTATTCGTAACTTCTGTTCTGTTACTGCACCCCTGATAGCCCTAACCAAATGACATCCCTCCAAACTGGTCTGGACTACAGAAGCTCAGGAAGCCTTCCAAGATCTCAAGACTCGCTTCACTTCCGTGTCCATACTCAAGCACCCAGACCTAGATGATCCATTCATCGTTGAGGTAAACACTTCCAAAAAGGGGGTCGGTGCCGTGCTTTCCCAACGACATGGCTCCCCAGCCAAAATATACCAGTTTTCCTACTTTTCTATGAAGTTAGCCCTAGAAGAATGGCACCATTGGCTGGAGGGAGCCTCCCATCCTTTCTGCGTGTTAACCAACCATGAGAATCTTGAATACCTGCGTTCTGCTAAAAGACTAAATTCCAGGCAGGCTTGATAGGTGCTCTTCTTCACACAATTTAATTTCACAGTAACACTTTGTGTAATCATGTATTCTGATTTTATGGATTAAGACTTAATTATTGCAATGCCTTACTGGGTGGCTGTACAAAAACACCAGCTAGTTCAAAATGCAGCAGGCAGAGTTCTTACGAGAACGAACGACTATGACCATATTAGTCCAGTTCTGTCAACACTAATTGGGCATGTTAAAAAAAGCCAGAATTTTAGAGAGTTCTAGCATTCCTGTATGTATCAATTTCAACAAACCTGTCCTTACCTCAAATGTAAACTGTAGATCTGCAGTCACAATCACCCTAGAACTGCAACCCAATCTGTAAACTGATGAATAAACATCCTTCAACGCAGATCAACATGTACAAACTTTCTAAGGATATTATTTCACCACCCTAACAGATGCTGGTATTATTTTTTCCTGGCAGTATTTATGTGTGTTAAAACTGTTGTTAAAACTGTTGTTAGCTTAAGGGTACAGTGACTGGAAAGGGACCTTCACAATTAATTTATTTTTATTGTGGCCACGACATATTAATACGTGGCAACATGATACTAGGTAATTCGTAGGAACGTCATAGCATGTTGAGGCCACGATATATTAACTTGTGGGAATGTGATAATATGTTGTGGCCAAAAAAAAGTAATGACAAACTTATGTCATGGCCACGTGATGTGGTTCCCTTAAGATCCTTTGATGAGGGAAAGACATCCTTTCTCGTGGCCACAACTTCTTATCATGAGAGAACAATATCCTTTCTCGTGACCTCGACTTCTTATGATGAGGGAACGACATCCTTTCTGGTGGCCACGAATGATGATCATATGGGCTTCATTCATCACTGTAGAAACATGGATCAGCATGATCTTTGAATATTTAAGGGAACACAATATTAATGAGGAAAACAGCCACAATTGAACAAGACAAGGTAATGGGTCATTTGTATTGTTTATCAATATTTACATCTAAGAGGTTAGATTTAAATGTATTATATACTCTGTACACCACAGACGCCATTTGATCATGCTTGAGCTCACGGAATTCGTATGTATTTTATGATTATTAGAAAAAAATGAACAATAAAGGCCCACATCTAACACCAACAACACTGTAAGAGAGACAGCAAGCTCAAATCACAGTTGCAGCAGCTATCTGTAGCATGATTTTTGAGAGCTAGTACACTTATTCAGTATATGTTATTGATGTTCCGCGATTGTATTTAGTGTATACTGATGTTAACAACAAATGCTTCAGTAGAGCATATATAGTTCATCAATAAGAAACGTGTTCTTTTGCAATAGTTAATGCTGCTGATCAACATTTGTCATTGAACACCATAAATCCAAATCCCTATAGTGGTTAAGTGATTTAACAAACTCTAACATTAAGGGTTTCCATTCAGAGCTTAAATTAGATTTGCACTAATATAAAATAGCACATGCATTTAAACAAATGGTTCCAAAAAATCTCTAACCAGAGCTTCGCTCATGTCACTGTTCTTAAATGTGTCCTGTAAGTGCACAAAAGCTGCTTTATATTTTAGTAAATTGACACTGTATTGTCTTACGATAATAACCAATAGACAACACCTTTGTATAATATATTAGGTGAAAATAATTCTATATATAGGCTATATTTTAATTACATCGTTATGTTTACTGGTCAACAGTAAACATATGCATTCCATAATGTTTGTTTATAGATTTTGCATCTGCTGAGTGTGAACTGATACGCATGAGGGATTATCAAAATGTAGGTATTATAAATTGATTAACAAGCTGTATATTCATCTTGTATGTATATAAAATAATTATACATTCATGTGGTATGATTTTTTATAACTTTAAATACTTCTGCATACTTATTTAGCCTCTTCTTTAATCTCTTCTATATACATCTATTCTTCAGCACTGCTGAACGTACAGAAAACTATTCTTTGGCCTCCCGTTATGTTGTTGCTATTGCAGATTGTGCAGTGTGTGGAGAATGTCACCAGAAATAAAAAAGCCTCTTCTGTGTGCAACACTGATAAGGGTCTGTCAGAATGATAAAGAACATTGACTTAATGAAGATCCACTAAAAATAATCATACTTCAAACACTGAGAAGTAACTGGCAAGTATTAATACATTGCATTTGATGATAAAACACTCGCGGAACATTAATAACATACTAAATAAACATACACTTACAAATGTACTTACATCAAGGCATAAAACACATACAGAGTTGGTGTTAGACATGGGGCTTTATTGTCCATTTTTTTCTAATAATCATATTCTGTTGTACATTTCACATCGCAAGAATTTACATGAATCGCTGACCTCATAAAATACGTACAAATTCCGTTAGCTCAAGCTTGATCAAATGGCATCTGTGGTATAAAATACATTTAAAACTAGCCTCCTACATATACATTTACATACTGATAAACAATAAAAAAGACCTATTACAATAAAAAAGACCTACTCTTGTTGTCTTGTTCAATTGTGGCTATGTTTTCCTCATTAATATTTTGTTTGCCTTTAAAAACCAAAGATCGTGCTGATCCATGTCTCTTCTGGAATGAATAAAGCCCGTATGATTATCATTCGCATGTACATATTGCAGGCATGTATATGTGTGGAAGTGATATTGAATTTTAGATATTTTGGGAACGGATGAGTCGTGGCCACCAGAATGGATGTTGTTCCCTCAACAAACTGATCTCTTGGCCACGGCATATTTTCACGTTCCCACAAATTAATATAACGTGGCCATGACATAGTATCACGTTTCCACATATTAATATGTTGTGGGCACAATACAAAAAAGTGAACCGAGAAGGTCCCTTCCTGGTCACCGTATCCTTAAGCTAATAACAGGTTAACATACAACCCCAAATCAGGAAAAGTTGGGACAGTATGGAAAACACAAATAAAAAAAAGTAGTGATTTCTAAATTTACTTTGACTTGTATTTCATTGCAGACAGTACAACAGCACATTATTTAATGTGTTCCCCATGACTTTTATTATTTTTTCTTCAAAAAAAAAAACAAAATTCCTATTTTGGTTCTTGCAACACATTTCAAAGTGTAAGGGTGGTTTCACTACAGTGGTTCAAGCTGTAGGAATGCCGAAATAACTAGAAAAGTGTTAACAGCAAGATAGTATAAAACTGTATTTCCTGTCAATTTCCACCCTTCTGCTACTCATACCAACGACGGAAATAAGCGCAGTTATAATATAACTATATCATGTCTATATTGTATTGCAATAGGTAGTTTTAATTATTAACAATGAATCAAAACTAGCTGGTACACAATTTATAGGTTTATTAACATTACTGCCTGAAGTTATACATAAAATGGATACAATGATGATGCATATAATAGTAAATGACTTAAACAGTACACAACTTTAAACAGTGTATGTGGAGAATAATACCTTGCAGACAAGAACATAATATAGAGAAAGATTACAAAAGAGAGGGCTGGAAGTTGGGCCTAGAACTCAGATAAAGAAGAAGAGCGTAAAGTAAGTGCAGAATCCCAGAGCAGAACTCAAGGAAAAACACTCAGAGAAGAGCACAGAGAAGAGCACAAAGAAGAGGAGTGCAAGAGGAAAAGAGCACCATGGAAAAGACCCAGGAAAAAAGAGGCAGAGCATATCTTAAATTCCCTTTTTATCCTTTCCTTGACCATGTGACTGAAACCAACCTAAGACAACCAAAGTGACCAATCAGAAGACCATGTTTAACCCCCACTGTACTCAAAAGCCAGACCCCCTGCATGCAACACAAACATTTCAGCCAATAGCCTTTGTTCTCTATCAGCTCATCTGTGGGCTTAGGAATGCAAAAGGTCCCTTTAAGCAAGGAAATGGGCTTTGGGGCACAGCAATAAATGCCAGTTGAAATTCAACCCTACAAAAGAAAGTTGGAACAGTAAAGCATTTACCACTTTGTAATGTTGCCATTCCTTTTCACAACACTTAAAAGACGTTTAGGGACTGAAGACACCAAGTGAAGAAATGTTTCAGGTGTAATTTTGTCCCATTCTTGCTGTAAACAAGTCTTAAGGTGGGCAACAGTACGGGGTCTTCGTTGTTGCATTTTGCGCTTCAAAATGCGCCACACATTCTCTACTGGAGACAGGTTGGGACTGCAGGCAGGCCAGTCAAGTACCTGTATCCTCTTCCTCCACAGCCATGACTTTGTAATGTGTGCAGAATGTGATTTTGTATTCTCTTGTTGAAATATGCATGGACGTGCCTAGAAAAGATGTCTTCTTGAAGGCAGCATATTGTGCTCCAAAATCTCTATGTACTTTTCAGCATTAATGGTGCCATCACAGAAGTGCAAGTTACCTTTACCAAGGGCACTGACACAACCCCATACCATGACAGACCCTGGCTTTTGGACTTGTTGCTGGTAACAGTCTGTATGATCCTTTTCTTCTTTGATCTGGAGCACACGGCGTCCATTTCTCCCAAAAAATACCTGAAATACTGATTCATCTGACCACAGTACACGTTTCCACTGTGTGATGGTCCATCCCAGATGCCTCCAAGCCCAGAGAAGTCGATGGCGCTTCTGGACACTGTTAACATAGGGCTTCCTTTGGGCACAGTACAGTTTTAACTGGAATTTGTGGATGTAACTACACATTGTGGTACTTGACAAAGGTTTGCCAAAGTAGTCCTGAGCCCATGTGGTGATATTGCTTATAGATGAATGATGATTCTTGATGCAGTGGGGGATTGGAGAGCACGGTTGTTCAGCTTAGGCTTGCGCCCTTGTCCTTTACGCACTGAAATTCCTCCACATTCCTTGAATCTTTTCATTATGTTATGCATTGTTGAAGGTGAAATAAGCAAATGTCTTACTATCTTTCTTTGAGGAACATTGTTTTTAAACATTTCAATAATTTTCTCACATATTTGTTGGCAAACTGGCGATCCTCGGCCCATCTTTGCTCCTAAAGGACTAGACCTTTCTTGGATGCTGCTTTTGTACCAAATCATAATTACAATCACCTGTTGACATCACCTGTTTCAAATCACATCATTATTTAACCAATTTACCTGATTACTAGCCCTAAATTGCTCCTGTTCCAACTTTTTTTAAAATGTGTTGCAAGAACCAAAATAGGAATTTTGTTTTTTTTAAGAAAAACAATAAAAATCATGAGGAACACATTAAATAATGTGCTGTTGTATTGTCTGCAATGAAATACAAGTCAAAGTAAATTTAGAAATCACTACTTTCTTTTTTTATTTGTGTTTTCCATACTGTCCCAACTTTTTCTGATTTGGGGTTGTACATAAATACTGCCAGGAAAAAATAATACCAGCATCTGTTAGGGTGGTGAAATAATTTTCTTAGTTAAGTTTGTAGATGTTGATCCATGCTGAAGGATGTTTATTCATCAGTTAACAGATTGGGTGGGGGCCGAGCTAGGAGGAGAAGGTGAGTCAGATCGGATTTAGAAATAGAGACAGACCCAGTGGAACTGCAATATCGCAGTTGAATAAATTCTCTACTATTTTAGGTATTGGCCATTCAGAAATAAAAGCTTGGCAGTGGGGCAGATGAACATGTTGATGTTTAGCAGGAGGGTTGAAGAGCTCATCATCTCTTCCAGGTTGTTGTTGGAAGAGTTGTCATCTGATCCTGGGTCTTCCAGGATTAAAACCTCATCAATTTCAAGATGAGACATACTCCTCGTAAAACTTCTAAAACCCAATAGAATCAAGAATGCCGGAAGAAAGATTTTCATGTAGAGTATGTATCCGATGGTGCAACATGGATATAAATGGTAATGAAAATAGAAGTGTGAAATTTGTTGACTGTGGAAGTTACAGAATGCAGAATGTGAGTTTAATGGCTGAAATATTCAAGAACTCTCCCATTGATTTGTTTTTAGCCTCAAACCCCATTTTCTCTTTTAAACTACAACATGCTGTGTGAACCATGTAGATAAACTATGGAACTATGAAGAGATAAAACACACACACTGACTTGTACTGCCATGGCTAGGCTACACCTTCAAAGTTTCTCAGTTTCATTAATTTTCTTTTTAATGCCTTTGTCTTATTTCATTAGCTCTCATTTTACTAAGCTTTACTAAGGGCATTGGATTTTGAAAACAAAGACTGTGTCAGTGGCTTCTTTTTCAATTGCAAGTTTATCTGTAGATGTTAGAAGTATATTTATGTTAGTCTGAGGCTTCCTTCTCGAAGTTGGTCCATCTAATTTGGACTTGTCACCTATCAGATTTCAAATGGGGGCATCTAGAGGGAGAACCTTTTCTGTGTCCCGCGTCTTTGCAAGGTTCAGCCATAAATACCTATCCTGGACCACCAAAGTGGACATTGTCCTCCACAGGGCATGCACTGTGACTTTTGTCGCCCATAGAGCATGGGCCAGTTGCAGAGTGCAGTTCCTGCATAAGCCCCAGGTTGGTAGTACCTTTGTGCAGCTCTTTTAATGCCTGATGGACCTGCAGGGTGGCAATGGCATGCAGCTTATCCAGTGACCATGTATGCCCTTACCACAAGGGATGAGGAAAACTTAAAAGGAAAGGAGCCTTGGTCAGTTTCTCCACATGTAAGCATTCTGCAGGCACAGGTGCACCGCAATTGCACATCTCATTGACCAACACTATAGATATTGGTTTTTTAGGTATTTTGCAAGCATTATTGAGCTTGTATTTTTTATTTCTTTTTGTTCAAAAGAAATAAAAACAAACAAACAGGGAATGTGTATTATCAGTTTTGTCCATTGCGTTCAGTGAGAACACACATAGACCAAGATGTTGTATTCATATTTTAATCATAAAAGGTTTCTTGACTTCACTACAAAGGCAATTTTTTCTTGACTGTTAATATTTATGAAGGGCACAGTATTTCAGTCACACAAGACCAAATCCTATCTACCTGAATAAGGGGAGATGGATATCTTTAAAATCGCTGAGATCACAATAAAGCAAATATAAAATAAAATAACAAAACGATATATCAAATATATTGATGAAATCAACTATACCATACATTTTTATGTTTTTATGAATAGTTTCTTAAGCTCAAAATGCACTATAAGCTGTGTTTCCAGGTCGCTTTAGGTGCTGCGCATGCACAAAGGCTGTCAAGTACCTTGCAACACTCTGTGCAGAGGCCCTACCCGAGAGAATAGTTAGTGTTCAATACGTCTTTAATGAAGTCTTATTAATATACATCTCGCACATATTATTTGCAATAATACCACGTATTCTTTGCTGATCATGTCTGACATTTGTTCTGTGTTTTATTATTATTTTTCTTTTTTGTTATATGTAAAGCTGCTTTGAAGCAATATAACGTTGTAAGAAGTGCTATATAAATAAAATGTCATTTAATTGAATTAAAATGTAATTTCTGTAAAGCTGCTTTGCAACAATGACTACTTACACCGTTATGCCAAATATAATCCATACTTCTGTAGTAATGTGTTGTGGTATGAAGTAGTTTACTGTTAAGACTCTGAGCAAGAACAATGAAAGCAGATGTTAAAAACATCTCATAAAACATAGCATGATTGACAGATGAGATGAAAGCAAACATGTAAATGCTGCACTTTTTGCATGTAACTTTGCATCCAAAACATCCTGGTTGGCTGGTACAGCTTCCCCAGTGAGGGCTGCTGGAAGGGGGAGAACGGAGCAGTTTTGAATAAGCAAATAAGCCCTATTTTTACCTGAGCTTATCATGGTCATAGACACCTAAGTGTGCACCCATCATTCGTCCATGCAAAGTAATTCAACTTGCTCTCAATCATTATCATCAGACTGGCTGAAGCGTAAATGACAGTTTCATGTTATTTCATGCTTTGAGTCCTTAACTTCCCTGTCCTGTGGGAATGCAAACACTACAGACACTAACAGCCATACAACATAAAATTTCACATAAAACACATTTGAGCTGACTCTCTATCAAATTAAAAAAATTAAGAACCATTTTAACATCTGTACAAAAATGTTTTGGTAGAATTGTGTGTGTGTGTGTGTGTGTGTGTGTGTGTGTGTGTGTGTGTGTAGCACCATTTAGCTTGTTAATCTTTAGACAGCCTGTGCCTTTTGTTAATACTGTTTAATTCAAAATTCAGAGGTGACTGGTTAAATGGAGCCAAGAGTGCATTTGTATGTGAAATCATAACCAGCTAAAACATGTATTAAATGGACACATTAAAAATGGGAGATGTGTAAACTTGGATTGCTGTGTGTTGTAATTGTCAGGAAATCTTTTTTCTCATGCAAAACTTTTGTGTGGGCCTGGCCATGAGTTTCACCATGACAGCACATGTCACTGGGTGATATGAATGTGGCCTGTACGTCCCTGCAAGAATTCTAAGTGTGCTGGAGACAGTGGGCTCTTTTTGTGCCTCTGGGAACTGGTGGGCAAAGGATTTCATTCTGCCATAATGTAAGCACGCATAATCGATGACAGAAGCCCCTGTTCCTATTGCACATGCCACAAACTCTTCAAAATGGCAAAGCTGTGAATACACTGTGGTTATTGCTTACTGCAACAGCAGAGAAACCTACACCAACCCCTCTTTCTTCCCGCCCACCCAAAACAAATTGTAAAGAGCTGAATATTAAAAAAGCTTGATAGTGGATTGCAGATTATCTGCCAATTGTGATACACACTTCCACACTAGAAGATGTTTTTACCCATGTGTGTGTGTGTAAATCTGATAAAACCTCCAATGTTGAAAAAACTGATGATGTTAAAATAATTATATGATTAAAGGTTTTCCATGTGGGTAAAGTTAGGGATTGTATTTATAGTCTTTAATCATAAAACAAAAGTTTTCATGTCCTCATTTAGAGAGCTAGGTAAACATGGTTTTGTAAACTGTGTTTATTGCACTATTTCAAGCATGTATATGTGTGGGAGTGATATTAAATTTTAGATATTTTGGGAATGGATGGGTCGTGCTGTTGACTTTCCTGTTCCCATTATTCTTCATCAGCAGCTGCAACATTTTACAAAGCACCTCTTTGTAATCCGCCCCGGGTGGACACGAGGAGCCGTGGAACTGAGAGAGGCAGAAACTTCCTCTTCTGTGATTTTACACTGACTGCCTATAATGGTTTTAGATTAACACACACCTGCATGCCTGACAACACACACACAAACATTACAAGAAAGAGCAAAACAAACAGACATACTCAAATAACTGAACGAGACATAAGCAGCACATAATTTTACATGCAGATGACAAATATTCAAAGTACGTTGATCCTGCAGCATGCAAAGCACATTTGCAAATGCAGTGGGAGCAGAAATAGCCATGACACACACTGATGTCAGCAGATCAACTTCTGTGTGTGTGTGGATCAGCTGTTCCTGTCTACATTATAGTTTCATCTTTATGATGGTAAATTCAGAGGTTCAGTGTTAATTCAGTGTTAATTATTGGGTGAAATTTGATTTAGCCAGGGGTTAACAGGGTTGCAGGAGGGTTGACGCGTATCCCAGCATCTTGGATCACAGGCAGTCTACACCACACTGATACAGCAAGAACATGCAAACTCCACAAAGAAAGACCCCACTGACCTACTGTGCCACCCAATACACTTATTAGTGGTGCTTGCGAAGCAAAGGTGTGCTCTTACTTTAATTGCACGTTTAAGCAATCAGGTGTACAATGTTTTTAGGGCGTACGAAAAAGTGGGTGAAAAATTCCATAGACTTAACATTGGGCTGAATTTTGTGACGTTATAGCTCCACATCAGAATGTCGTAGAGACTTGGGGGTGGGGACAACTTCATAGTCAAACCCTGGCAACCAGTTACATTACCCTAGCAACTGCCCCATAAACTTC
>JAZGTH010000687.1:0-11529 GCA_036877525.1 Chromobotia macracanthus
AAGTGAATTCAAATAATTCATGTTCAGATGATTTTGATATTCCAAAAAGCGTACTTGTTGCGAAGGACCTACCACTAGCCTAACGAGGAATCCAATGGTGTAGGTGAAGGGTATCTCACAGAGTTCTGCCTTTACGGATACTTCTAAAGTTCTTTTTCATTTTGTAGTGAAAATGTGTTTAAGGAAATTAATACTGAGGCTTGTTCGCGATAAAGCATTCTCTGATCAACATTTATGAACCTTAAGAAGTTCATATCAAAATCAATGTTAATATATTGTCCCACCATTCCTGTATATATGCATATAAACATATATACATAAACATCATTGATCTAATTAATTATTAATAATTTTTATATATATATATATATATTAGTAATAAAATAATCAAGTCAATAAAACCTACACATTTTAATTAATTATCAGAACTACACTAATTAATTATTAATAATTATATATATATATATATATATATATATATATATATATATATATATATATATATATAAAAAAAACATGAACCAGCACCACAATTATGTGGCCAATCGAATGTCAAATCAATGAAACAGTATTGCCCCAAAAACACCATTTCATTTGTGGAGCAAAACTCAGAATACATATAATTAATTGTCATTAAATATACATATTTTGTTGTACCTGATCAGCAGGGATGATTCCAATAATCAGCTTTTGCATTCATCCAGCAAATGCATACGCGGTCTTATTGAATCTAAGACACATTATTTGTCTGGCCTTGAAAACAACGCTTCTCTGCTTTAATAGGACTTTAGAGCATGTAGAAAGATTGAACACAGTTTAAGTGACCTGTGTTTATTAAACTACACTACAGGGGAAACATGTAACATATTACATGTTTACATATTACATGTAGTAACTAGACATAAACCTACACACATTAAACACATAACCAAAAGTAAGGAGAGCAAGGAGAGAGAGAGAGGATGTTAAGCCCATACAAGTTAAATCAGCTAAGCATTCTGAATGAACCACCAGTAGAACTCACCTTAATAAGCAGGTACAACTTAGCTAGCTATTCTATGTGTATAGGATATGGATACTTGCATTGAGCTCTAGTGCAGAGCGCACATCCAAATGCGCATGGAGAGAGAGTCCTGAGTGTTTCAGAAGTGATGGAGTTCGTCAAGTTCCAGAGATCGATGAAGTTAGCTGAAGTGATGTCCAGAGTCTGTCGCAGATGGACTGAGCCAGAGGCTGGACCCCACCCCCCTACGAGAGGGGTGCCAGGGCTGAAGATCCTTGCATGAAGACGAAGACCAAGAACGACCAAGAAAGACTAAGACTGAGGCTAAGGTGTTGGCGGTCATTTTAAGTTCACCTCGGTCACTCTCAGTGAAACTTAAACAACCAATAGGTGTTAAGCAGGCAAGTTTCTTTGTCTCACTCAACACCTTATTTGCATGTTTTTTTGCCGGCACATTTGCAAATATTAATCCAGATTATTGTAGAAAGACTATCATGCCTGTTACACAGCATACATAGTCTGATGGGAAATTAGAAGACGATCTGTTAGATATTAAATATGACAGAGTTTAAACTACATTAAGTTGTGATTCATCCTAATGCATGAATGCAAACAAAACATCAATTCAAACTTGCATACCTATCTACAGAGTTACAGTAAAGATACATAGTCTTGTAGCCAGCATACCATGGGAATTTAGGTTTGATTACTTGGAGATTCCCATACTCTTAGTTATTCTTTCATTAGGCACCCATGGTCGTCCGATATACGTGAATCTCACAATCACAAATGGTCATTTTGATCTTACTCAGAGGTTGCCGGGTAAACTAATATTATGAAACCTGGCATGAGAATGAGAGGAGAAGGGGAGGCAGAGGTAAAATTCAGGTATCAGTGCCACATGGAGGGAAGCAAGGAACCATAGCCTGGGAACAAACATCAAATGGTGTTTTGTTGTTTTATGGTACATTCTGCAAACAAACCCAGTGTTCACCTCTAGACCAGCTGCCTTACATTGCACTCCACTGAAAAACAGAAATCCACTTACCATCACTATGCCACTGCATCTTTGTGTTGAAAGAATATTATATTTTATCAATATAATTTTATTATAATATTTATAGCATGTTTATTTAATTAAATTAATGACTTTTTAATGTAAGCAGTTAGCCCCATGAAACTGTGGTTTACAATTACAGCAAAGGGAGGTTTCAGGGGTTGTAGCATTCTAACAACTTTAGCTGGTCTAAATTCACTGTGCTTATTGCTTTAATACATAACCTGTGGTGATGGCATACCAACACCACTCTTGTTACACACCACCCATAGCAAATTTTAATTTTGTAGATTAGTATGATATTAAGATATCAAGAATTTAAAAAGGGTTTAAGCACAAAATAACTAATGTGGCCAGAACAGGACACAGTGACAGTGAATCATAAGCTAATATTCATAATCTTAAGAGTATCTTAATGTTGTTCAATGATAGTTTGACACCAGTCTTAACTGCTGTTGAAAGCCATTCATATCCCATTACATTTCTAGAAGGTTAAATGTGCAAGGTCAAAGTTCAGACAAAGCAGTGGAGAAATTAATTAGCAATTAATTGAAATTAATTAAGGATCCGTTCTAGTCATCTTGTGATCATGGGTCATTTGTGTGTACGCTGGGTGAATATCTGGCCATTGAAAAGCATCCGTGTGCAGAGTTTATTGCAGACAATCAACCAACTTGTAACAAAATGCATCCTAAATTCAGAAACCACGATCATCTTGACTTTAATTGTACATTTGAGATAATTTTTACATGGTGATTTATTAATCAAATTTTTTTTATCTGTCTGCTATGTTATTACACCCATATCATACCTTTTGATCCGATCAAAGGACAGACTAATTATTATATTAACTAGTAGAACTGTATATTCTTTGTACATAAATACAAGTTGTACATAAATACTTGTACATAAATACAAGTTATGCATGTATAAACAGTCTAGGCGAGACTAAAATAAATAGGCACCAAGGCTGGTACAGAGTTTTAACCAGGTAATATTCTCTGCAGACCAGTCCAGCTTGCAAAGTGAATTTCACATAATGTGCTCCTGAGCGGAGGCTGAAATAATTCATTGTGACATCTCAGAGTGATTGAAAAGAATCGTTTATCCAGTGATGTTTGTACACTGTCTGAATGTGAGGGTTGTGTGCTATTATTGAATGTTCCAACCCTATCAGACCAATTGCACTCTCTCCATGCACAATTTACTCTGGTGAGTGTCGCCCAGTCATCCTCCACTGAGAGCGAACAGGTCTGAGCCAATTTCTCTTCAGTCTCTTAACCAATTAGGGGGCGAAAACACACATTCGCTGTCACACAGGAGCAGGACAGAAAACTGTAGAGAGCAGTAGATAAATGGAAGGAAAAGAAAATATATGATGAAAACAGAGCTGGAAGTTAGTAAGGAATAGAAGGTTTGTTCATGGAGGTTGTTTGACAACAACCCCATCTTTTAAGCTTAGAATTGACAGACACACAAAGGCATCACTAGATTCTACATATTTTTAAACACCATGTATTCTGCATATAGGGGTCGATGTTTGACTGGTTAGCATGGTATTCACAATAGGTGGAAGAGATTCATCATTTTAGAGAGCATAATAACAACATGACTGAGTAAAGTAAAACTCATCAATATTTTTGATCAATATTTATGGCCTGCATTCCCAAAGAGGGTAAATATTGGGGAACTGGAGAATCAAGTTTTCCTTGATTAAAGATTTTTGTCTTACTGATGTCAGATACAGAGATGAAAACAGCAGCCCAAGACTCCTCGACAGCAAGATATTAAAACTTACTTTTACCTAAAAGTCTCTTTTGGTCCACAGTTAACTGATGCTGAGAAACTAGACCCGGGGTAGCATTACTATACCTTGCAATATCCTCCTAGAATCGGCCATTAGAAGATGGACACACTGTGATCATAAAGGGATGGACATCAGTAATACTCAGGTATTAAGGGACCCAAAGTGTGCAAAGAAAATATCCTCCACACCATTACACACCACCAATCTGAACCATTGACACAAGGCAGGATGGATTCATGAATTTATATTGTTTAGGCTAAATTCAATTGTAACAGTGGTTATTTGAGCTATTTTTGCCTTTCTATCAGCCTGAACTGGTCTGGCAATTCTTTTTGACCTCAATCATCAACCAGACATTTCTACCCACAGAACTGCCACTCAGCTGATATGTTTGCCATTTCCTGTAAACCCTAGAAATGTTTGTTTGTCAAAATTCTGAAACCAACACCACCATCAACATCACATTCAACATCACTTTAAATCACCTTTGTTCCTCATTCTGATGTTTGGTTTGAACTTTAGCACATCTTCTGGACAATGTCTACAAGCCCAAGGGTACATTACATGACAAAGATGTATATTTACAAAAAAATGTTCTTCCTTTGTGGTTTGCACGTTCAAGCATTTTTCACAAAACAACGTGAAAATGATTAGAAATGCTGTATTATGCATGTTAGGCCAGTAATTGGTGATGTTACTAGATAGACTAAACATGTAATATGGATGCACGTGATGTCCCTGTTTTCACAGATTCTACAACTACAGAGTTTTGGTAGTTTACATGGAGATAATGGTATCATTTTCAAAAACTTGCCCATTTCAAAGTCTGCGTTTCAGGCCCCCAAAACATATAAAAGGTTTTGAGTTTTTAATACCTAAATGCATTAAGTTGCTCCCATGTTTTATTAAAATTGAAATGTCCTACATATGCATAAATGGTTGCTGCTACATGGTTGGCTGATCAGATTTTGTGTTAATGAGCAGTTGAATGGGTGGATTTATAATAAGGGGTTTAGATTTACACCTATTAAGGTGTAGATGTGTCACTAGCTAACAGACATAGATGAAATGAGACAAAAGTTTAATTTAATTTTATAGGGTCTTTGCTCAGGAAAAGGGTATCTTGTTCATGGAGAGACCAGTGTCCTGCAGAGTTTAGCTCAACTCTAATCAAACACACCTGATCCGGTTAATCAGGATTACTAGAAGGTTACAGGCAGGTGAGTTTACCAGGGTTGTAGCCCAATACCTACACACCTGAAGAAACATATATTAGTGTTTAACCCCTAACCTTTCTTATTTTTATGATCAGTAAAGCAATACCTAAGCAGATAATATAAAAGTCCATGTCTCAGTAGAATTTAAATGACATTGTCAAAATCAATCCCAACTGGTAAAAATACAACACAAATGCAGACCATCAAACTTAATGTGCTTAAAATATTTAACCAGGTTTGCTGAGTCCAAATGTACTCTATATTTCCTGACCATCATATGCTGTCTGATCACCCAGCTGATAGTCTTAAACAAGATAAAAGCAGAGTTGAGGCCTGACTGCTGTGTCTGTCTGCTCATAGTTTCTCTGTGGCCTGACATTTCTGTGAAGAGGTGAAACCTCTCAAATAGAAGTGGGTTTATTGATAGATGCTACAGTACTTCTTGTGAGCACCCTCTGATACTACTGTTTTGTATGTTAGGGTTTTTCACAGTTTTATCTACAACAAGCGAGTTGCAACAAACATCTAATCTGGGATCAACTATACCACCTTCTACACACTGAATACTGAACATTCTGATTTAATAGCACCTTCCAGTATGCGAAAAGACCAGAGAAACACTAGTTCCTAGAAACTATTAAGCAGGAGAGACACACATTCCCAATACTGTAGTTGTACTAATATTCCTAGATGTTAATGGTAAAACAAGGCGCTTTAACATGTATGGTTATCAGAATGAAAATCATTTACTGTGTTTTCACACCTGTCTATGTTTGCTAAGTAGGTTTTATTTTGTTATTGTAAGTGGCTTTGGATAAAGCGTTTGCTAAATGAATAAATATAAATGTTATCATTTAGAATGTAATTTTCATGTCACTCATTGATGCATTTAATTTGCTTTAAAACAATTATCTTTTCTCGAAATGTTATGAACACCAGCTATGGTAATTAGTCTTAGCACTTTTATGTTTCTACCTTGGGGTGCCCATCGGGATTACACCAGCTCTGTTATAGATCCATACTCCTCCGAATTTTATCAGATGACCCAACACCTGTGAAGAGAAATTGCCTTTTCTTGCAAGAACTCCAGATGATGTCAGCTCTGAATCGTCCTACAAAGTTCTCAGATTTTGCATGTATAGTTATCTTGAGCACATTATCATTGCCTTAAAATTCACATTCATTTTTGCTAGTTGTAAATACTATAATTTATACTATCTTACAACTGTACCCTCCGAATTCACCTCTTACACAGACTAACACAGAAACATGAATTTTCTGTAAAGCTGCTTTGAAACAATATACATTGTGAAAAGCGTAGCTCTAATTGAATCATTTACTGGGTGCAGCCATATTTGCATGATGTCTTGTTGAAGTTTCCACATTGGAGCTTTTAACTTCATTGATTCTCTAGTACACTTTACCTAACAGGAAATCAAAGGTTCCCATATGAATGAAACACATTATTTGCATTTGGTGACTGTATTAGGCCCTCATCTCATCAGTAAAGGTATAGTGGAGTAGAACAGTTTAATGCAGCTCACATTCAACCACACACAGTTATAGTTCCTCAACACTGGTGCTAATTTCCCTCTCTGTCAATTCAATGTAATCACACATCCAATGTGCATTACAATGTACCTCAAACCTGCTGTCATACCTTTGATTTATTCATCATTTTAAACTCAGAGAGACATTTTACTTGCTAAAACAGTGAAGATTGGTGCAGGTCACTACCAGTCTATGAGCTGTCAAAATGGCTTTATGTCAGACTACATTAGGACTCTGACATCAAAGACTTTAAATCAGAGGGGCATAGCCAAGTGTCCTCAGATAAGACCTGCTCCTCTATTGTGACGACAGTGAGATTATACTCTGCTCTGGGCCCTGCGGAAGGATACTTTACCTATATGGGATTAAAAGAGCACATTTGATTTTTTATGTAAGAGGAAATTAATTCTGCACTTTTAGTTTAATTGAAGTAAAGCAAACATGAATAAAGCAAATTTTATGAGACAATGTTAAATTTGCATGCTTTCATGTGTTTAAACCATAGTATTTAAGCTTTTAAATGCATATGTGAGTAAATGTTTATTTGTATCATATAAATGCAATGTTCATATACCTTCATATACAACCCCAAATCAGAAAAAGTTGGGACAGTATGGAAAACACAAATTTAAAAGAAAGTAGTGATTTCTAAATTTGCTTTGACTTGTATTTCATTGCAGACAATACAACAGCACATTATTTAATGTGTTCCTCATGATTTTTATTGTTTTTCTTCAAAAAACAAAATTCCTATTTTAGTTCTTGCAACACATTTCAAAAAAGTTGGAACAGGAGCAATTTAGGGGTAGTAATCAGGTAAATTGGTTAAATAATGATGTGATTTGAAACAGGTGATGTCAACAGGTGATTGTAATTATGATTTGGTACAAAAGCAGCATCCAAGAAGGTCTAGTCCTTTAGGAGCAAAGATGGGCTGAGAAAATTATTGGAATGTTTAAAAACAATGTTCCTCAAAGAAAGACAGGAAGACATTTGCTTATTTCACCTTCAACAGTGCATAACATAATTAAAAGATTCAAGGAATGTGGAGAATTTCAGTGCGTAAAGGACAAGGAGCAAACCTAAGCTGAACAACCGTGCTCTCTGATACCTCAGGCAGCACTGCATCAAGAATCGTCATTCATCTATAAGCAATATCACCACATGGGCTCAGGGCTACTTTGGCAAACCTTTGTCAAGTACCAGTGGAAAACGTGTACTGTGGTCAGATGAATCAGTATTTCAGGTATTTTGGGAGAAATGGATGCCGTGTGCTCCGGTCCAAAGAAGAAAAGGATCGTCCAGACTGTTACCAGCAACAAGTCAAAAGTCAGGGTCTGTCATGGTATGGGGTTGTGTCAGTGCCCTTAGTAAAGGTAACTTGCACTTCTGTGATGGCACCATTAATGTACCTAGAGATTTTGGAGCACAATATGCTGCCTTCAAGAAGACATCTTTTCCAGGGACGTCCATGCATATTTCAACAAGAGAATGCAAGACCACATTCTGCACACATTACAAAGTCCTGGCTGCGGAGGAAGAGGATACAGGTACTTGACTGGCCTGCCTGCAGTCCCGACCTGTCTCCAATAGAAATGTGTGGTGCATTTTTGAAGCGCAAAATGCGACAGAAGACCCTGTACTGTTGCCCACCTTAAGACTTGTTTGCAGCTTTTACTTTTTTATTTGTGTTTTCCATACTGTCCCAACCTTTTCTGATTTGGGGTTGTAGGTATGTTCTAAAAACAGCATAGCACAATTTCTTAATCTCTAAACTGTGTGCTTTTAATAGACATTATTATGAAGAGTCTGGCAGAGTTTCATGGTTTTCTTGATAGTCTTAGGAGAATTTGAAGTCATCTGAAAAGTGCTCTGATATTCTATAGCTGCATATGAGGGTAGAAGAACATCAAGTGTGCAGAAATAATCCAGTCAGAAGTTGGTTCCGTATAATTACAATACTTCTTCAATTCTCAGGTATTAAGGGGTCACATTAGAGGTTACCTTGATCTTTTGAGATGAAAGAACTATACACTGTAAAAACTACTGGCATGAAAAGACTTCTGAAGTTGAAGTTTTTAAGGGTTTTGGGAAATGTTTATTTTTTTTGTATAATCCTTATAAATTTATATTCTAGTGCCATTTGATGTTTACACATTTTCCATGTAAAAGATTCCTACTGTAATATTTTAATTATTTGTAATGTATATGTAATTTACATTTAATGTCGTAACAATATAAATATTTATAGTAACATACTTCTTACTTTTTACATAGCTTCAAAATATATATTTTTTTGTATCTGTATTTGTTGTTATTAGTTGTTGCCAATTATGTATAGTAACATGCTTTTGGACCATTAGTAAACAAACCCTTGGTGTACATCAAGGTGTGGTGTAATGCGAGGTGGTTTGTACCTAATCAATTTAATCTTTGCTAAACAACTTACAGATCAGTTTAAATCATTACAAGTTCATGTTTGGTCAAGTTTGATCTTGCAAAAACTAAAATATACATTTGCACTTATTGACAGAGCATTAGTCAATCCCAGCAAAGTTTCCCATATTCATGCCACATTTAAGCATCTCAGTGACAACACGATAAATGTAAGGGTATAAGTGCTGGAGTCTTAAACTGTATATGTGTTATTTTAGAAAAGTCATTGCTTTACAAGCTAATTGAGCTCATGTTTAATAATTACAGCTGTTAAAATAAATGTGTTGGTGGTGTTAAAAAACACACGTTAAGCATAGTTGATGAATCCCATGTGCCAACACATTTTTGCAATTTGACATTTATAATGCTTTCATTCTGTTGTATGATTTCTGAAACCAGCTGACTCTCTCTTTCTCTGTCTCTCTGTTGTTTTATTGAACGACTGCAGGTTGGAGTTTAGTGATTACATTTTCTGTGTTTTTAAGGTTTTGGAAATACAAAATCTGTTGCAGCCTATTTTGTGAAGGTGAGATGAGAGTTACTTTACACCAATTTAAGGTGTCATTAACACAAACTGCTGAACCTAATAATTACACAGATATGGGCATTTCTTAAAGACATGGCAGCATCAATAATTGTCTTGTTAATGAGAAACTAAATCAATTAAATAATTATAAAAAATAACTTTTAGGCTCCACACAGCAGTGCTTGGTAAGGTAGCTATTAATGGTTTGGGACTTTCAGTTTTACAGCAGTCTGACATCTATAACAACACACATGCTGAGAGAGGCAGAAGGCGGACACTGTTTTTCAGTGTGTCTAAGTGATCACTACCATCACTATTATTGATCAGGCCAGCAGAACCTGGGCCATATTAAAAAAATCAAATGGCAATGTTAGTTTTAAAATTGGAACAGTTCACCCAAGCAATATTCTCTCTCATCATTTACTGTCCTCGTGTTGTTCCAAATTCATATGACTTTCCTTCTTCTGGAACACCAAAAGAGATTATTGCATGACAATTCAATAATTACAGGAGGTTAACTTGTGATTTTCTTTATCATGTGTTATTTATGCTACATTCAAATTACAACAGTTATCAGAGAAGAACTGATTCTGGAGTGAAATAGCACCAACAGCAGCATAACAGCATATCAGCATAACTTTCCTTGTACAGGTGTCAGCATATATTGGATGAACTAGCTCAAAGCCATCATAGAATAGTCAAATATACACACCTGTTACTGTACATCAGTTCATAAAAATATGCCCATACTGTAATTGAGTATTGCCTAATAAAGTATTAACCTAATACTGTTATACTTACAGTACAGTGTTTCTCCATTGTTTATTTATTCTTATATTTATTACTATTCTTAAAATAGAAAAAACATTATTAAACATTTGTGATTTTTAACATGTTGTTGTTGCCGTTATACTACAAAGCAGAACAGCTGAAAATACAATTCAAGAAAATTCAGCATCTTTCTCCATTCCACAGTAAAGGTCACTGTAAAAGAATGTGTGTGATACTGGCACACGTTTCGTTCCAGTCCCTTTAACATTATAAAGAACAGAGCTGTGCTCCATGGGACTTCAGAACACCTTCTGAATTACAATTCAGTACCCAGCTAACAACTAAGGTAGCAAACAGAATTGTTACAAACTGAAAACTAGAATATAAGTAGAGTTCGGATGGACTGAATTAAAAAAACATTTCAGTGGTTAAAATATATTATTTAAATAATATATTTTATTTTTCAATATTAGTGACCTATCACAAAATATTTTGGGTATTTCAAGTAACACTGAAATAGCATGAATTTATGCAGGAATTTATATAATTCATTACACTAATTTTAATTTAATGGACTATACTGAAAGAACACTTCATGCTTTTTGACGTCATAATTTTGGCGTCATTATTAATTTTCAATTTGGACATTGTGTGATGGTTTGGCAAAAGCAAAATTATATCAGGAAATAAGCCGACAGTCATTCAAAATATTGTTTATGTTGTCTAATGTCATATATATAAAATATTAAATATAAAACGAGGGTTAGGTAGTGAGTTGGGCTTTGTCTATATAGTAAGTGTGTGTGTCTGTGTTTGGATAGCTACAGTGTATGTATATGTCATTAAATATTCTGCCTATAAAACAACAAAACTTCACTTTTAAATAGCCCAGAAACAGCTAATTATGCCATTAGATTGAAAAAATGGGCTGCTAAAAACTATTGAAAATATTCCAATGAGAAATACATCCTATAAACATCACAGAAACCACTAAAGCTGCTTCCACCAGTGCTGTTAGTTTAGTTCTTTATGTCTGCCAGACTCTCTGTTCAGTCTGTTTACACTGACACTGAGGAAGCAAGCTTTCACAGGCTGTTGTACTTTTTTTTTGTATTAAGTCACCCAAATTCTGTATTTGTTAAATACTGAAATATAAAAGAA
>JAZGTH010000688.1:0-11432 GCA_036877525.1 Chromobotia macracanthus
CAACAAACGTGCACTTCTTGATATATGCACTCACTGTTTCAGTGTACTCATGCAGGTCGGTGCTGTTGTTGTAGGTGGCTGCCTCTTTAAACATGCTCCAGTCTGTAGTCTGAGACCAGGGATGAGGCATTCAGATCAGGAGATAAAGCAGCCCTAAAAACAGCAAGAGCCAACCTGTCCTGTGGCATCAAGAATGCAAAACGGTCATATGCACAAAAATCAATAACCACTTCACAGACAGCAGAGACTCCACAGAGCCTGTGGCGAGGCATTCAGACCATCACTGACTACAAGCCCCTGCCACAGGCCTGTGATGACGACACATCCCTTCCAGATGCACTTAACCAGTTTTATTCACGGTTTGAAATGCAGAATGACACACCTGCACAAAAACTGCCCACACCTCCCACCGACCAGGCGCTCTGTCTGTCTCCAGCCGTAGTGAGGAAGACCCTGTCTAGGATTAACCCACGCAAGGCTAAGGATCCTGACAACATACCTGGCCGTGTACTGAGAGACTGTGCTGCACAGCTGACAGATGTCCTAACAGATATCTTCAACATCTTGCTGAGCCAGGCAGTCGTCCCCACGTGTCTCAAGTCCACAACCATCATACCGGTACCTAAGAAATCACCTGTGTCCTGTCTGAATGACTATCGTCCCATAGCACTGACTCCAATCATGATGAAGTGCTTTGAGAGATTAGTCATGAATCACATAAAAACCAGCCTCCCCAACACACTCGACCCACTCCAGTTTGCATACCGTCCAAACCGCTCTATGGATTATGCAATTTCCTCCACCTTCCACCTGGCTCTTACCCACTTAGACCAGAAGTGTAAGAATGCTGTTCATTGACTTCAGCTCAGCATTCAACACAATAATCCCACAACAGCTCATTAATAAATTACACCTGCTGGGCCTTAACAACTCTCTCTGTAACTGGATTCTGGACTTTGTAACTGAAAGAACCCAGTCAGTCCGTGTCGGCCACAACACCTCGAGCACTACCACACTGAGCACAGGTGCCCCACAAGGCTGTGTGTTCAGCCCGCTGCTCTTCACACTGCTGACCCACGACTGCACTGCCAAGTTCAGCTCCAACCACATCATCAAGTTCGCTGATGACACAACGGTGGTAGGTCTCATCAGCAACAACGATGAAACGCACTACAGAGAGAAGTGGCACAGCTAGCTGACATGGTGTGGCGCGAACAACCTGTCCCTCAATGTGGAGAAGACAAAGGAGGTTGTGATGGACCTCCGGGAAGCTCCACTGACCACCCCACTGACCATCGACAGCTCGACTGTGGAGAGAGTCAGCAGCACTAAATTCCTGGGGGTGCACATCACAGAAAGGATCTCACCTGGACCACCAACACCGTCACTCTCCAAAAGGCACAACAGCGCCTACACTTTCTCCTCCGGCTGAAAGAGCAAGTCTCCCTCACAATCCCCACCATGTTCTCAGGGGAACCATTGAGAGTGTGCTGACCAGCTGCATCACTGTCCTGGTATGGGAACTGCAGCGCCGCAGTGATAGACCCTCAGCGGACAGTGAACACAGCTGCAAAGATCATCGGTGCCCCTCTCCCCTCCATTCCTGGACATTTTCCTTTCCGATGCTCCAACAAAGCCACAACGTCGTAAGGACCCCACCCATCCCTCACACAGTCTCTTCCAGCTCCTGCCCGTCAGAAGGCGGTACCGGAGCATCAGGCCCACTGCCAGACTGCTCAACAGCTTTTCCCCAGGCTGTGGGGCCCTGAACTCAAGCATGGCCCCCTCTGAAAAACCTCCTTCCTCTTAAATATATATATATATTTTTATTTCTCCCTTGTGCAATTCTGAGTGTGCCTACACACAGGTGGTGAGCCCTGTCAGACCACCTGTGGTAACACACTCTCCTCTATGTGCACTAGACACTTTTACAACTGAGGGTACATAATCCCACAAAAGACTCATGTATGTTTACAAGCCCATGCACTACAGGTCATCTTGTACTGTTATCAGCCAGGAACAGTGTGACTTTCTTTTTCCTCGTGCAATATTTATGTGGAACATTTGTATAGTTTGTATTTAATGGTTTATGTATAGGCAACTTTATATATAGATTATTTTTATAATCTAATTCTATTAGTGTTGTGTTTTTAGATTTATACTGTTTCACATCATTGTTGTATGTCTGTATTTATATGGCCGGGTCCTGTGGACACGATATTTAGTTCCACTTTATGTGTCCCCACATATAGCGGAATGACAATAAAGCTCAACTTGACTTGACTTGACTTGATGACGTTTTTATAATAATTCTGGTCAGACAGAATCAAATTACTCCAAATGGAGTCTATCAGCCAAATTATTCTGATATATGATAGTTTAAAAGGTTCTGTGTTCTTTTGTGCTATTACCTGTTTTTGTAAGACTTTAATATCTGTCCAATTCATCTGTGATAAAAAGAATAATTAATTAATAGAACAATTAGTCATTGGGTCTGATCCACGAAAAACACAAGAACAAATTTCTGTGTAAAACCTTCATAAAACCCATCCTACGTAAATTGTTGCATTCAATTCACAACTGGCGATTTACATAAGTAACGTTCTCGGATCCTTTATGTTGCGTGAATGAGTGTGTATGCTATTTCCTGTGACACAATTAATGGACAGATGAATAGAACATCCTTGTCAAGTTCTACACCATCAATCTCTCATTAAGTTAAAATGTCCCTTTTATTTTTGGGGTAAAGTCCTCACTGAAACTGGATAAGGCCTTGTCTTTGACTGTAATTGACTGTGTTGATCTCTTTAGGTTATTCTCTACACTGAATCTGTTAGAACATGAAACACATGACACATGACTATATATATATATATATATATATATATATATATATATATATATATGTTTGTGTGTGTATTTGTGTGTGTGTGTGTGTACATAAATATCACAATGAGTGGGACTTTGACCATCCTGAGAGCAGAAACAACATGGGAGCGTAATGAAGGTGTTTGCCTAGCAGGCAGCATTCATCATCTCATGGAACAAGGCAAGCAACAAACTGTGTTAATGATCTTGAGTGTGAAAATTGTTTATTATATAACTTGCCTGATTTTGTTAATTTATGATCTGCTGTAATTCTAAGGGATAGACAACATAGACACCTTCACAGAGTTGTTGTGTCCCCAACAGCACTACAGCATACTGTTCCAAATCTAGCCTACGCTGCCTACTGCTTAAAATGGAATCTCATAAGTGATTTATCTAAAGATGTACATATAGTAAGCAGCACATTTGAATTAATTTTAAAATATATGAAATGATGCAGTTGAAATACTGAATCACAGAACCAGAATAATAAGACAGAAAGACCAGAATACACTCATGACAGGTGTCATCTGCACAGATATTTAAATGTTTCCTCACTAGTTTCTTCAATTGAGTCTAACCGCTGAAGTTCGTTCTGGATTAATCCTGTGTTTTCAGAGGATAAAATGTAAATTAAACATTATGGTGACTTATGCTTTATCACTGTCAAAGAACGAAGTGATCACACAGCTCCCTGAAGAAGAATGATCTAATCAGCAAATAATTACATTAGTAGACACATGTTATGAGGGGAATTAGGCATTTGAAAAAACACTGATTGCTATCTTAGGGTAATTTCAGACATTTAGGAAGATTTGGTGTGTAATATCCTTTATGTACACTTTTAACCTCTCGATCTGATGGCTTTTGTCTATAATCTAAGAAATCAATAGAGCAATGGAATATAGATTGCAGAAAACAATGTTGTTTTCCTGCAGCATTGTTTTCCTGTAATAAAAATGTTATCACGATTACAATGGAGATGACAAAAACGGTCTTCATCAGTTTAAGTTAGTTTTGACAGCTAATATTCATTGTGTTGTGTGCCATAACATTGTCAATAAATTTAAACAAGGGTTGTGGGAAAATAAGGTTGCTGCAGGCTGCTACAGGCTGTGTGTGGTGAGTCACCATTTTGTTTGCGCAGTCTTTATTATGAATTTTGTACCTTCTTTTTTACTGAGATACAAAAGACTTTTTACAAACACATCATAAAACAAGAGGCAAACATAGCTTGAAATTTGTAAAGACATACAAATCAAGCATAGTTTACCACTGTTCATAGTTTTCTGCATTTAAGCAATGTGAAGATATAGACTATTCCAGCTTAGTAAGGCTTGCTTCACAATATTAACAATAATAATTTTTTATAGTCTTACAATCTTGACATTCCTCAACACCTTTCAGCAAACAACTGATGCTGAGGTCTGTTTTCAGCTCCGAACTGTTTGCAGGTTTGTAACCTCTGCTTTTGTTCAGAAACAGTGAGAGTGTTGCCACTGACTGTGTCTAAACACCTTCTTTAATGTAAGAAAAACAAGACTGTCGATGTATCAACCATGTCATTCTTTGTGAATTTATGAAATAACTGTTTATGTGAGAACTGGTTATGTATTTTTCTATTATGGATGTTTTAGGTTTCATAGAGGTATTTAATTTGTACACTGATTTAATGTTTTCGTGAAAACTACAATTACTTTGAATGAACTGTCTTTAGAAAAGTAGTTTCATCATTAAGGTGAGCCAGTAGGTTTTTGGTGTTGACCAATACAGAGACAATACAAAGAAGAGAGATAATGACTATAACAAATTCAAACCTGATGCAAATTTGTTATGTGTCATTGAGCTTTTTAACAAAAGGCTCAGTTGTTCTGCCATGGGCCTACACAAGACTAGTAAAATCTAACTACATTTTCAAAATATCAGCACTATTACAGACAACACAGAGTTTTCTGAAAGCATACTTAAATTCAACATATATAAATAGATATTTATTTCTCCTGTATTTACACTATCACACTATTTTTGTCCTTATAGTTGCCTCTCCAGGTCAGTCAGAATTCCTTGCAACAAAATTAGAATATAGAATATAGAGATTAGAATATCTCTGTTTTCGGGTCACTTTACATGGCAACTGTTAATTTTCTTGGCTTCTTGGTCAAACATTCATGTAAGGAACAGAAGATTAATTGCACCACAGTGATGTCTTTGCCTACTCCATGACCAAATCAATGTCGGAGATTGAACAAAAACAGTGTGAGATGTGGTTTCAGTTGGCATGCAGATCATGGTCTCATCAGTCATGATGATGGTGCCATAAGCACGCACTGCCAAACTCACCAATTTCAAAGAAAAGGATAATTTTCAGTCATAATAAATAATCCTTCCTGCTTAACGTTTCAACAGTCTTATAAATACTTTTTATTGTATTTTCTTACATTGGCAGTAAATATACAAGTTGGATACAGCACCCATCATAAAGAGATGAAGAGTTTTAGATTTCACACAGGTTCCCAAGTCTGACATTCCAGTTCAACTTTTGTAAATAGGAAAGTGTTTACTTGTCAAGTTGAATGGAATGCAACACCACCATCTTTCACTCAAAGTAATTATGACATTTGTACACAATCAAATATATCAACCAATATTTCCCCATGCAGGGGTTATTGCCTCAGTAGATTATAGAACAACTGTACAAAATGAATAATACACACACACACACACACACACACACACACACACACACACACACATATATATATATATATATATATATATATATATAGATTTGACTTACAATTTGGCACACTTTTGGCAAACAGTCTGCAACAGACTAACTGTTTTCATTTTCATACCTTGAAGATGTCCAGCCCAATGCCCTGCCCACAAAACCAAAGTTACATACATACCAAGATGTTCCATTTCTGTTACACTCGACGTTGTGTCAATGTAATCACACTAGGGGTCCTTATACTAAGCTCCCCAACTTCTAACCGCTGGGTTGCAGGCTAAATAAAAAACAAAATGTCAAGGTTCACTAAAGGGGGGACTTGTAGGAGTCCTACGCCTCATTATCACCTTGAGGCAGAAAGGTGCTGTGGCAGACAAACACCCTATTGGTTCTTCAGGTGCTTGTCAGGTAGGCAGCACATTGGAGTGGTGAAGAGACAGTTCAATTCTGAGTTTATAAAGTCACAAAAGTATTGGGTGTAAGAGGGGGCACCTACTAGCACACAAGAAGAGGCTGTTCCTAGAAGCCTTTTCAGTCCACGAAAGACACCACTTTAAAGAACAGAGATGCCTGGTGGAAGGGCTCTAATCTGTGTGGTGTTTTTCACTGCTGATGTGGACACCTAGGTCTTTTGTGTCTCGTCAAAGAACACATGGAAAATCCATGGTCTTACCTCAGGTGCCATTTTGTACCCTGCCCTGAAAGAAAGAAGGGACTTCCATATGGGAACCTTAAGAAAGGCGCTATTGTGAGAGCATGCATTCCTAAGGTCTGTGGGCTGAATGGTGCAACCCCAAGACCTGCTTCTTTTTCTCTCCGACTTTGCACAGTGCATGGCACAGGCCTGGGGCCAGCTCTGCACTATGGTGTCTATGTCAAGGCAACCTAGGAGGAAAACCATAAAAGACAATAGGAGGACTCTGGGAAGCAAAGGGACTGGCTGTACTTTGCTGAATCAGCTCCAAAACTGATGCACTGGAGTGTAACAAACTCACCAGGGCGAAACCTGTCATAAGAGCAGTATGCTGCATGACTGAGGTTACCCGAGGATGTGAAGTGGTTCACAAAAAAGAGTCTCTGTTGGCTCCAGTGGGAGGGCAGCAGGCAAGTTGTGGCATGCGACAGGGGTGAGAACTGCCATGGCAGCTACCGTGCCACAGCCACTGTGTTGTCCATCTGGACTAACACATTCTTGCCATGGATTAAGCAACTCTGAAGCATAAAGGATGCCAACACAGACGGGCCCCTCCAGGGTCTCAATACATGCCAGTACATGTAGCACCCCAGTCTGTGTGGATACAACGGTTATAACCAAAACACACCAGACACTTGTTCTAAGGGGGTTCCACAATTCTAAGGTATCAAGGGCTGAAATGATGATGAACATCAGAATGTTAGCCATGATTGTGCCACAGTGCCATACCCACCTCGGGACTCAGAACTGCAGCCAGTGCGAAGTGGTCACATAGCATAAAATCGGCAGCACTACTGCTATCAAGGATGTTATATGCCCCCTGGGGAGCTTGCACTTTTCTGAGTTGCCCATGGCTTCAATGATCTATGTGGCTGAGCACCATATCCTTATCTTAAAAAGGCAGTTTGTGAAGGTCCCAATTCAAGAACATGTAGATCAGGAAACCTATAACCCAAAATTGAAGTAGAAGGTGGAAACTCCCTCTTCATCCTGACTGGGACAGGCTTCATTGTGCCCCTTTATAAAGGACATCAATGTCTGCTCACAGGATAGTTGGATCCTGACCTCAACTGTCAAAGAGATACCCTAACCTATGACAGTGTCTGACAAAATTAATTGAAAAACCGGTGGCCATCACCATTCCCTGTGGGTGGACCTTTGAAGTCAAGGTGCCAGCCAGCATTGGCCGTTAGATCACAGGCCTGGGCCGGCCTTGTGACTAGCACATATCCTTGGCGGCCTGTACAGGGAAGTATGGTAATGCCAGGAAGACGCCTCTGCCTATCTTGCATCAAGGCGACATAGCAGTTTTTCTCTGGCCACAGAGAAAGCAGTTCATTTGAGCCCGATACAATTGGGTTTACTCGTTTGACCCATGAGAGAAAGAATGCCGCAGAAGGTTGCATCTATGTCTATACTGTGGAGAAACTGGTCATCTTAAATCCACCTGTCTGTATGGCCTCCTAAAGATTCACGGATGGTGAGTACAGTCTCAGTTGCTTTGTCCTCAGCCATAAAGTGTTCCCACTACAATTACCATGTCAGATAAAATAATTTCCTCTGGCCCCTAGTGGACTCTGGACAGGGAGACCACTCAGTAGAGCAAATTTATCAATCCACCGAGGAAATGTATTTACAAGTGGGTGCACTCCATTCAAAGAGTGCGGCTCTGTTATTTTATCTACGTCACACATTAATACTTGGTCTCCCCTGGCTATGTAAACATGACCCAATCACTTCCTGGCAGGAGGGCAGATAACCAAATGGGCACCAACCTGTTTTGTTCGTTGTATTCCCAGCCGGTTGCGCTATTGACCTCATACCTGGCTCAGTGCTCCCCATGGGTAGAATATTTCCTTGTCTCAACTCAAAAGATTTTTTTTTCTTTGCAAGATAAAGGATGGTGGACTACGTCCCTGTCGATTATCGAGGTCTCGGTGATACTTCTATCAAATTCTGTTATCCCTCTCTCCCTCTAGTTCCAGTCGCTTTGGAGCAACTACGCAGGGTCCAATCCCACAAGCTAGATCTCCATAGTGCCCACAATCTGAGGTCCGCATCAAGGGGATGAGTGGAAGACCACGTTCTCACCTCAAGCGGCCCCTACGAGACCCTGTGGTCATGCCCTGAACCTCATTAGCTCCAGAATATAAACCCCAGTCTGCTTCGTGGCTTTGAAGTCTTGCCCGGCTAACATTACTGAGCATTTTGATTACCTGTTTGGATTACCTGTGTTGATTTTTGGACTGTTTTATTTCATTTTTGTCTGTTTTTCTGCCTGCCCTATTATCTGGACTGTATTTGGATTATCTGATTGTTTGCTGCCTGCCTACGACCCTTGCCTGTTTTACGTTTCGCCCCTGTCTTGCCTCTGAAAACCCTGTGTTGTTTATGGACCCTGCCTGTTTGTTATTTCCAATAAAGCGTTGCAAATGGATCCTCGTGACACACCTCATCATTACAGGTGCAGTGGGTGTGAGTGCACATGTGTTTTTGCTGTGTTGCTTTTGATTAGGAGGACTAGGCCTCGGGCCTGGTGTGGATACAGAATTCTGTCCTGTATTTTGTTCATTTTTCGTTATTGCCTTGGTAACTTACTTAGTGATGTTTAATAAAGTTATTTTTCGTATGTCATCAGTGTCTCATGACCTGACTCAGCCATTACTGAACCTGTGTATCTTGGTGATATGTTTCCCCGGAAGTATTGTTCCGGGATGGCATAGTCGGTACCATTTGACGTATAGCTGTCAAAATCGGCTGTTCAGGAAAGTGTTCAAACTTATATTGGTGAATTTTTAAAATAACCTCCGTTGCACATGCAGGAAACACCTTTAAAAGAAACTATCCATGGCGCTGCTCTTTAAAGGGGTTAGCTCATTTAACTACTTTTGAAGCACCCAGGGAAGAAAAAGGAGATTGTTCAGTTCACGAATGGATTCCAACAGCATGCAGACAGAGCAGGCGAAGCAAAATAAGTGAAGTGCATGACCAGATCATCATCGAAGAGCAAATCCACTACCAATTCCTGTTGGCATTTTCTGATAAGAGTGATTGATCTGCAAGGTTGAACCCCTCATCAACCCCTGATCATATGAAGCCATTACTATTACACAGTTGTTTGGCTCCTTTTAAAATGATAATGATAACAGAAATCACCCAAATAGTCCTAATCATTCCAAGTTCACATGTTATTGAATGGTTGGCGATCTCACAGACACAAGTTGATGCATGCAGGTTTAAATGACAACAAATGTTAAATTCCAGTGGCTTTTTAAATTGCAGTAAGTATTTGTGTATAAATAGTCGATAAATTTGTTAGCTCTCCTTGGATGCACTGAGCAGGCAAGATGCTAAACCATAGGGAGAAGAATTGTCAAAAGACTTCCTTATAAGGTAGTGGAACTTTAAAAGATGGAAAGGGATATAAAGATATCCAAAGCCCACAGGTAGTCTTAGGGAAATACCGGGTACTCTGGAAAAGATGTGTCATTGTTTCAAGCAGCACAATATGACGATACTTGAACAACAATAAACTGCATGGTTGATTTTCAAACGAAGACTTCACTGCACTAATACCACAAAAGCCAAATCGTCGATACCTTGACCTGCCTCTACACCTGTCACTACATGTACTTTTGTACTTTGTGAGATTATTGAGGCAAATAATACCCAAAGACCAAGCAATCATACAATCAGGATGTTAAAATAAACAAAAAACTCACCTTTTAGTTCACTGGCAACAGCACCTGACCAGCCACTGAACAATAAGCAGGTCCCAGTTGGGTTATCCATGTGGATCCCCCATCAAACATTTCCGTTGTGTTGTGACATTTTTGCAGTGCATTTAGGTGTTACAGTGCATTTCGGTATTTGCAGTGCGTTTCATTTGTTGCAGCATGTTTCGGTTATTGCACACGTTTCGTATTTGCTAGCGTGTTTCTGTATTTGCAGCACATTAGCTCTCTCGGCCACAGTATAATGTTCACTGTAAAGGGGATATTCTCTTTTTAGTATGTCTGAATTATTTACTTCCATTGTGTTGTGGCGATTTGCAGCACACTTCGTATTTGCAGCCCTTTTCCGTATTTGAAGTGCACTTCCGTATTTCCAGCGTGTTTCAGTTTGCAGCACATTTAATATTTGGTTGTGTTGTGATGATTTACGGCGCGTTGAAAGGCTCTAATAAGCCCACCATAACATTAAGCTTTATGACTTTGCGAATCTTTTTCATGCTCAAACAGAAAACAGACACACAGTTAAGCAACAGACACCAACGTTTAAAATATTACAACGCATAATAAGGCCTGCCCTGTCCCAATCCACCCACTGCACCAGGCATCATAGTAAAAATACTGATATCTGGAAAATCAGATTTGGGACATGGGTTTTTTGTTTTATGATTTGTAGAAAAATATGTTTTGCCATCAACTTACACCTAACGTTCTGTATAAATTTATATATTGAACAACAGCGCAATATAATTTTAATCAATATTACTTCATGCGTGTTAAGATCTACCTTATCTTCAAACCTTACCTTAGCTTCTTGAGCCTAAGTATTGGGGCAATTGTCTCACAGTTGTTTCTAAGTTCACAGTTTTCCTGTTGCATTATTTGTTTACACATTAAAAACAGGGAATGTGTAGAATCAGTTTTGTTCATTGCTTCTGCAGTTTGGAGTCTTGTGTTCCTGTGAGAACACAGCCAAAAAGAAAAGACGAGGGCGCTGACTCTGACATAAAAGCAGTGATAAATGTCCCAAAATGTGACGTTCTATCTGACACTCACTGCACGGGGCACATCACAGTTTTCTTTGCACAGATTAAACTGTGGACAGATACCCGAAGTCCTGCTCAGGGCGCCATACCGCACGCTTTATCTGTCTTCACTTTCTATTAGACACAAACGTTTGTTGCTGCTGTCTTTATTCGTCTTGTCAGATGTGTTGCTGTGTTATGAACAAGCAGCGTTTACTGATGCTTGTGCATTTGAGAATTACTAAATGTATTTTTCAAAAGAATATGTGTAAATGTATACATTTGTAAGAAATATATAAATAAGAATTATGTCTCACAGAATAAAGAAACACATTTATGTTTGTTTTGATATTATGGTGTGGATTTTCTATTCTGTTGTCTGA
>JAZGTH010000689.1:0-11378 GCA_036877525.1 Chromobotia macracanthus
GTCCATGGCATGCCTGCATACGGTGGCTGCTGTGGCAGAGATGGTAAAGATGGCTGAGAAAATTGTATTGTCACACCCTTTGACATTATATACCACACATCAGGTGGGCGTGATATTACACAATCTGAAAAACACAGTGCATGACGGCTCAGAGAAAGCTTCTGGCCACAGAAAATTTGACAATCAAACCAACTTCGATCTTGAGCCCTGCAATACAGTTGCTCTATGGCCCATCATCTGTGATAACTGAGGTAAGACCTCATGACTGCTTGAATGAAATTGAAGGTACATATGTATATAGATGGCTCATGTTCAAAGCCGTCTAATGGGGTGTATCTGTGTCAATATGCAATTGTGATGCAGGAAGGTGAGAGGGTGGAGGCATAACAATGATGTTTGCTCACTTACCGTGCATATCAATTTTGCAGAGCCAACCCACAGAGGGAGATCTGAAACACTGGGCAGAAAATGGACTTTCCCCAGATGCAGAAGGCTTAATTAGAGACAAGGATGGTAGAATTACGCTGCCAAAATTGTCCCTAGTGGTACTGATAAGACATTATCATGGCATTTCACACAATAGTGTGTCTAAAGTTACACAGATATGTAATCGCCTGTATTGTAAGGACACAGCGAAAATTGTCAAACTAATTGTAGACACGTGTCTGATATGTGCCAAACGAACCCGCACAGAAAACGCCACACGACGCATTGCCATTTTCAGAAGCACCTTTTCAGTGTCTCCAAATGGATTTCACTCACATGCCAGCGGTACAAAATCTAAAATATATGCTGATTGTTGTGGATAAGTTTTCAAAGTGGCCTGAAATTTTTGCATATGCTAAAGAGGATGCAAAACCAATAGTTAGGATATTATCCAAAGAGGTAATTCCTAGTTTCAGGATACCCACAACGATCGAGAGCGACAATGGCATGCCATTCACGTCAAAAGTGACCAAACTGCTGGCCAAGACACTGGCAAAAGATCTATACTAGATCTATTGCCATATACTATAACATCCCGTACCACCCTCAATCGTCCGGTATGGTAGAGAGAACAAATCGTACAATAAAAGATAAAATAATGAAGGCCTGTATGGAGACAGGAAGAAAGTGGCTAGCCATGTTGACAGAAATGAGAATGACCCCATCCTCAACGACTAAATATTCTCCATTTGAGGTATTGATAGGCAGGCCTTTCTTGACCCCTTGGGTCAAAGGTCGCGCAGATGTTTCTTCCCTAGGTGACATGGAAGTGATCCTGGATGACCATGTGGTTTCCCTTGTAACAGGGCTACCTGTTACTTGTTTTTCCTACTCTCCACTAGGGGGTGCTTGAAGGCTAAAACCCCAAGTATTTAACCAGGTAGTAGAGTAGAGGCAGGGGATTTTTGTTTGGAAGTGGGAAGCATGGTATTGCCCTAGCCCTCTGCAAATTTCTTTTGGAGCCTTGATTAAAAAAACTTTGTTTCTTATACAGACTTTTTGAGACCAGTTCAATCATATGGACTTTTTAGATATTTATTTATACCTGGTGATGAATCTACAAAGAGTTGTAAAGGCTGTGCTTTCATGAATGTCAAGAATTTTTCCCAATGGATCATTTGTGCTGTTTTTCCCTTGTGGATTATCATGAGTTCAAGGATCTGACTCTGTGGGCCTTTTTTGGGATTACTTGAAGAGCACATTTGTGTGCAGGTTTTTGCTTCATCAATAGGATGAGATTTTTGGATATGAAACATTGACTGGTATAACTTTGATTTTGGTATTTCCATTTCTGAAGCTCTGAAGATTCATTGTATTTTTTTTTTGGTTTTTTTGTTAATTCACTTAATTCACTTACTAATTAACTTTTTGCAAACCATCTGTGAGTACGTAGATGTGAAATACTGTAGTGGATTTTCTATCATTTTTGTCTGAAATCTTGTATCATTTACATTTAGTCATTTAGCAGACGCTTTTATCCAAAGCGACTTACAAAGGACGAGAGCATTGAACATTTTGTCTTGTACACCAATGAGACAAGTCTACAAAACTACATTTACAAGCGGACATTGTATTCTGTTACTAGAGAGAAAGATGGACTAGAGACAGGGAATTTTTTTTTGTAAGGATAGAAGGATAGGATAGAAGAGCATTAGGGTTCAGACAGGTGTCTGCGAAACAGGTGTGTTTTAAATTGTTTTTTTGAAGGTTGTGATGGTCTCAGCAGATCAGGTGGAGGCTGGCAGTTCATTCCACCCCAAAGGAATGGAATAGGTGAAAGTTTTACAGATTGATCTGATGCCTCGTTAGCTGACCGTAGCTGGCGGGAGGGGACATATGTCTGGAGAAGTGAGTTGAGGTAGGAGGGAGAGGTTCCGGTTATTGTCCTAAAGGCAAGCGTAAGAGATTTAAATTTGATGCGGGTGGCTACAGGTAGCCAGTGGAGTGAGGTCAGGAGGGGTGTGACATGGGTTGTTTTTGGTTGATTGAAGACCAGACGTGCTGCAGCATTCTGGATCATTTGCAGGGGTTTGGTTGCATTTCCTGGAAGGCCAGCCAGAAGGGCATTGCAGTAGTCCGGCCTTGATATTACAAGTGCTTGTACTAGGAGCTGCGTTGCGTGCTCGGACAGGAAGGGTCTGATTTTCCTGATGTTGTAAAGCACATACTTGCATGACCGAGAGATTGTTGCCACATGTGAAGTGAATTTCAGCTGGTCATCAAACATCACCCCAAGGTTTCTAACGGACTGAGTGGGTGTGAGATGGATGATCCAAGTTCAACTGTGAAGTTGTGTTCTAATGATGGGTTGGCGGTATTATTAGAAGTTCTGTCTGTTCTATCTATATCATTATAAAAGGGTTTAAATTAACTTTTAATTTAATTTCAGCTTTATTTTCAGTATTTTCACAACTTTAATTTCAGTTCTTGCAGTTTGTGATAATGCACTGGGAGACACATTAACATCTTTTAAAGCAGTGTAAAATTGGTAGTTGGTGGGCCCCTACTCATTTTATTTACATATATAGCAACGTGCCTCTGTAGTGGGCTTTGGTTATACCCTAATTGATAAACTGAACTCTGTGTGTGCTGATCTTTCTCTCCTATTCCATCAGATAAGCCCACCCATAACTTTGTTCCAGGCCAACAGGTGCTGATTTGAAGTTTAAGCTAGTTGCTATTGGAGAGCCAAAATAGCTGGGGCCAGCTACAGTGATTGCAGTGACCAGGACTGGAGTGCTGACTGACCACCAGCCACGGTGGATCCACGCATCCAGACTGAAGCACCTGCCAGATCCTGGGATACAATTTGACACTATAGGGCCTAGGCAGCCTGTCCGTGTGTCTAAGTCTACCCAGAGTGTGTAAAAGGTACTGGAGAGAGGGCTTGTGCCAGACAAAAAAAATCCTTATTCTTCTCATTGCTTTCATAATGAGTGAGAGTGCCATTTGTTGGCTGAAGATAGTAAACAGGCACAGCATGCCTATTTTGTTTGTAGTTTTCTCTCAATAGTTGACGGTTCCCCTGAAGTACAGCTGTTTTTTCCAGCCTGTTCAGTAAATCGAACATTAGATGATATTAATTTCTTTGGTTATTGCATGCATTTTGATTTTGCTTTGTTTATGGCCTTGTATTATGGCTATCAGTAAGTGTGTTTATGAAGGGCTGTCATATTGCAAATACAAGATCAGGGGACTAGGTGACTGTGGGTCTGGATAGATTCGGGGACAGAGGTAAACATCTGTCTAGCCTGGCCATAATCCCTTGGTCAAAAAGATTTCTTTGCATATTCTTTATTTTGAATTGTACTTTTTACTATTAATGATAACATTAGTGTGTGAAACTAGTTAGTAAGTCATAAATGACTTAAAGTGGCCAACTGCTGGATTATTTAGTTCCCGCACTAATGGGCAGACAAGACCCCTTAAGGAATAATGAGTTTTGATATATTCTTTTAAATACTATATACTCTGTTGTATAGGGAAGTCTAGACCACAACTTGTAGCTGTTGTTCTAACGCTACATGGTAATAAAATATAATCCAGCTGTTTGATTGCCTGAGACAGTTTCAGGTGCATCCTGTTTCTGTTCTATATAATCTGTTTCTGTTGAGGAAATAAACGAGCTTGATTCAACCACACTCTAGTGTCTGTGTTTCTAGCTCCTCTCTTATCTATACTTAAGACTCTCAGATGAACTTGCAAAGCATTTTGGGACTGTTGTAAACAAGAGTAAAGATAATGCTAAATCACTAAAATGTTCAGAAAGTATACAGATCAACACAAGTAAAACAATATCACATTATTTTTGCTTTGTGTTTAAGCCTAGTAAAATCATTTCTCAAGAGAGAGTTTGACCTGTTTCTCTGTGTGCTGACAGCTGCAGATCTGGCACCCTGTGGAGAGCTTTGAAGAACTTGACCTTATGAAACAATAAAGTGGCATCATAAAACACTGCTGTGACAGGCCACTGATCTCGAGAACCAAGGTTTTGCTTGAGAACAGTAGAGATTCATATATTATACTACAGCACATTAATAAACATTTCATGAATTTATTGACTGATAAAACTGAGACCATCAGAAAGATTACTGTAACCATGAAACTTGTTACCAAAGTACTCATGAAGACGCAGAATTTCCCTATAAACAGCTTTAAGAGGACAGGAAGAGTTAAAAATTAGAACATCAAATGTCATCATCAACGTGCATATTAGACCTAAGCCCACTAACATTTTTTACTTTTTATTTTTTCACTTTTATATTTTTACTATTACTTTTATAAGTAATATATCCAGACATCCTGCAAAACATTTATGTACATTTTCTAAGACTATGAGACTTTTAGCTAATTAACATAAAATAATGTAAAATAGTTTTAAAAAATGTAAAATAGTCAAGTCTTTAAGATTGTAGTTAGATCATATTAAAAGCAATATTAGCAATTTATAAAACCATAAGCCAAGTTAAACGTCAGCAGACTCTCAGTAAGCAAGCCAACAGGGCGACAGTGGCAAGGAACCAAAACTCCAATGATGTATAGATGGAGAAAAAACCTTGGGAGAAACCAGGCTCAGCTGGGAGAGCCAGTTCTCCTCTGGCACTTTTATAATAATGTTTATAATAATGATTTGTAATGTTGTACTAATTTAAAACTGTCAGGCACTGCAGAGAATAAAACTTGTTGTAGAGTCTAACTGAGCTGATGTTATGGATTCAGCAACACCTTCAGCTCCAGACCTCTCAACTTCTCCCACTCGTTCTCATCTAGTTTGTCCAGTTATCTCCATCCAAAGATGGTCTCCTCTTCTGATTTTGTGGCAGCTGGAGGTCGGTAAATAGATAATGGTAAGATTAACAAAGAAGTCCATTACATTCCCACTGCTTTTGGGTGATTTTGATTATGGCTGTAATCTTCTTAAGGTGGTGTGAGGATTAGCATCTAGCTAAACCTGAACTGGGACAAGTGTCAGGCTGAACTGGAGCTGGGTCGATCCGTTTTAGGGGTCATCCCATCTCACCACTATCTGGTCTGGATAAGGTCCAGATCCTGTTGATTACAGGGCCTTGGAAAGACAGACAGACTTAGAGAAGAGCCAGTACATCTTTTTCTTTTAGGAAGTATTATGGATTTTGGTCTCGGTTTACCTAATTAATGCAGCCTTACAATCAAAGGGATTTGGAGTCATAAAACCATAAATCTATGAAGTAGGCTAGATTAAAGAGTTGAGTCTTTAATCTAGATTTCAACTGACAGTGTAACTGCTGCTCCTGGACAACACTGGAAGATTGTTCCAGAGTTTGGGTGCTTAGTATAAAAAGGATCTATCACCTGTGCTTGATTTCAAAATTCTAGGTATTATCAGTGCAGTATTGACAGAACTTGGCTAAATGGTCATACTGGTACATACGTTTCATTCTTGTAACCACTCTGACTGCTGCATTTTGGACCAGCTAGAGTTTTTGCACTAAAACCTGCAGGCAACCACCCAGTAAGGCATATACAATAATCTAATCTTGATGTCATGAATGCATGAATTAACTTTTCGGTGTTTGAGAAGCATGTGACTAGGGTGTAAATCAGACATCTTACGATGCGATATGATATCAGTTCTCTCATCCAGTAAGCAATATTTGATTAAATATTCATGGATATATTGATTGATTTTTTGATATTAAGATATTATGTGCTTAGTTGACATAGCCAGTGACATTTTTATTCTCACAAAACTCACAAATGCAACAAAAATGCATAACATGAAAGTTTAATTCAATTCTTGAAAAATTGCACATCCAGTATCCTAATTGGGACATTTACAACAATACACTTTAGTTTATTTTTTTAAAATAAATAAATAAATAAATATTTGGCACATGATTTGAGGTGACAGTGACTGTATTTCATCAGCCAAAGTGCTTTCCTCAGTTCCATGTTTTCTTTTTAAATGCACCCGACAAGTTTGTTGTGTTTCCCAAGTATTGTACCTGGCACTGGCAATGTTTATAAATTACATGGGTTTTTCTTCGTCTGCTCATCTATTTTTCTAGTTTTTATATATTTTTAAGATGAAACAATGCAGCTGGAAATGTGGCTTTCAAAGAACAAATTGATATCAATAGAACATCCAGAATCTTAGCTGATGAAGAAGGCTTTATAGAGCACCCATCAAGAGTTAGACAGTATTCAAGGTTGTTTCATGTGATAGAAGTTTTTATTATTGGACCAAAATCTGTTTTGTCTGAATTTAGAAATTGTTATGGAGGAGGTCCCTGCTCCACCTCGTCCACGCTTCACCAGAGGGAACTGTCTCCAGAGTATTAACTTTTCATTTGGACTACATTTCCGATAATGCTCCATACCTGGGATTGATTACTTCTTCCTGCACCTGACTCTCATTAAGCCACAGTATATAAGCTCCAGTTTGACTCTATTGGCAAGTCTTGTTTTGCCCCAGTGATATTACTGAGCTTTTCCGTACATTATTGGATTACTTGTTTTTGATTTTGGATTGTTTACCCCATTTTGGATTGTTTGCTGCCTGCCTCTATTACTGGACTGTACCTTGGATATTTCATTGTTTGCTGCCTGCCACAACCCTTGCCTGTTTTACGTTTGCCTCTGTCTTTGCCTTTGATAACCCTGTTTGCTGTTTCTCGACCCCTGCCTGTCCAAACACTAATAAATGCTGTAAATGGATCCTTGTGAGTCTTACTCTTCATTACAGAAGCCAAACAACGATTAAGCATCCATTATTCAGTTGACTACAGAATTATCGAATCAGGCCTCACAACTGCAGCTCACCATCGCAACTGAGCCGATTGACTTCGCTTACTGAGGAGCTAGTAAAGACCCTCCAGAGCATGCACCCCGCATCAACCATGTCTGCTCCTATTTCAATGCCATCACCCAGTGTTGTAGCACCCGCTCCATCCACCTCTATCTGCCCACATATGGCCTTCCCAGAGAAGTTTGATGGTAACTCATCCAAATGTAAGGGGTTCCTCCTTCAGTGTTCATTATTCATAAGCCAACAACCAACTCTCTACCCTACGGAGACCAGCCGCATAGCGTTCATCAGTTTCTTACTCACCGGAAAAGCTCTAGAAGGGGTAACCGCTGTTTGGAGAGTGGGCAGTATTTCCCACCTTTAATGCATTCCTCAAACATTTCCATCCGTCCATCCGTCCTACTAAAGATTCTAAGCTGATGAGTACAGTCTCCTTTCCATCACCAAAAGCTATTATAATTAATGTACCTGTGAAACAATACTATACTAAACAATACTAAATCTGCTAACAATACTATTTTGACTCAGGCCTTGGTTGACTCCGGAGCAGCTGGAAATTTCATTTCTGATGAGTTCGCTTGTCATCACAAGATTGAACTAACCTCTTATAATTCCTCTCTGGCAGTGGAGCGCTAGACAGTCAACCACTCGGAAAAGGCAAGGTACAACAGATTACTGAGGAGATTGAGTTACAGGTTGGAGCTTTACATTCAGAGAAAATACATCTCTGTGTCATTTCATCACCAAATCATACATTGATATTAGGTTTACCCTGGTTAGGAGCACATAACCATGTAATTTCCTTGGCTGAGGGACAAATAACCAGATGGTCCTCATCGTGCTATAATCATTGTCTCCCCAGGGGGTTAGCCAATCCCTTTGCCAGGTTTTCCAGGAAGTGGATTTCAAGTCATGAATATGCTGATCTAAGAGAGGCGTTCAGCAAAAGGGGAGAGCTTCTCAACTCCCACCTCACAGAACCAGACTGTGCCATCGATCTAATACCCGGCGCAGTCCTTCCCAAGGGTAGAGTTTTCTGTTGTCACAGCCGAATCAGAATCCATGAAGGAATATATTATTCTTATATATACTATATACTAGCCCTAGAAGGGTTTCGTTCCACCTTCAAGCTCTCCAGTGGCAGCAGGGTTTTTTTCATCAAGAAGAAGGGATGGTGGTCTCCGACCTTGTATAGATTACTGAGGCCTGAATGATGTGACTATCAAGTTTTGTTATCCCCTTCCCTTAGTCCCAGCCATCTTGGAACAACTATGCACAGCAAGATTCTACACCAAGCTGGATCTTCGCAGTGCATACAATCTCGTTCACACCCGGAAGGGGGATGAATGGAAAACCGCTCTCGACCACCAGCAGACACTGCGAGTACCAGGTAATGCCCTTTGGTCTTGCTAACAGTCTTTCAGTGTTTCAGTCAATTATGAATGATGTGTTCAGAGATATGCTTGATAAATGGGTGATTGTCTACATTGACAATTTCTTGATCTATTCCAATACCTTTGAGGAACATGTCCAGCATGTAAGAGCAGTCCTGGAACATCTCATTGAAAACCAACTTTACGCTAAGGAGGAGAAATGTGAGTTCCATTGTACCAGCACGTCATTTCTGGGTTACATTATCAGCCAAGAAGGGGTCGCTATGGACAAGAGGAAGATCAAAGCTGTATCTGAGTGGCCTCAACCTCATACAGTCAAAAACTACAATGCTTCCGGGGCTTCGCTAACTTCTATCGGAGATTCATCAGAGGTTTCAGTTCCGGACCGATTCTCTGATTCTCCGAGACTGCAGAACTCTTAGTCAACCAAGTATTCAGATTTTATGGTGTTGGACAGAGGTCCCCAGTTTACTTCCCGGGTATGGTTTTTACTGTTCAAAGGGCATAACGTTAATGTGAGTCTCACTTCTAGTTATCACCCACAGTCCAATGGCCAAACTAAATGTTTAAATCAGGAGATCATCTGCTTCCTGCGATCCTACTGTAATCAGAACCAGTCGGATTGGAGTAGATTTTTAATGTGGGCTGAGTATGCTCAAAACTCCCTTGTGAAACCTGCTACTGGAATGAATCCTTTCAAATGCATCCTGGGGTATCAACCTCCTCTTTTTGCCTGGTCTGGCAAACCCACTGTTAGTTATACATACATAACATATACATACATAAGTATACATACACATTTGTTGCACACATGGGAAAAGGGTGGGGATGAATGGTTCTGTTACGGAGGAGAGAATAATTTCTCCCAGAGGTAGCATGTACAGAGTAAAAAGCAAAGGCCCAAGCACTGAGCCCTGCAGCACTCAGTACTGAACTTGTGATCGATATGACACCTTTTCACTCACAGCAACAAACTGGAATCGGTCAGCTAATAATTATTTAAACCATGCCAGTGCAGTATCATTTATGCCAACATAATTTTCAAGCCTATTTAAGAGAATGCTGCAGTCAATAGTGTCAAAGGCCGTTGTGACAAAGTTGTGACAAGTTCAAGTAGAATTACAATAGAGATGCAAACACCATCAACCAACAAGAGCAAATCATACTTACTGGAAATCCTTGAAGATGCTGTTTTTTTATCCAGGAAAGAATATATCTATGAGGACACCACCATTTTTAAGTATTTTTAAAATGAAAGGTAGATTTGAAATGGGTCCTGTATTTTACAAGTTCTCTGGGATCAAGTTGTGTTTTTGTAAGAGGTCTGATTAACAGCCAGCTTGTTTTAATCTTAAAGTTTCTGGGACATATCTCAACACCAGTGATGACTTAAGTATATTATATAGAGGATCTGTAATTTCAGAAAGCATTTTTACCAGCTTGGTAGGTATAGGATCTAGCATACATGTTGTTGATTTAGATTTTTACATTTTTGACAATTTAACTTTTAATACCTACTGTGTGGCCCTGTACAACAACAAATACTTCTGATAACCAAACCCAGAAAGCTAAGAAAGAAGGCATTTGATTTTACATGCCAAAACCAAGAAATAGCAATGTTTCAGAGTCAAATTTCACCAGGTGGCTTCTTTCATTTTTATCTTAGTGGTGCATAAGGCATTGTTTCATCCACATGTTCAGCTTTGCCTGGCACTTATAGAAATGACGTTGACAGTATAGATTTGAGGTCAGGGATAGGGCAATGGTCGAAGTTCCTGCTGTCAACATGAAAGCTGGTTTAAGCACACCTTGATCTTTGTCAGTCGTTCATTTCCAGTGAACATCTGTATCTTCACAACCTGGGGCTCATCAGCACAAAACAAAAGCCATGTGTTAATTACCTTTGAAGGTGTAGGCAGATTGTTCATCTTGTTTCAGATTTAAGTACGGAGAGAGGCTGTTTTTTATCTCTGGTTACAGTTTGACTTCTCTTATACCTGCACAATGTGCACATAGTTTGTGGGAAAATGCAGATGAAATGCCATTCTGTTTCAACTGTGTTCTGATCATATTTTATAAAGACAGAAATCTTACATTTTTCCAGCTGTTTTATTTGAATGTTTGAAATTACTTTTGCTGACAAAATTATAATTGCACCATCATATTAATGTCTGTCAATAGAAAATTACAGTTTTATAGTAACGGTTTTTGAATTTGATGATTTGGACCAAATCATCTAAAAAAGCAACCAATCAGAGCCTAGAATAGATTAGAACTCCTTCAATACTGTTTTAAAGCATCTCAAGGTGACAGCTAAAGAAACTAGGTAATAAAATGCCTAGAAAACATTTTTGCAAATACTAGGCAATTGGTGACTATATGGCAAAGTTTAACATAATTTAATTTATTTTGAATTTTCTTTGGTTACGACATAATTTTTAAAGTTACATTTGTGTTATTTCATAGTTTTGATAAGTTTAATATTATGGAAAAATATATGAACAAAGAATGAGTAAGTGTTTCAAAACTTCTGAATGGTAGTGTACATGCAGTGGGGTCTGGAAGTCTGACATTGCTTATGATACTTTTTAAAATTAATAATAATTAAATATTATTAAATAATTAAATAAAGTATTGTTTGCACAAGTCATATTATCAGCATAATAATTAGATGTTAAAAAGTTTTTTCAAAAAATGTTTTTTGAACAAAC
>JAZGTH010000690.1:0-11079 GCA_036877525.1 Chromobotia macracanthus
CGCAGCCCTCCACGTTGAAAGAATTGCAGAGAGGGGTTCCTGGGCTTTGCTAACTTCTGCTCCCGGCGCTTCATTAGGAACTACAGCTCTATTGCTGCCCTCTCACCTCATTATCAGGAAAACCCTAGAAGTTGTCATGGGCAGCTTCCACATATTAAGCCTTCCAAAAAGCTCAAGACCAGCTTCACAATGACCCCCATCCTAAAACATCCAGATCCAGAACTCCCTTCATTGTGGAGTGTCGATGCTTCTGACTGCGGAGTTGGGCCGTGCTCTCTCAACGTCACGGACAACCTCCCAAGCTTTTCCCGTGTGGCCCTTCTTCTTGGGAAGCTAAGCAACTGAAGTTTAATTATGATGTGGGAAACAAAAGGCTTCTGTCAATGAAGGCTGCCATGGAAGAATGGAGACATTGGCTCGAGGGGGCAGTTCATCCTTTTCAAGTTATCACGGACCATAAGAACCTTGAGTATGTCAAGTCTACTCGAGCGTCTGAATTCACGCCAGGCAAGATGGTCCTGTTCTTTTCACGATTCCATTTTACAGTCACTTATCGTCCAGGCTCCAGAATAGCAAGGCAGATGCACTATCCAGGCGCCATGATCTTGCGTGACAGAACTACAATCCTGAACCTATCCTAAGTCCAGCCTTGTTTGATGCTCCGGTCAACTGGGACATAATGGAGAAATTCACCAGGCGTCCTCACAGAACCATCACACCAAACTGCCCCCCTTCCAAACAATATGTTCCCCAGACACTACGTCACCGGGTCATCCAGTCGGTCCCACATCACTCAGCGCAGGACATCCCGGCATTTCACGAACCCTTAAACTTGTGCAGAATTCCTTCTGGTGGCCTTCAATGACCAAGATGTGGCCAATTATGTCAAGTCTTGCTCCATCTGTGCCAGTCCAGACTCCCCGGGGACCTGCCGACAGGAACTCTACAGCCTCTCCCGTTTCCCCAACGACCTTGGTCTCACCTCTCCATCGACTTCATCACTGATTTACCCCTGTCTGATGGTTACACCACAATCCTGGTCATCATCGACCGCTTCTCCAAAGCCTGTCGTCTGGTTCCATTAAAAGGATTACCTACTGCCATGGAGACTGCTCAAGCAATGTTCCACCTTGTCTTTCGAAACTATGGTCTACCTGAAGACATTGTATCCAGATCGAGAATTTCGGTTCACCTCTCAGGTTTGGAAATCCCTTTTTGTAACCTTTTAGATAACAATGTGAGTTTAACCTCTGGCTATCATCCATGATCAAGCGGTCAGGTGGAGAGAGGCTGAACAAGAGATCGGCAGGTACCTGCGGACTTACCTGCAGCCCGAGAACAACATCGCTGGGCTGAGATTTCTCCCTTGGACCGGTATGCCCAGAACTCACTCACTCCTCTACAGGACTCACACCATTTCAATGTGTGCTGGGTTACCAGCCTCCCCTGTTCCATGTTCGGAGAACCATCGTCTGTGCCTGCTATTATGACTGGATTCGTAACAGTGAGAGGTGTCGGGACCCAGTGCCAGTAATGTGACTTCAGCGGCTGTGAGGCAGAGGTGCGCTAACCGTCACCGTCGCCCACACCCCTCCATACCAACCTGGACAAAGGGTCTGGCTCTCCACGAGGGATCTCAAGCTACGTCTGCGAGCAAGAAGCCCTCTCCCAAATATGTTGGCCCATTTAAATCATAAGACAGATTAATGAGGGTCACCCACCAATTGGAGCTTCCTGCTGACTACCACATCTCTCCTTCTTTCCATGTGTCCTCCTCAAACCTTTCTTTCCACCGGGGCGCTGACCCGAGCCATGTGCAGGAACCACCGCCACCACTGGACATTGGCGGACGCAGGCCTACAAAAGGTGAGCGACGTCCTGCTTGACTCCATGGCCGAAGAGGGGGTCAGTTGTAATACCTGGTGGATTGGGGAGGATCTGACCAGGAGAGATGGAAGTGAATGCGGCAGTGGACATTCTGGATCCCTCGCTCATGAAGAGAGTTTCATCGAGCCAGACCTGACCGTCCAGCACCACCGTCCAGGGGCCGCCCACGTGAAACCTGGAGTGCTCCTAGAGGGGGGATTCTGTAACATCACGCCAGCAGAGGGAGCCCTCACCGGAATACTGGCTGCTCATGCTCCCTCTGCTGAACTCTGAACTCTGAACTTACTTCCTGGTTGGCATCTATATAAACCTCTGCCACATGGCCACACGTTGAAGTATTGCCAGTTTTACACCTGACTACTGAGCATTCTCTTTTGCTGCCTGCTTTCCTGTGTTTTACTATTGTTTGGTTCTCGTTTTTCTGATTTTTGCCCTTTGTTTGACACCTGGATTGGACTGTTTGTTTTTAGATATTGATTCTCTCACTGGATTTACGACCTCCTGATTCAAATCTCACTTTTGTTGTGTTGCATGGTTGGACTGTCTATGTTTATTCTGACCCTTTGCCTGTACTTTAGACTTTGATTATGGATAACCCCAATAAACATCCGTAACTGGATCCTGCTTCTGCTTCTGCCTCAGCCCCTTACAGTTACATATGTTAAATGTTACATAACATTACAGAGAAATACTAAGCCATAATAAGTCTTTAAAATGACTCATCTTTATAAATCGAACACACACATTAATCAATCTGCGTAACACCGGTACAATGACTATGAACACCGGGAGCATAAACAAAACACAAAACCTATACATTATATATACATGAATAACTGAAAGATAAAACAACACTCCATCAGTGGACAGTTATCTAACTTGCATCTTTATTTTTCTTCCGTTCTCAGTCTTATATGGAAAAGAAACACGAACATTCTGAAATGCTTAACATGTCATTAAAGGGAGTTTGTGTTCATATTCTGGGCTCCTCTGCATTTCTGTACATAATACACTGAACCTTGTCATTTGGTCTTAATGGATTAAGCCACATTAAGTGTTTTTAGGATGTAAGGTTTGCCTGCAGTGTCAGGGAGAAGTAAGGAGTCTGTGTCCAACTCACAATGAAGCTGGTGACCCTTGAAGAAGATGTGTGCTGATGCTGTGGTTGTGGAAGGGAGGCAGTGCAGATGCTCATAGCAGGATATTATCATAGTGTCTTTGAAAAAACTTTTGATATGCTCCTAATATGTGTTCCTGTAAGCTCAGTTGATAAAGCATTGCGTTAAAAAGCGCCAAGGTTGTGGGTTCATACACATACTGATTTTGTACACACATGTAGGGTACATACTGATTTTTGTATACAGCAAATACACTAAGTCAATTTGGATTAGTGACTGCCGAATGTGTAAATGTAATGTAAATGTCCTATCGTAGCACACATTTATCTAGCACAGGAAACCATGTAAGGCAGGTAGGGTTAAGCTACTACTCATGTTTCAAATTATCAGTGATTTTTGAGGTCAATAGAATTTAAGCGAAACACTTACACCTGCAAAATTGCATGCACCTTTTAGGTCATCTGTTACCTTCTCGAAATGAACAATTTTGATGCCTTTTGATTTCATAAATACCACATTCCTGTCCATCACAGACAGCGTGACTGTGCAGTCCTTTAATTTTCTGCAACTAATAGACTAATTAAAATTTGTTTGACTAAGGTTTTTCTTCGAGGGCAGCCCTGCTTCTGACAAGTGCTGGTTAACAGACATGGTGTGAATCACAAAACCAGGTGTTCTCTTACAGCTATTGTATATTTTAATTACTATCACAAAGATATTTTACATTTTCCTAGGACTCACAAAGAGTGCCATCTTGTTAAAATCGAATAAAATACAGTTTTTACAGTTTCCAATACACACACAAGTTTCATCAAAAGTTTGTTTAAGCCAATCTTACGAACTGTCTTCTCATATGTTTGCTGTATTTTGCCTTAGCATCCACTCAGTTTTGTTTTAAAAGCAAGTCCCACAAACCCTCATAGAACCCTTAAACTGTCATTTATTAAACAAAACCAAGTGCTTCAGTCACACTAAACTGGTGTACACATGCAACATTAGTGGTTTTATAGTATGATCTGTGGGACTGGTGGATTGTGAGACCACAGTGTCGCATATTGCATATCAGCTCAGCAGAGTCACATGTTCTGATGAATCGAACACAAAAACAATGGCAGGACCTGATGACATATGGCTTCCACGTAATGACCCATGACCTTGATCTCACGTTTGACCTTGAGCTCCGTTTGACCCTGAGTGACCATACATCTCTGTATATCTTGTGCTGGTGGGATTACAGGAGTTCCAGAAAGCTTTGTTCAGCAAGCACCTGGTGTATGACACCACAAATCGTAGGACAAGGACAAGACCCCTCCCCTGCAAGATGACTACCAGAAACTGGACCACATGCTCAGTGAACTCATTGACAAATGGGGGACAGTCTGTGGGAATCTGTGGAGAGATGCATCTCACCAAAACATAACAGACCAACACGCCACTCTTAAAAATAATTATTATATTTAGCATAAATACAAAAAGCATTCTTTTGCTATTTTAAATTAAGAACAATTTTCCCATTTTTAAAACTTTGGTTATGGACTTGGGCGTTTTCTTTATTACTTTTAATAGTAATTCTCATTACTGCAATTACTAGTAATTATTATACATATAGTAATCATGAGAAACAGTTTTCATTACCTCATATGAATTGACTACATAAATATTTTAATTTTAAAAATCGATTAGTTACTATGACAAGGACAACTAAACTGAACTGCCAAAGGTGTTTAAAATTTAAGAAACAAAGGAAATTATGGCTAATTTATGGAAAATATGGCTTTAAACATTAACTTAAGTTAATGTTGAATAAAATATTTTAATGTCTATAATACCTGTCAACTACTTGACTAATAGTCATAAACGGAGGATTCATGGTCTCCACTGTGTGTAATAAGTATTTGACAGCATGTTTTGTCTGCAGGCAAATAAGTTGGAGGAAGCTCTGCTGTTCTCAGGTCAGTTCACAAATGCACTGCAGGCTGTCATCGACTGGCTGTATAAATTGAACCCCAGCTGGCTGAGGATCAGCCTGTACATGAGACATAGACATTGTCCTGAATCTCATAGATAGCCATAAGGTACTGTTTGTCTTGTTAATGCTGGTTGTTTGGTCTTACAGGTTACCCACTTTACTGACTGATTTAAACTTTAAATGAGAATTAGAGTTTGATTTATTTAAAAATGTATTTGAAACTGAATTGATTTGAATGAACTAATTCATATACATATCACTCCTGCTTTGATCATAACTTTTGTAAGTCCTAGAAACAAAATTCCTCTGATTCCTTGCTCATGACATTTCAAATACACCATATGATGTCATTTTCTGTCATAAAATTTTTCAGACATTTTGAAGGTTTTTAAAAACCTACTTTTTCAAACTTCTACTAGAGTGTTTGTCCTATTTGCATAAATATGCTATGTAGTATCTGAAGACACCCCAGATAAAAAGTGACATTTGTGATACTTTTACTATTCTTGTATTCTGTGTCTATGAATTTTTATTGTATGAAACTTCTCACAAAACTTGTATGTCACATAACAGGCATGACCTGACAGTAAACAGTCACCTACTTATCCAGATATGTAAAATGTCTTTTTTTCTTATAATGATTTAAGCAACTGGTCTGCAATTATAAGAGTGGTCTCTTAGATTCCATGTGGCAAAGTCATAATATCCAATTTGAAGATCCACGGTCATCACCTTCCTAATTTTGTTTGTAAATGCAGTTAACAAAATGCAATTAAGTAAACTTTGTATGGTTTATCATTACCATATTCTGAGGTGACCTGAAAAGTTTGGGGCGCGCCTAGTGGTCGATAGATGTACAGTCCCAAATTTACGAAAATGCTTGTAACATGTAATTACAATAATGTATTGTTATGCGACTTCTTTCTTTAGATTCTTTGGGTCATGCTCAAGTACTATGATACCAAATTTGCCATAGTCAATCCTACTTCCTGTTAGCTATTTTTAATTATATTGAAACCTAATATGCCTTCTAACCACTCACAGCATTTGTCTGATTTGCACCAAATGTGTATGTAGCATATAGAGACACTCACAACAAGGTACAGGAATTCATGTTGATTCTTTAAATCATGCTCTTATGTCATGTCAGCAAATGTAATAGCAAGCATATAAAATTGAATTCAGGCTGTATCCTTACAAAGCGTTGTGTATTGTGTACTTGAACTTTGTAGTGTATTGTCAGAACACCCTCATAAATTTGGTGGCACATAATAAATTGTTTTATTGTGTTGTAATGATTTTGCTAATGTTTATGTTATCTCATTATCAGAGATGTCCACAAATATTTTTCTTGGTGCTGTTTGATGGAATTTACCCCATAATTCTAATTGCAGCTATATTCCTCGTTTTTCTTCCAGTCTTGAGTTTATAAGCCCATAGAAATGTATGGTAAAGTTGTGAATTTGACACACAGATAGAGGACAATCTGAAATGTTACCATAACAAAATTAAAAGTATCTTTAAACCACAGTTCAAAGTTTCAGTCACGTTTATGCTCATAACTTCTTTTCTTTTTCTTCTGATTCCATGGCTCTATGTCGATTCCAACGTTCTCAATTCCAGTTGTGAAAGGTTTATGGTATTTTCATCGTCTGAAAATTTTCAAAAACTTTTTCTTACTCATTCTAGGGCATTTGTCTGATTGCACAAATATGATGTTTAGCATCTAGAGAAACCCCGGCAAGTATCAAAGCTTTTTGATAAGACCCAACCAATGGACATGAGGCTGTATTTTCGAACAATTTGATGTATTGACACCAAACCTGTTATAGTTCCATCTTAGTTGAAGTATGCTAGAAGCTCTAAAATATTTAATCATCTAGAATCAACCATCTAGAATTTTGCTTTTAAAAGTGAAAAAAATGCTTTATAAATGATTCCAAATTCTTATCCAATTAATTTTCATTTCCCACCTTTTCCATTATTAACGTGGTTTTGTGTAATGTATGGTACTGCATGTGTATTAAAGTTGTGTATTACTCTAACACATCTGTATTTGTCTGTCAGGCTGAGGAGTTCACTCCACTGTTCATATTTTTTACTGGAGTGGCTCGCCAAAGGCTGAACAGGGCCTTATTTCATGGCAGCCTGCCTGATGATAGAAGCCGTCCACACCCTAATCGATCAGCACAAGGCAAGTTTCACTGAGGGTAAACAGTTAATGCCAGACAAATGACTCACTGTGAGGGTTACCTGTGCAATCCTTCACTAACAACAATATACAGAATTTAGTAACAACATCTATATATTACAATATGTGCAGACGACTGCTGTCTTTATGTGTTATTTTTGTGTTTTTTTTTGTGTAACTCTATGCGTTAGTTATGTTACTCCCGGACATTGTTTTACTGACATTGTTTTTGAGCTCCTCTTATGTGAATTAGTGATCTTTATATCATAATCAATATCTAGATCATTTGCTTCTCCAGATGAGATTTGTCATGCCCACAGATTGTCAGCTGGAGTAGCAACATGGAATCATCATTTGGGAAGCAAACCAAGGAATCGCTAGGTTATAATGTTATTTTCTTTGTAAATGTGTATTTGACATTTTTACTTACAAACAAATTGGAAGACTTTCTTATGTTTTACAGAGAATTACATATAGGTCATAGACTCTAACATAAAGACAGTTTCTTGATTATAATGTGAGTGATTCAATTTTCCTACCTTGGGACTAATAGTGTTCTATTGAAATTACTGAAGGAAAAGGTCAATGCATCAAACGTGTGTATCAAACATGTAAAGATAAGAGAAGCTACAAACCAGCCTTAAGGAGTTTTCAGGCAATTGACTTGGGTTACTATATAAAAGGGCAGTATTGTTAATAATGCATAGAAATTAAAATTTTCCATCATGTCATTTTTAAATCTGTATGACTTTTTCTGTGGACCCCAGAAGAAGATATTTTGAAAATGTCTCAGTGGTTTAGTGTTCATACAATGAAAGTCAATAGGTGCCACTGTTGTTTGGTTACAAACAACAGAACACTCTTTTTGTTCTCAGAAGCAAAGTCTTGGTTAAATAATTTCTGTAAAAGAGTTCTGTAAAGAAAAACACATGTCCACTCATGTCCACAGACTGTAGGTTTACAGATTAAATAATCTTGGAGTGATATCTGGGTTTCTTGTTGTGTGATAGCTGCCATTTACTAACATTTGGAAAATGTGTTACACACATTGTGTCATTAGATTACTTTTAAAAGTAAAAAAGTAAAGATTAGCTTAAACACACTATGTTCAGACTTTAAATAAAATATTTTGCTTGTGTCAACCCATTATAAGGTTAAATACAATATAATGCACCTTACTTCCCTTTTCTTTTTCCTTTAGATTGACAATGTAAAACACAGTCATAATGTTATTTGCAGTGTAGACACAGTTATCTAGTTTTATGGCATTGTGTCGTGCAGTACCCTTACTAATTACCCTTGATCTGTGCAGGAGTTCATGAAGAAGCTAAAGAAGAAGAGGCTGGCTCTGAATAAAGCCACAAGCATGGGAGAGGCCATCTTGTCTATCTGCCACCAGACTCTATTACCACCATCAAACACTGGAACACAATCATTAAAGCATGCTTTGAGGAGGTTAATTTTACTCTACCAGTATTCTCAAAATCAAACACTCAAGTCATTCCACCAGCAAGGAATTGTGAAGGTGAATGAGTGAGAGATGAGTGGGAAAGTGATTTTTGTGCCCTTGAAGAAAAGGTTTTTGCTGACCTAGGTTCTGAATGGGTGTAGATGTTCGAGGTGGGCATGAAGGTGATCGATGCAGAACCAGTGGCCATTTTATATGCACGTACAACTGGTAGCCATTGGAAGAGATGAGGAGAGGTGTGATGTGCACTTTTAAGCACCTGGAAGAACTAAAACTTATTTGTTTTTGCATGTTTGTTTAGAAACAGGGTTCATTGTAAAATAGTTTATATGAACTGGAGACTAATGCTTTAATGAATAGCTTACCAGATTTCATTGCTCAGTTTAGGTAACAGTCTGGGCACGTTCAGCACCAGCAGAGATGTCCAGTGTTATGGATGAACAGTTGCTACTCAGGAACTTCTTAACAACCTGCTGAACTGGCTCCAGTGGGCTGGAGACCACACTTGAGAAAGACAAGAAACCTCTTCCTCAGGAAATAGAATGTTGGGGTCTGGACAAGGTACCACCTGCATTGGTGCATTAATTACATGGAACTGCTGGCAGTACTGTTTGCCCTCGGACATACTTACCTTTGATCCAGAGCAGACCACGTGTTAGTCCGGATGGACAACACAGTGATAGTGGCCTATATCAGCCACCGGGTGGTGCAGTCAAGTTGCATGTCACAACTTGCTTGATTTACAACTTGTAGGTCACCCGTCAATTGCAAAGTGTCCTAAACGATTCCAAGTAGAGCAAGTCGGTCCCAGCAAATATCGGGTAAGTGAATGCATATAAAAAGTCAATGTAAGGAATGTTTTGAGAACATGATGATAACATGAATTTTGGAAAACTGGCAGTGCTCTACATGTTCCCTATTAAACTGCTCCTCCAGACAGACCCCTTTTCAATGTCACAAGGTTGAACTCAGTTGCAGACAGCTATCACACACAAATCTTTTTTAAAGAACACAAAAAACCCATGAGGGGCAAAATGAGAAACAAAAAACAGATTATAAAAACTAAAGAATAGTGATCCAACAAACACGGGTAAAAACATGAGCCGGGACCAGAATACGTTAACATCTCAGCTGGTACAAACTGGTACAAGACAGCAAACACAATGGCATAAAATAGGAACAAACCAAGGCGGGTAACAAAGACAAACAGGTGAGGGGAATAAACGGATAATGAGATTAACAAAGAAACAGGGGCAAGTCCCACGACACACAACCGGAAGCACATGGCAAATGTAAACAGAGGCTATGTGCTTCCACAGAAAACAAAGACTCAGACCATGACCCCCAAAGCAGACAACAGACAGACAGACCAGGCAGACAGACCAGGCAGGCAGACAGGCAGACAAACCAGGCAGACAAACAGACTGAAGAATGACACGAGACAGAGCAAAACCAATGAAACCAAAATCACAGGATTACAAACAACCACGGGAGGAGGAGAGGAGGGAGGGGGCCAGGAGGAGGACCCAACAGAGCCCACGCTCCCGGGGAATCAAGGGCCAGGCCTGGGGGAACAGTCCAGGCAGGGTCTTGAGACCAGGGACTCTGAGTCCAAGTTGAAAGTAGCCGGCCATAGATGAGGCCAACCACCGGAAGGGACAGCCGCACAGGCTGTGGGCCAATGAACCAAGATGGAGGAGGAGACACTGGATGGCCAGGCTTTGGAGCAACCCCTGGACAACCCGCTGCCACTGGAGCAGACGCTGGGTGACCCGCCGCCACGGGCATACCTGGACGACCCGCCACCACAGGAACAGACACAGGAACAGACAGTGCTGGAGTAGGCACCGCCTCTGCCGGAACAGACACAGGAGGAGTGGGCACCGCTGCCGCTGGAACAGACACAGGTGGAGCGGGCACTGCCGCTGCCAGAACAGATGGCGCTTCATGCACAGCTAGCACTGGAACAGACAGCTCTGGAGGAGCAGGAATAGACAGCTCCGGAAGCAGACACAGGAGGTGTGGATGCTGCCGCCGGAACAGACACAGTAAGTTTGTGTATGTTAGTCTGTTGTGTGTTTCAGATCCCATTGGCCCACCAATCTGTCACTCTTCACCCTGGAGAATGGCGCCCGGTTCTCGTTATCCAATCATGTCACATCACTTAGTTTAAAACTCTGGTACTGTCCCGGCGTTTCAGCTTTTTGGCTCACCTTTGATGTTGTTTTTTTGCTTGTTATTTCAATTAGCTCGCTTTGTTATCAGTATACGTCAGAGTTTTCTTGTTTATTGTGTGTAAATACATCGTTGTCCTTTTGTCAATACAGTATTTGTACAGTCGTTTCATTTTCAGTCGTTTTCAGTCGTTTTCAACATTCCTGGGGTACAACATCAGCCACCAGGGCGTTGAAATGGATGCTTCTAAGGTAACCGCCGTCACTGAGTG
>JAZGTH010000691.1:0-10866 GCA_036877525.1 Chromobotia macracanthus
TGATCTGGACTAGATCGTGGCTAGACAGGATGGGATTAAGCCCTGAGACAGATCAAACAAGCTCCATTTAAACCTGACATTAGTTCCATTTCTAAATGATAATCCTTAGATGAAGCCATAGATTACAGCCATAACCAGGATCACCCAAAGGCAGTGAAAATATGATAAACGATTTATTAGACTTTCTATTATCTAAAGAAGACCACTAGTCCGCACTGTAGAATCCAGCAATGTGCAGGCAGAGCAGAGCAAAATGAAGTAGGTGAAGAGCATACACAGATCCACTTCGAAGAACAAATCTGAATGCACACCATCTCCTTTCCTACCCAGATGTCTGGGGTGTAGATTGGCATGCAAATCCCACTTGTCAATTTGTATTGGTGCTTTATTTTAGGGCCAGTTCTCATAAGTTCTCATCTCTGGCATTTTCTGATAAGAAGCAGAATGATTGGGCTCCAAAGGTTAAACCCCTAATGTCACTACATCGACCAAACGTTAAGTGAGTGACAAAAAGGAACAGCTTGGTAAACATCCTTAAAGGCCAAAATTACATCTCTCTTCTATAAAAGCAGATCTCACAGAGATCTTTGATAGTGATATTTTGAAGTACAGACCATTCATAAGAGCTAAAATCAGAAATTTAAAGATCTTATCCTATTTGTTGAGAACCAAGTAACAATGACTTCAGTATGCAGATCAGCACTTGCACTTTTAGGAGGGCAGTAAAAGCAATTATTTTTGAGTATCCTATACTCAAAAAAACAAAGGATATATTTTTTGATATATCCTTTGAGTATCCTATACTCCAAAGCAAGCTTTCCCAAATGAGTTTGAATAGCTAAAAATTACTCCACACAATGTTCAAAAAAGAGTTCCCTCTACAAATTAGACCCAGTGATGACAGATGGATTACTGAAAGGAGGAAGATGATTGAAAAGGGCAATAATGTCAAAATGCATGAAGCGCCCCTCATTCTTCCCGAAACAATACCACCTCCTACATGTTACCTTGACATATTCATAAATATGGCACTGTGGAAGAAATTAAATTCTTGTCCATTGCATAAGAAATACTGTTATAAATACTAATATCGTTAATGGAAACACAGCAACAAGGAAAATATCAAAATGTTTGCTTAAAAAAGCAAAACAGTGTAACAAAAAGATGGCTAATTTGCCAGAATGAACTGATTTCCAGATTTCCCAGTATTCACAAATGTGGAAATGTATAATTTTATTAAAACAGAAACAAAAAGAGGAAGAATTTTTTTCAAAAGACATGATGAACCATATTTATGTATGTCATGCAGAGCCATTCATCTATGTTTTAAAAAGACTCATATGTAAGATGGGCCAAGTAAAACATCTGACAATGGTCTGACAATGGTACCAGTCTTGTAGGTGCATACAGAGAAAAAGCTTTCATCAATCTGACCAGCAGTAAGTGTCATGATCCCAATCCAGCCTGGTTTGTGTTGTAAAAGTTTGTTTCTCTTATGGTCGGCACAGTCTTTTCCTTCCTCCCGTATGTGTATTTGTTTATGTTAGCCACACGCTGACAGCGATTGTGGGATACTTCCACTGGAGTGATCTTGCCACTCGTTCATCAGCACAATTGTTCTCACCTGTTTCTTGTTCCCTTAATTAGTTTTTGTCCTTTATATTTTCCTTGCGCCTTCTGTTTGGTGCTATATAGCTGTTTAGTCCTGCAAGTAGTTGCACTGTTCCTGTCACTCCAGTACTGTGTGTTCCTTTAGTTAGTTATCTATAGTCTTGTGGATTCTGTAGCGTCTGCTTCATTTTGCAGTTGTTCTTGTTTTGCTTTTTGTTTTCCTTGTTCTTACCCTCCTTGACTGGCTTCCTCAGCTCACCTTCCTGAAGTCTGACATCTTTTTGGCCCTCTAATTCTTTTTATTCTTTATCCCTGCCACCCTCTGAAGTTTTTCCAGGTGGGTAGAGTTCTGAGCCAACTGCCTCTGGCCCAAGTTTCCATATTTCTTCCTCACCCGATCTCTTAGTTTTGGACTGGGTTTTGATTTTTCTTGCCTATGGGTTTGTTTTTGTTGCCTTATTTTTCCTAATAAATGGTTGCACCTGCAACTGACTCCTCCTCCTTTCTGGTTGTAACAGTTACGATCTGGTCAGAATGGACTTATCAGGTGAGGTAAAGACCCTTTGAGATCACCACTTACCCTGCAAGGAGTGATGCTGGGACAGCAAGTTTCCCAAGATTTGCTGGTGGCTGTACAGCTGAGTTTTGATTCTCTGGCCTTAGGGTATATTTCTGTTGCCTGATTTTTCCTAATAAATTGTTTGCACCGCTCCTCCTTTCTGGTCGTAACAGTAAGTTTACATGTGTTATAGACTAATCAGGTCTGTAAGATCGATCTTAAATTCATCATTGTGGCCAATTGAAGTCTTTAGACATCGTTTTGTGAAGTTGAGGCAATTCTTTCAATTCACTCAATCACCCTCAGAGTGCCCTCTGACCCTTTCGACCCATCCACCTTTTTCTCTGCGCCATATTACAGTTAGCGACTTCCTGTAGGATTTTGCACTTCTGTTTAGTATTTGTTATCAGCTAGTTAGCTGAATAGCTGAACAGTTAATGATCTGGAAAAAATTGTGCTGTTAAGGTCTTTCACAAGAGCCACAGAAAGCTTAAAAAACTCTCAAACATGAGTGTTACAACCACAAGTACAAGCCATTTAAATAGTATTGTCATGCCACTCATTACTGTATTCTGTACCTTTTAAATAATCAGAAATGTTTTTTACTTTATTACTATTACTATTGTATAGTACATCACCATTAATACATGAAACATATTTTCTCAGAGCTGATTTCATTATAATTGTATTATTTTATTATAATTGAAATGTAATTTCAATTATAATGTATTTATATGTATTTATATATAAATTAATAGAACTGAATTATTTATAACTACGTCTTCACATTAATCATGCAGCACATACACAATATTTAAATTTAATTTCTATATGTTTAACCACATGTAACCACACCGCAGTGTAGGTGTTTATAGATAGCCACCTTAAACAACACAACAGCAGCATGGCTACATGACCTACCTGGGCCAGCTATGAGGGAATATTCCACTCTCTCCACTACTCTCCTATTTTTGTAAAACCAAAACATTCCATTGATCATTTCTATACCCCCAGACAAAAAACTTGAAAATGTCAACATGTGACTGTTGGTAAGAGTTTCTTATTATCAATCCAGGTGGAGGCGCTGGGCATCTTTGTAGCATGAGGAACAAAGTAAAATTGTTTACTGTCTTCCTGAAATACTCTTGCCCATGCTGTGACCTAATATTGCTGTTGGTTGTTGACATTATGGACATTATGTCAAATATAAAGAGTCAAATTAAAAAGATTACAATGTCTGTTTCAGAGCTGTCTAAATAACTCAGAAATGCCTAACTAAAGGCATCAAGCTGAGAACCAGAAGTTGCAAAGCATATTATGGGTATTTTTGCATCTTGTGATAAAGGTGGCTACAGTACTAATTGATGTGAGAATGCATTTCATTTGCAACATAAAAAACTTTAGAAAAGCCTTTTAAAGAAGCCTTTAAAAGGTGCCTGCAAAATACATCATCAGCTTCTTGTTTTCAAGTAGCCTGTGAAGTCTGCATGTTAGTCAGGTCTAAGCATGAAGGATAATAGAAGATATTAGTACTAGGAAGCATTTATTACAGAGATAAGATAAAGAATGAGTTCAAAGAAAGTGTGTGCCACCTTGTCCGTGTTTTATTATGGCAGGTGACATACACAATGTGTGTTTTGTTTTGGAGTGGAGCATGCTTAAGAGAGCTGACAGTCTTTAGTGTGAATCGCTTCTGCTGAGGACAGTGTTCCCGCTTGGCTCTTTTAAATGCAGACAGGAGTTGGGCTGCTGCACCTCACAGATCGAATCCTGCTTCTGATGAGGCAGATTGATTTCTTCCTGTGCTTCCGTAAGTGCACTTGTTAGTGCGCAAGAACGCATAAATGAATTGGAAATGAGTTTTGCACAGAGTGTTTAATTTTTAATTGAATTGACCAAAAGCACCGTGAGTGAGGACTAAGTGAGGACTATCCTTTCACTTTTAGGTCTTCCAAGGACACAGTAATTTTCCCCTACAAGCCAGGACTAATAGTCTTGAACTACATAGACGACTGGCTAGTCATGGCCAGTTCCCAAGAGTTAGCTACATGGCATTGAGATGTTGTGTTAACTCATATGAGGTGCTTAGGGCTGAGACTCAACCCCAAGAAGAGTATGCTTTCTCTTGTCCAGAGAAATACTTTTCTAGGGGTAATTTGGGATTCCACTACCACCGGGGCACACAATTGTTTCCTGCATGTGTGGAGTCAATCCTTGGTGCTGTGGGTAGCAGTGGCCAATGTGATTCCATTGGGCCTGCTGCACATGAGACCGTTGCAGGATTCTTACAATGCACGCTTCCCTCACTGGCTGGGGTGCGGTTGTCGATGGCTGCCCAGTCAGCCTCGCTTACCCAGCTCCATTAGGGTTGGATGCCATGGTGCAGACATGGCCAAGGCTGGTGCAGACATTTGCCCTGAAAGCCTTGCTCCTGGAGTCTTAGCCAGGGTTCACCAGGACCAAGTTCATCTGCTATTGGTAGCACCGTTCTGGCCGACCTGAATCTGGTTCTTGGACATAATAAAAGTTGTTGTATAAAAATTGTATAAAAATGTTTAGTAACCACTTCTTAATCAATGCCTGTAAGGTAAATGTGTATAAGGTTTTGCAAAGTCTGTTTTATTTCGAAAATAGGTAGGTAATAGGTTTTTTAATATATATTTTTAGAAAACAACAATACTAGCCTCAAGTTTAAACACTGTTAACCTTATTATTTAAACCTATTAAAGATGTCAAACAACCTCTCACATTAAGTTGAGCACATACTGTTGCAGGCCAGGAGTGTTTGAATAGAACTTGTATCTGCAACTAGAGGTGTGATTATGTTATCAGCTGTTATCACTCTGTATGTATTTAAAAACACTGTTGTAGTTTTTCTATGTTTAAACAGATTTTTTTTATTTTCTGACAGTGTGAGCTGGATCACGTCACCTCTTAAATATAAGTAAGCAGTGAATTACATTTAAGAATGTTTTTCATTTTCATTTAAGAAGTTTTAACATTTAAGAATATAGTTAAATTCAAACAAGTTTGACTCAATTATTGACTAAGAAAATAGCTTTAACATACAACATGATCCGTAATGCATGCAGAAATGTTGCTGTTCTGAAGTTCTGTGAATGGGTTGTAAATGTTTTATTATGGTTTCAGCTCTTAGAAAGTTACTGATTTCAAGGTAGCATGCATTGTTATCATCAGATTTAGTCATTATACTCAGACAGAGGGTGACACTGTTGTTTTTTTATCTGCTTTTCTTGATGATATAACATTTTCTAAATAAAACAGGCTTTCAAAACCTTATGCACATTTACCTTAAAGGTAATGATTAAGGAGTGGACAAGGAGTGTTCTTTAATCAGAAAACTAGATGAAGACACAGAATGCTAATGCCTGATTTAGCAATTTTTAGGTTTGTCATTCTATGTTAATCAAGGCATAGTGCACACATTAGATTCATTAACACATATTTTAAATATATTCTTCATTCTGACTAGGTATACACACCCATACCTAGGACACACACACATACACACACAAAAACACACATATGCTCATAGTTCCTCAGTCAGGAAGAACTGTCTGATACTGTGAACACAGACTGAATGACTGTGTAACTTAATCATTAACACAAACATTAAGAAAATTTGTTTCTCTGGTTAGGTAGACACGCTGGCGTGTCTTCCCAACCAGAAGAATATCAGACAGAATGAAACCCTCCTCTCTTTGTTAATGTATGATTCTTTGTCCTAACTTATAGAGGAGGCAGAAGTGGACCTTTAGAGGTATTGATATATACACATTTGGATGATCTTCTTCCAAGAACAAGGTGGGGCATGTCCTTTAATCAGATGGAAGGAAACATCTGTTGTAGAAAAGTGGGGTCAGTCCCATGGTGAGGGTGAGATCCAAAGGTTAGAGCAACATAAAAATGTTCAGAAATAATATGAATGACAATTTAAATTTAAAACAGTCCAATTAGATGGAAATCCACCAACATTGTATTGGGTATAATATGCATGTTGATAATTTTAAAACTTTAATAAATTTACAAATTTGCCTTTTAATGTACAAAGTGCAAAAGTGTGATTATACTTAGCTCGTTGCTGTATTTCTGATGTGGCATCATGGTACATTGTTTCATTCCACTATGCACTGCACCTAGTTGAATGACAATAAAAAAATTATTGACAACTTGATCTGTGGGCCTTTTGCAGGTGACTGAATAAATTTGTCTTGTTTCACCTGACTTACCACACCTACCACCACAATAGCATCAAGTTCATCTAAGCTACTTGGTATTGTGTGAATCTGAGACCGGTCTGGAAGACTGTAAACTGTCCTTGGTGATTAATATAACCGTTCTGCCTGATTAAAATTCTGCACCAATTAATGGTGTGCATAGGCTATCGTAGACCTGATTGGTTCAGTCAAAGAGCAGATTGCAATTGTTTGGCTTACAGGTATTCCTGTTTCTATTGATGTGAGATATTGTGTGTTTAAAACTTGATCCCCAAACAAATATTATTTTCAAAAACTAACCAACCAAATAAAAAGTTGAATAAATAATGTCTGTCGTAAATGGCACATAGAGGTTTCAAGGGAAAGTTCTGGTTTTGTCCATTTTCAGAAGGCAGAGCACACACTGGAAGAACATCAAGAAACAATTGATACTACTGGCTATTAATCCCCAGAGAGCAAGGCAGACATACTTGTCTTAGTATTGGTAATACCATTTACAAAGCATGTAATGACACACAATCAGTGTCTGAAACTCTGAAACAGTTTTCTATTTTTTCGGGAAGCAGATACTTCTCTCAATTTCAGCCTAGATTAAAGACCCATCTCTTTACTCTAGCCTCCACATAGTCCTATGGATTTATTACTTAAATCCCTTAACCAATTGTTAGGCTGTACTAATTGCAGCTATAACATTGTGCTGCTGTCACTAGGCAGGTAATAAAAAATGTAGAATCTGAGTGTGTCCCAGGTTCCAGTTTACCTAATTAACACATGCTTCTGTCGGAATCTCTGTCTGTAACACTCCCCATTGCCTGACAATTGTCACTAAATCAGACCTGACAGTTTTTAAATCAATACAGATTGTGCCATCTCCATGTAAGTTGGAACAGCATATTTTGCTTAATATGATACCTGTCATCTATCATACTAATTCAATACATGTTGCATATTCGCAAAAGTACATACTGTTTTAGTAGACTGTCTGGATACATTACCCTTTCATAAACCATGATATAGGTATAAGCCTTTGCATGCAATAATGCATGCAGGTCCATTTATTCAAATGGTCAACTTTATATTTATAAACCAATTACAATTGTAGTATCCGTAATTAGTTTTACTAATATACATCATTTTATCTACAATAAAAGTCTGCAATAATACCATGTATTCTGTATTCTGTGTTGTACATTTCATTTTCTCCTGTTTCCTGTATTTTTATTTTCATTGTATGGGAAGCTGTTTTAAAACAATGCAACATTATAAAAGAGTGCTATATAAATTGAATTGATGAGAGTTCAGCGTTTTGACGCTTCAAAACACACAAGCATGTCAAGGTCCTGGCTTCCTGCTCGAAGTATTTCTTGATTATCTTGCCAGGATCCTGACATGCCCTGTGTTTAGTGTCAGAGCGTGCTGTTTGGATCCTGACTCCTTCTAGTCTTTGTTCTTGTTTCTTGGAGTCGGGATCTGAACGCATGCTCTAGGTCTTCGTCTCGTGTGGAAGCACACATGGCCTCTGTTTTGTTTACATTCGCCATGTGCTCTCCGGTCTTGAGTCTTGGCCCCACCCCCTTGTTCTCTTGTCTAGTCTGCGCTAATTTCGCGCACCGGTTAGTCGTTTGTCTTTGTGCTATTTAATGCTATTTAATACGTGTTTTCTGTCTTGTGCCGGTTCGGCTTGTATCGTCTGCGTTTCTTGGTACCTTGGTAAATGTGACTTTGCTATGTGCAGTTTTGTCATTCGTAACTTTGTGATCTAGTTTGCCAGTCTTGTCTAGTTTGCCGTGTCTTTGTCCAGTCGTGTTTTTCTTTCGCTGGTTTTTTCGGTTTTTGGTTTCGCTTTTTGCTCCGTCTTTTGGGATATCTTGGGTTCCGTTAAGCTTGTGTTTGGTTATCGTTTTGCCCCCTCGTGGGATGTTGTTTTGTTCATTTTTGTAAATAAAGACTTAAGTTTAACGCTGTTTGCGACTGGGTTCGTTTCTCCCCGCCTGACGAAGCATCCATCATAAAAGTAACCCATATGGCTCAAGCGGGTTAGTACATGTCCTCTGAAGTGAAACGATGCATTTGCTAGAGAAAAGATTAATATTTTGAGATCATTTAGCAATTGTCATGTCGCATTCCAGCTAGCAGCTAGACTTACTAAATGACAACGAACTGCAATGTCACAGGCACATAATTTCATTACCATTAAATTACCAATTTACAACGTCACCATTACGTTGTCCCAAGTAATGGTAACCAATGTGCAAGCAAAAACGGTCCAGTTACGTAATATATTCGTTCTATTTTGGTTACTAACTAGTACAGTAAATTGCAGAAAAGGCCTGCTATGTATATAGAGATATTAGTGTCCCCTTGTGACTTTAAGAGGTATTACGCTGAGGACTCAGCATTTCCCTTTAACGATCCCTTTAACCTCATTAACTATACGCAGTTCAGTGCACGGAGAGTCTTCACTAGTGTTACGCTGCTGCTGCTGCTGTTGTTCCTGCCGAATGCGTTCACATACAAGTGCGTAACTGTGTATGTTATTTTTTTAAACAGCCGTAATTCGAATGCATAAGTTGTTATCATTAGTGGATAATTATAATCGGCTATGTGCTCCACACGCATTGTGTATTGCATCACCCATGTACGGCGCTAGTGAATGTGTATGAGAGATGTTAAATAGCGTTATTGGGGTGTTATATTGTAAACTGTTAGTTACTTTGAGTTTGTATGTATTATTTACTGTATAATTGAGATGGTTGTTATTTCTGTTTTTTAGAACCACTCACACTACGCATATACACTCTACTACCTGTCTTACGATAATCTACTCAACCAAACTGGAAGACTGTAAACCCTCTACAAGCCTAAAATCGTTAAAATGTACTTCGTCTCTGACCGGACGACTTATGTCTGCTTAATTTCCATCAGCATTTACACTAGGCTATTTCACACAAACAGAACGTCCCAGGCACGTAACTGAATTACTATTAAATTAATTCACAACTTGGTCTTAAACCCAAAGGTTTGTGTAAAACATATCCAGTTACAACACTGGAAAATCAAAGTAGATTAAACACTACGTATGCTGCTCTTTTAAAGTTGTACTGTATGGGAAATAGCCTACATAACAGCGCGCGCCTCTCGCGTTTTCACTCAGAGCATGCAGGGCACAACATCCTCTGACAGGACTCCAAAGTGGGACATTTATTTCACAACAACTTATATCAATGTCTTAGGAGTTATGAAAATAACATTTTAAAATTACATATTAACTTATAGTTTAATATCACAATATTTCCTCTGACAGGAAATTTTCTTTTATCAGGTGAGACACTCAGTATTGGCTCCAATGGTCATCCCGCTCGTAATAACATTTTTAAAAGACAAAAATAACTTCTCAAATACTGATCTAGGAGAACCATCTATCATGTCTACGCTAATGTTTGGATTTGCTACACTCACCGGCACTGATAGGCATCGCGAGGGTTTTACAAAAATGGCGCAGTTTTCCACCTTTCGTAAAAACTGGGAGATGAGAAGTGTAGCCTCAGTTCCTGGATCTACTTCGAGTGTTTGAGCACAGCATTTAAAAAGGAAAGTGTCAATTCAGTGCAGTTTAATCAATGTTTTATCAAAATATTTAATCACTGTGCTTCCTGTGAAAAAGTGTCCCATTGTTGTTGGTTCCATTGTTGGTGTGGAGGTTTGTCCTGGAGAACGATCATGCTGGCCAATCTCTGCTTTTGCTCTGGACTATTTGCGGTGGTTCTGATTGGATTTCTATTGTGGATTATGCAGAACTCAGCATCGGGGTATCCAGGATTCTCTCTGGTAGCACCTGGGAGACCATTTTTGTGTTCTGCCTGTCTCAAGTTTATTAATTATGTGCACTCATGCTTGAATCCTCTGTTTATTGCTGTGACAGAGGCAGCCAAAAGGCACAGGAGAATATTAGTCAGGATGAAAGAGAGAAAGAACAGACTGACCCAGAGAGTTAAGGAGAATAATCTTCAGAAAACACAAGCCCAAGAAATCCCTCAATTTTCCTTGTCATCTTTGTCTAATGCTCTTGCATTCTGCATGATTATAGCTAAATAATTGAACTGGAAAAGTCCTTGGACACCCAGCTATGTTCATTAGATGCATGATGCTTTTATTCAAACAGAAAATCTGGCAACACTTCCTATCATACTTAAAAATAAAAATAAAAAAGATAAAATAAAGGTGTAGGTAACCATTCCTTTGCATTTGGCCTTTACAATTTTTTACGACAACAATAAAAAACAGTTCCCTTTCAGTCAGTCACATTCAACATTGTCAACATACTGACGTATGGGGTCTTGCCTTGCTTGAAAGCCCAATCACCTATGAGTAGTAGATAAACTTGCTAATGAACATTGGCCTGAGAATAAAAAGTCAATGAGCATTGGGCAAAGAAGTTGCATGCCCCTTGCATTTGAA
>JAZGTH010000692.1:0-10522 GCA_036877525.1 Chromobotia macracanthus
CACACACACACACACACTCACACACACACACACACACACACACACACTCACACACACTCACTCACACACACACACACACACTCACACACACACACACACACACTCACACACACACTCACACACACACACACACACTCACACACACACACACTCACACACACACACACACACACACACACACACACTCACACACACACACACACACACACACACACACACACACACACACACACACACACACACACACACACACCTCCTTCACTTCCGTACACGCAGATGTGAGGACCCTGTTTGGACGTGATGACTCGCTCTCCCTTCCACGTCCCCGCGGCGCGGATATCGTCCAGCTCCCTCCGCAGGACCGCCCGCGCCTGATCCGCCGCAGCGTGGCGTCTCTGTACGTGACCGGCGCACGAGCGCACGACGCTCCGGACCGGCGCACCGACACGGTGAGCGGCAGCGCGGAGAGACATGTCCCCACAAGTGTGACCGGAGGACGAACACACACCAGTTCACGGCAGATACGTCACTTCAGTGGGCGTCGACGGTATGGACCAATCAAATGCGGCTACGTCAGCGCGTTTGCGTCAGAGGGTTTAGCTCCGCCCCTTTCTGTTTCTTTTAGGGGAGCGGATCAGACGCTGTAGAGACGCGAGTGACTTTAAAACATTATCTCATTCTGGCGTTTCTTTTCATATCTGCTTTATTTTATTTTTATTTGATTTATTCTGCGTTGGGCTCCTTTTTTCATTGTCGTCATTACATGTCGAATTATTGTGCATTTCACAAACAACTGATTGCAACATCCACTTTATTGATACGTGACATTAGCAATGCAATTTTAATAAATGGTAAAACCACTTCATTTTCATTACTAAACAAGTACGAGGGATGACAGGAAAGCTCACATAAATAATAAATGATTCCTGACTTTGACCCACACCCGTGCCCTCCGGTGCTTACGTAGAACAACACGTCATATTGGCGGGAACGTGTTTCCGTGATAACAGCTCTGCAGCAGCGCACATTCAGTGTTAACAGCACTTTGTAAATGTATCTGATCTCATTAAGTTATGGAAAAGCTTTATGCAGTAAATCTGACTGTCAGAAGAGGGGATAACTTTATAATGGTAAGCAGTTCCTGTGATGTTTTTAATACAATGGGCTTTTTTTGGTTCTTATTTGGAGAGCAAAACCATGTCACCGTGTCCCCTGTGAACACATCGGTTTAATGTTCATGTTGATGTAATTGTTACTTAATGGAATTGGCTGCAATTCCTGAGAACTTCATAACTTTTGGGAAGTCGGTTTTGGATAAAAAATAATGCAAAATACATAATGTTTAATCTCTGACATCAAACCAGGGTTTATCATTCATTTTGCAGTAAAAACGTTTATAATGAAGCACAAACGAATCTGTTTCGGTGCTCGATTTTATTGCACGAGCTGCTTCTGCCAACGCGCGGGCACGTTTGTGAACGCTCTTGTGACGTCATGCGTGAGAGAGGCGTGCTCTGCTCGCGGGAAATACGAAAGTCTTCCTGGTTCTCATTCAGAAAAACACAAACGCGCTTTTTAAAGACGGATGATACAAATGGAAATCAATAACGCAGGTCAGATCGGTGCTGTAATACCGTCAAACAGCGTTCATACTTACCGTGATAGTGACTGTGTGTCGTCTGCTGATGTTGTCTAACTAGGTGTCGTCTACTGCGCAGGTTTTCAGAACTTTTCGTTCGTATAAGAGTTGAAAATGCAATGTGAAGCGATTACATGCAAATACAAATAATGGAAATTTATTGTATGTACGTCGATGGATATTAGCGAACTAACTTGGTTATTTAGAAAGATCGAGTAAAGTACAGATTAGCACACCGAGATTACGTCTGATCTGTATTATGGCGATAATGGTGATCTTTTCGAGACTAATTTAAGCCTGACGTAAGTGTTTATTCTCAACACAGGTGACGTAACTGCTCGACTGCGGCGCTGGGTGAGACGCGTGTGGAGGGTCTTGCGCTGCTGTGGGACTGAGAACCGCGGTGTGTGATTGACTATGTGACTGTTTCTCTTTAAAATAATCCTTATAAACGCTATAAGAAAACTTCGAGTTCAGATGGTGTGTCGTGTGTTAACAGAGGTCCAGCTCTCGGTTGAAGAAACAACGCCATCCGCTGTGCGACCCTGGAGTGACCCCGTCAGTGAAGATGATCGCATCAGCTGAGGTGAGACGCGCCTGACTGTAAATGAATTATTCAAGATGACCTGTGCAGTTATAAGTGATTTAGTCATTAAAATACATTTCGATTAAATATATTCCACTTGTGCCCTCTGTTAACATGGCCTGTTTGCTAATGGACTCTTCACTGATTTTTCACACAGAACACATCATCTGATCTAGGTAAAAAAGTGGCTTACACTGAAGAAGAATCCCTCAAGTCATCTTTGCTCCAGCCCCCATATCTGTCCCAGACCCAGACACAACAGGACCGTGTGTAGAGGGGAAAGGGACGGTATAGAGTATAAGAAGGAGCTTGTGATGAGTAAATCCTAAAGCTTGTGTCACCCTCTCCTCGTGAGACTACACCCACCCCCATGTGACATCCGGGGTCTCAGTCACCGCTACTGTTGTGCCACCTTATGTTTTCAGTCTGGCAACGTCCTGCTCTACGCAACATCGTAACAACGTAGAAATGTGGGATGCTAGAGGGCTGTAGCAACGTTGTTGGACAACATTCAGAAACTGTAAGACGACATGGCAACTAATTTCTGTGGATTACCCATTTCTGTGTTGGTTATGTTTTATGGCTAATGTTTTGAATACAAATTCATTTTAATGCAAATGTAGCAAATTAATTTTAATAAACACCCTCAGGTATAAACTTTAAAAAGTAACAAATAGAGCATAGAGTGGACTCTCCACTGACAGCCCAGTGGTCATCGAAATTTAAAATGCTGATAGTCCCGCTTCAGGACAGTAACGTGTATGTCGTTCACTGGTTTTCTAGACAACCTAACCGCAATCTAAACGTCTGCTTCTGAATGTTGGTCAAAAGGCAACGTTGTTACAGTGTTGGGACAACCCTCACCACACAACATAGAAGCATTTACCTTTTGGACATGTTGTCACAACGTTAGAAGGTTGGCTATGTTGAGACAATGTTCTGTGTTTGCTGAGAAGCCGGCGCTCAAGAGCAGGGGCGAAGCAGCCAGTTTAAAAAATGGGGGGGCAGCTGTCAGGTGATGTGACCCTCATGTTCATATAATAAATTCTGAACAGAAAAATCAATTGGCGTTTCAGAGCACCATAGTGGCAGTTTTGGGAACATGCCATGAGAGCTTACAGGAACCTATTTTTGTGATATACTCATATTTGAAATAAAGGGCAGGGGACGTGCCCCCACGGTGCTACACGCCTGCTCAGGAGTGACGACATCTAATGATTGTGCCCAGAATTTGATCCAACTGGAGCCCACACTCCCCACAATTCAGATGTTTTCCAGAAAATATTTTGTTCAAGAAAAAAAATTAAAGCATGTGTTTTTTTTACCTCATGACTTCTCCCCCTTTTATTGTGTATAGAAAACAGTTTGAACCTGGATTTAAGGGTACAGCCATCTTATGGGCCAGTGTGCACAATGAAAAGCTGTGGCCATCATCTTTCAGTAATACATGCTGTAGTCTTGTCTTGATTACTATGCCACTTGTCTGAACATTTAAGGATGGTGTTCCCTTGGAAACCAAACCCACATGTAAAGTCAAAGTGTGTGTGGCTTCTGTGTTGTCACAGTCATGTGACGGCTCTCCTCCTTTTCTCAAGCGGCGGACGCATCAGGAGATCTTCTGCTCACCGTCCCGTGACGTGTTTATGAAGTTGAATTAATTAAATGACTTCATGATTGTGACTTCACACGTACATCAACAAGGAGCGATAACAGCGATGGAGGCCAGCGGCAGAGGTGAGATGTTTCAACAGCAGCAGCGTTAAACAAGCTCTTCTGTTTATAAACAGTGGCTGACTTCACCTGTTTTACAGCCATCACCGCGGCGCATAAGTTATCGCATTAAGTTATCACATCATAGTTATCACATCATAGTTATCACATTATCACATCATAGTTGTCACATCATAATTATCACATTATCACATCATAGTTATCACATTATCACATCATAGTTGTCACATTATCACATCATAGTTGTCACATTATCACATCATAGTTATCACATTATCACATCATAGTTGTCACATTATCACATCATAGTTATCACATTATCACATCATAGTTATCACATTATCACATCATAGTTGTCACATTATCACATCATAGTTATCACATTATCACATCATAGTTATCACATTATCACATCATAGTTATCACTTCATAGTTATCACATTAAATCGCACAGTGTAACTTGTGGCTCGCAGTTAATGGTGCGATTTCACGCGACTCTAGGATGACTGACCCTGGAACAGTTTGTAGATGTTGAAGACAAAACTTTTTGCGTCGCATGTAATGGTGCAGTTATCACGATGGTCTACTGGAAGAGATACGTCAGTTTGATGGATCTTCAGAGGCGTTTAGTAACCAAAACAACTTCTTCCTGTTTGCTTAGTTACTCACGCAGAAGTGGTGCATCTCAGCTATGCTTAAGTGTGAGAAAGCTTCAACTCACCCTTAAGCACAACTGAGATATAAAAGCCTCCAACTGGCTTAACATTGCAATACGTAATTGAACTGTATTGTCACATATAAATTATTTGTCATTAGCAAAATTAAATGTAGAAAACTGGGCACTGAACTGCGTGTGGAAGGCTCAGACTTACAACATCATAACAGGACACATACCCAGACAGATAAGTAACATGACAGTACAACAAATAAGACACACAGGTAAATGTAAGGTTACACATTAAGTGGAGGCATTGGGATAATAGAATAACTATCTATTACTTAACTTACAAATGATATAGTTTAAATGCCATCATGTCTTTAAACGTGCATGGAATTAGCCAAGAGATTTGGGTATAAGCCATAACTAGCATAATGAATGGTACACAGTGTTGTTGTTGTGTCAGTTTATCTTGTATAGTGTTAACAGCTATCAGGATCAGAATGAGTTTTGTGTGCACACATGCATAAAGAGTTTCCTCCTGTGGTTTCAGGAGCTCAGCATACTTACAGTATATACATAAACACAGGAAACAGAACAAAAATAAATACAGAGATAATGAAATAAAAATAAGTGATAAACATAATATTTGCGCGAATACGAGAAAAGCGACACGTCCCTAATTCAACGCGCAAATAAGCCGCAAAATACGGAAGCGTTGCGTCTTTTAAGGTGGAACGGATACGCAAATAAGAAGCCGCAAAATACGGAAGCGTTGCGTCTTTTAAGGTGGAACGGATGGCGCAAATAAGAAGCCGCAAAATACGGAAGCGTTGCGTCTTTTAAGGTGGAACGATGGCGCAAATAAGAAGCCGCAAAATACGGAAGCGTTGCGTCTTTTAAGGTGGAACGGATGGCGCAAATAAGAAGCCGCAAAATACGGAAGCGTTGCGTCTTTTAAGGTGGAACGGATGGCGCAAATAAGAAGCCGCAAAATACGGAAGCGTTGCGTCTTTTAAGGTGGAACGGATGGCGCAAATAAGAAGCCGCAAAATACGGAAGCGTTGCGTCTTTTAAGGTGGAACGGATAGCGCAAATAAGAAGTCGCGAATAACAAACTAGATTCAGCCTCGTTTTACACCGGCTGTTATTCAATAGGACAGTTTCAATACACCACTGCAACATCAGAGAGACGAGACAAGCACGGAAAACATCAGAGGTGAGAAGTTTTAATATTAATCAGTATCTAAACAATCTCACATTAAACATCTCAGTAACTCATTTCTCTGCAGGTATCATGTGTGAATGTTTCTGGAGATTCCTGCGCTGCTGTGAGACTCGTAACTCTGGTGTGTAACTAAAGGATTTTCTAAGTATTTTAATAAGTTATTAACGAGCATTATTTATGCTTTAATGCTGAACAGATCAGTGGTTTATGAGCACGTATGAACGCATATAAAAATAATAGTTTCATGACTATTATAGTCATGATAGTTTTCATTCATTTCTAAGATGTAAATGAAAGTTTCTGGTCAGGTACCCGGCCGCTTATATTTCAGGGAACTCATTAAATATGTTGTTTTAATATGTGTAAATGTTGTTTGTATGTATAATATGTGTAAATGTTGTTTGTATGTATAATATGTGTAAATGTTGTTTGTTTGTATAATATGCGTAAATGTTGTTTGTATGTATAATATGCGTAAATGTTGTTTGTATGTATAATATGCGTAAATGTTGTTTGTATGTATAATATGCGTAAATGTTGTTTGTATGTATAATATGTGTAAATGTTGTTTGTATGTATAATATGTGTAAATGTTGTTTGTATGTATAATATGTGTAAATGTTGTTTGTATGTATAATATGTGTAAATGTTGTTTGTATGTATAATATGTGTAAATGTTGTTTGTATGTATAATATGTGTAAATGTTGTTTGTATGTATAATATGCGTAAATGTTGTTTGTATGTATAATATGCGTAAATGTTGTTTGTTTGTATGTATAATATGCGTAAATGTTGTTTGTTTGTATGTATAATATGTGTAAATGTTGTTTGTTTGTATGTATAATATGTGTAAATGTTGTTTGTATGTATAATATGCGTAAATGTTGTTTGTATGTATAATATGCGTAAATGTTGTTTGTATGTATAATATGTGTAAATGTTGTTTGTATGTATAATATGTGTAAATGTTGTTTGTATGTATAATATGTGTAAATGTTGTTTGTATGTATAATATGTGTAAATGTTGTTTGCGCGTATAATATGTGTAAATGTTGTTTGCGCGTATAATATGTGTAAATGTTGTTTGTATGTATAATATGTGTAAATGTTGTTTGTACGTATAATATGTGTAAATGTTGTTTGTACGTATAATATGTGTAAATGTTGTTTGTACGTATAATATGCGTAAATGTTGTTTGTACGTATAATATGTGTAAATGTTGTTTGTACGTATAATATGCGTAAATGTTGTTTGTACGTATAATATGCGTAAATGTTGTTTGTATGTATAATATGTGTAAATGTTGTTTGTATGTATAATATGTGTAAATGTTGTTTGTATGTATAATATGTGTAAATGTTGTTTGTATGTATAATATGTGTAAATGTTGTTTGTATGTATAATATGTGTAAATGTTGTTTGTATGTATAATATGTATAAATGTTGTTTGGTCAGGATCACAAATAACGTTCTGACGTCATTATTACACCGGCACGAGTGCGTTCCCCCCTTTCGTCGCTCATTTGACATTTGTCGCAAGATTTCTGATATTTTTATTGATTAGAAATAAAGTTGCAAAGGTGTCTGTAAAGTTAAAAAAATACAATAAGCAAATAAAAAAAAGCGACGGAATAAAACAAGACGCTTCTAACGCCGAGGGTATTTTACATGTAGTAGAAATCACCGTGACGTCAAAAAAACCAGCACCACATATTCAGTGAAGGGCTGACTGTTCTGTAAAAGCAGCACGACAGATAAGTGTTAATAACAAGAGTTTATGTGACTGTGTCACTTGTTATAACGCCTGAGGTGTCGCCACAGAGCAGCAGACCCGGAATGAAGTTTCATTTACATGGACCAAGTGAAAAAGATTTGAGAAAGCAGCAGCTGAGCTGTAGAAGTTTAGGCTGTAGCTTCAATTTATTACAATTTATTACGGCATTAAGTGAAATGGATTTGACTGACGACGCCATGAAAAGTGAACAGGCGCATTTCCATCTCTTGGTTATTAAAAATATGGGCCCTCAAATCACCCCACAGTTCGCCCTGTACAGTATATAACGCTTTACAGACCATGTGCAATATGTGTTAATGTTACTAATGAAGGTTATTATATGAATTATACTTTATAAACATAATAAAGATAAAAGTGACCAAAATCATTTCTATATATACACGTTCTGCCAGACATAAAGCTTTCAGAGGAAGAAACATCACCAGTGTGTCATGATCTGAGCTCTGTCCGTCCATGGTTTGAGGATTATGGAGGAGATAATGAACTTCCCGTCATCACATCAGTTTAGGTGAGACAGTGACACTTTCATACGTGTGTGTAAACTGACAAACATTATATATACCATATATTATGACCATGACAGTATATGTGGACCCAGCAGTGTGTGCAGTGTGGTATGATAGACAGATAGATAATAATTTATTTTACATTTTGTTGATTCACTTCCCTCACGTTTTTTAGGGCCCCACGTGGACGCTGTACGTCTCTGTCCATGAAGAACCCCTAATGGTGGCGCCATGATTACTTTGTGATTGACACGTGTGGAGGCAAAGCGAGGCTTCGTGAAACACGAAGACAGTTGAGGCTAACCGGCCGTATTGTGTCGAGGCTTCAAAACAATCCGACACCCGTCTCCACGGTGACAACTGGTGGTCAGACAGATGTTTGTATCAGACAGAAAGTGTGTTGGAGAGCAGGTCATGGTCTCGACTGGCATGCTGCTGCGTTGGGTTTGAATTCTGGAGTGTCCACACCATGTCTGATAACCAGAGCGGCTCGTGTCTGATAACCAGTGTGGGTAGCATGACAACTGACAACTTACGGGTTTCCAATAAAAAGTCTCTCTGAACATGTTGTAGGTCTGAGCTTACTATACAAGGCCAAAGAAGAATACATTGGAATAGAGATCAATTCTATTTTAAAAAACAAATTGAATCAAATTCTACAAATATTTACAGACATTTCTAAAGAACTGGTCAAAGGGTTGGAAGAGTATACAGACCAAAATTTAAAACCCAGATTAGTTTAAAATTGCCCAGTGAGTTATCTGTGTGTTCACTGCAGAGTTAACAGCTGTAATAATAGGACAACAGCGGGTTGAACAAGTCACACTAAAGAAAGCATTAATAAACTTAAAGATTCTTCTGCTGCTTTACATGCACAAAATCAGACAGAGAATGGGTGTGCATGAAAATGAGTTATGCTATGTGTGTGGGTATCTGTTAAAGTATATGATGTGCTTTCAATATGTAGTAAATATATAGTATGTAGTAATATGTGATTTTATTTAGACACTTTAAGAAAGGGGATATTTAGGAAAAGGCTTAATGGACGGACAGGTATACAGAGCACTATTCAGGTTTAAATATGACACGGTCTATAATATAATAATATAGTAATGTAATGTAATGTAATAAGAGTCATGCCAGTGTGATTGTGTAAGCAGTACAGCAGGTGAGCGCCTGCACAAGAGCGCATGCGCGGGTCGACTGTCACACACGCTCCGCTGGAGTTATTCAGACAACTGCGTTTCCATCCTATTTCACCAATATGAGCGAGTTATTTGTGAGGACACAGAGACGTCGATCAGCGGGGTGTTATTGTATTGGGTCTTGTGATGTTTTAACACAATAAAAGGCGGAAGTAAGTTGATCTCGTTCTTTGTCCTCGGCTGAGTATTTAAAAGGTGAACACCATTAAAACGATGAATACTTGAGAGATGGAAATAACGCTGAGGTTTAGCGGCCTGGTTTTTTAAATAACCAAATAAATAATAATTTAAATAAATAATAATTTAATAAATAACATTTAAATCATGGCAGAGGTGTGGGTTGTTTGCCCATATTTCGCATTGTGCAGTCATGCTTTTATAGCTGGACTTAATATGCACAATGTTTAAACGACTCGTAATGCGAAATACGACGTGAATCGACTTCAATTCGCTTTTGTTTCTTTAATGGCGACCGTCACGCCGCTTTTACTGACATCAGAACGAGGTGAGTTGGTTGTGACGTCACACGGGGCGTGATTTCCAAATCTACCGTCAATGGCCAGGAATTATTTTTGTAAAGTTAATTCAACTTGACTTTTTATATTTAAACCATTTTAATAAAGGCGAAGCAGATAATGACAACATGATACCTTCGATACGAATAACACAAGCAAAAAAGTCACTGAGATTATTGGGTTGACTGTCTGAGCACTTTAAAGCTGTAAGCTTGTAACCAAATCAAATAAAGTCTACAGAAAAAAACAACTTTGGTTAAATTCTCGGTGGTTTTGGTTGTTTTACGCGACTTCCGCACGTTTCGACGGATTGTCCGCACCTGGGTGCGCGCCGGGCGGCTTGTGTGCACCGCGCATGCGCGAACGCGGCGTGAGTTTGAGGTGAAGTTGACGCGCAGGGAGGAAGACCGTCGTGTGTTTTGTGTCCAACTTCTCACAAAGTAACTTAATACGCAGATCGCAACGTTTAAAGATTAATAACAGATATGGATCCCGGCCACAGAGGTGAGTTGTCGTGCTGTAACTCTTCCCGTGTTTATAAACAGAAGACGACACCTCTCACCTGTGCGATGTTATTATCGTCCCGTTATCACCTGCGGCTCTGAGCTGAGACTGGCTTATAATCACTTGTGCTCGTGTGAAATCGCACTGTGATGA
>JAZGTH010000693.1:0-10469 GCA_036877525.1 Chromobotia macracanthus
GGTATTTAACCTTAGTCACTGGTGAACACACACCCGGAGCAGTTCTGTGTTCAGTCATTTAATCATAAGCCTCGGGTCAGGTTTATGAGATCAAATTCAGCCCAGTGCTTTAGATATGCAAACACTTACAGTGACTGAACACTTGAACTTACTACACACTATGAAAAGTATTGTGTAATCTGATGTTAACGCCCTGTTTACATGTATCTGCTTCCTTGTTTGTGTCATACATTATACTAGAACAATTATACTAGAATAGCATTAAAAAAACACACACACACTCACACACTCTCACAGACTCACACAGACTCACACAGACTCACACAGACTCACACAGACTCACACAGACTCACACAGACTCACACAGACTCACACACACACAGACAGACAGACAGACTCACACACACACAGACAGACACACACACACACACACACACACAGACAGACTCACACACACACACAGACTCACACACAGACTCACACACAGACACACACACACAGACTCACACACAGACTCACACACACAAACACAGACTCACACACACAAACACAGACTCACACACACAAACACAGACTCACACACACACAAACACAGACTCACACACAAACACACACACAGACAGACAGACTCACTCACACACAGACTCACTCACACAGACTCACTCACACACAGACACACAGACAGACACACAGACAGACACACAGACAGACACACAGACAGACACAGACAGACATACACAGACAGACACACTCACATCCCACACTCACACACACTCACTCACCTCACTCACTCCTCCTCACACACTCCCGCTCCCACTCCTCCACACTCCACACACACACACTCACACACACACACACACACTAAAAAAAACACACACACACACACTCACACACACACTCCCTGGTCACACACACACACACACACACACACACTCCACACACACACTCACACACACACACACTCTCTCCCACACACTCTCTCACACACTCTCTCACACACTCTCTCACACTCTCTCACACACTCTCTCACACACACTCTCTCACACACTCTCTCACACACTCTCTCACACACTCTCTCACACTCTCTCACACCACTCTCCCCACACACACACACACACTCTCTCACACACACACACCACTCTCTCTCTCACACACACACACCCCACACTCTCTCTCTTACACACACACACACACACACACACACACACACACACACACACACACACACACACACACACACACACACACACTCCTTCACTTCCGTACACACAGATGCCGAGGACCCTGTTTAGACGTGATGACTCACTCTCCCTTCCCACGTCCCCGCGGCATAATGTCGTCCAACTCCTCCGCAGGACCGCCCGCGCCTGATCCGCCGCAGCGTGGCGTCTCTGTACGTGACCGGCGCACGAGCGCGACGCTCCGGACCGGAGCACCGACACAGTGAGCGGCAGCGCGGGAGAACTGCTGTCCCCACAAAGCGTGACCGGAGGACGAAACGAAGAAGTTCACGGCAGATGCGTCACTTCAGTTGCGTCCCCGGTATGGACCAATCAAATACGGCCGCGTCAGCGCGTTTGCGTCAGAGGGTTTAGCTCCGCCCCTTTCTGTTTCTTTTGAGGAGCGGATCAGACGCTGTAGAGACGCAGTGACTTTAAAACATTATCTCATTCTGGCAATTCTTTTTTATATCTGCTTTATTTTATTTTTATTTGAATTTATTCTGCACATTAGGCTCCTTTTTCATTGTCGTCATTATGTCGAATTATTATTACATTTCACAAACAACTGAGTGCAACATCCACTTTATTGATACGTGACATTAGCAATGCAATTTTATTTTTATGCATTTTTTATGCATTTTATTACCTAAACAAAATTACGAGGATGACAGGAAAGCTCAATAAATAATAAATGATTCCTGACTTGACCCTGCCATTTCCCCTCCGTGCTTACGTAGAACAACACGTCATATTGCGGGAACGTGTTTCGTGATAACAGCTCTGCAGCAGCGCACGTTCAGTGTTAACAGCATTTTGTAAATGTTCCGATCTCATTAAGTTATAGAAAAGCTTTATGCAGTAAATCTGACTGTCAGAAGAGGGGATAACTTTATAATGGTAGGCAGTTCCTGTGATGTTTTTTAATACAATGGGCTTTTCTGGTTCTTATTTTGAGAGCAAAACCATGTCACCGTGTCCCCTGTGAACACATCGGTTTAATGTTTATGTTGATGTAATTGTTTCCTAATGAATTGGCTGAAATTCTGAAGAACCTCATAACTTTTGGAAGTCGTTTTGGATAAAAAATAATAAAAATACATCATGTTTAATATCTCTGACATCAAACCAGGGTTATCATTCATTTTGCAGTAAAAACGTTTATAATGAAGCACAAACGAATCTGTTTCGTCTCGATTTTATTGCACGAGCTGCTTTGCCAACGCGCGGGCACGTTTGTGAACGCTCTTGTGACGTCATGCGTGAGAGAGGCGTGCTCTGCTCGCGGGAAATACGAAAGTCTTCCTGGTTCTCATTCAGAAAAACACAAACGCGGAGCTTTTAAAGACGGATGATACAAATGGAAATCAATATCGCAGGTCAGATCGGTGCTGTAATACCGTCAAACAGCGTTCATACCTACCGTGACAGTGACTGTGTGTCGTCCGCTGATTGCCAACAGCTGCGCAGTTTTTAGCCGGGCGACATCCCAACTTTGTTCGTATAAGAGTTGAAAGATCAGTGTGAAGCTAGAGATTGGTTTACGTTTCTTCAGTTCCTTCTTAAGACAGTCATGCAACGTCCATTCATCTTTCTAAAGAATTAAATAAATATTCACCTGTTCGTAATTGTGATTTCTGTGTGACTTTTTGGGAAGTCAAGAGGAGTCAGAAAAAACGTTTTGGTGTGTATCAAAACCACGTATATATACGCGATATAATACAGTAAAGATCTCTCTGCTGTGGATCTTGATTGCTGATGCATTATATTGTATTGTATTATATATTTTTTTTATTTTATATATTTATATATATATATACACACACACAATATAATACAGTAGAGATACATAGAGTAAAGATCTCTGTGCTGTGGGTCTTGATAGGTGATGTGTTGAGTACTATGACCCTGGATCTTCAGCAGGTGTCAGCTGTGTGTTGTAGAAATTGAGTCTGTGACTGTATACAGTGTGCGGTAGTGTAGTACGGTGCTGTACATGGTAGACGCATGGTAGGCATGGTACAGTACAGTACGGCAGACAGTGTACGGTAGACGGTAAAATGACGGAAGTGTACAGTACAGTACAGTACAATACAGTACAGTATACAATACAGTGTACAGTACAGTACAGTATACAGTGTACAGTACAGTACAGTATACAGTGTACAATACAGTGTACAGTACAGTATACAGTGTATGAGTGTACAGTACAGTATACAGTGTACAATACAGTGTACAGTACAGTATACAGTGTACAGTACAGTATACAGTGTACAATACAGTGTACAGTACAGTACAGTATACAGTGTACAATACAGTGTACAGTACAGTACAGTATACAGTGTACAATACAGTGTACAGTACAGTACAGTATACAGTGTACAATACAGTATACAGTACAGTGTACAGTACAGTGTACAATACAGTGTAATACAGTATACAGTACAGTGTACAATACAGTATACAGTACTGTGTACAATACAGTACAGTATACAGTGTACAATACAGTACAGTATACAATACAGTGTACAATACAGTGTACAATACAGTATACAGTACAGTATACAGTACAGTGTACAATACAGTACAGTATACAGTACAGTGTACAATACAGTACAGTATACAGTACAGTGTACAATACAGTACAGTATACAGTATACAGTACAGTATACAGTACAGTGTACAATGCAATACAGTACAGTATACAGTATACAATACAGTACAGTATACAATACAATACAGTACACAATACAGTATACAATACAGTACAGTGTACAATACAATACAGTATACAGTACAGTGTACAATACAATACAGTACAGTATACAGTATACAATACAGTACTGTATACAAACAATACAGTATAGTATACAGTGCACAATACAGTATACAATACAGTACAGTGTACAATACAATACAGTACAGTATACAGTACAGTGTACAATACAATACAGTACAGTATACAGTATACAATACAGTATACAATATAATACATTATGTTATACAGTATACAATACAGTACAGTACAGTATACAGTATACAATATATTACAGTAGTATACAGTATATAATACAGTACAGTATACAGTATACAATACAGTACAGTATACAGTATACAATACAATACAGTACAGTATACAGTATACAATACAGTATACAATACAATACAGTACAGTATACAGTATACAATACAGTGTACAATACAATACAGTACAGTATACAGTACAGTATACAATACAGTATATAATACAGTGTACAATTAAACATAAATTTACAGTATACAGTACAGTATACAATACAGTATACAATACAGTACAGTATACAATACAGTACAGTACAGTATACAATATAATACAGTGCAGTATACAGTAGGTGGCGACATGCACGTGATTAGCGCCAGAAAAAGCCTGCGCGAAAAGAGCTTCGAGGTCTCAACCAGACATGTCCATGCTGAGTTATTAAAATAACACCGTTTAATGATATTTAACTAATATGATGGCGCTTTTATTTTTAAAAACACAAAGATGCCGATCAACGGGGTTTCATTGCATTGGCTCGTGTGATATTTTCATTGATAAAGAGGCGAAGATAAGTTGATCTTATTCATTTCTTGAGCTGATCGACAAGATAAGGGAACAGGTTTAAAAGGTAAGAGTTTTAGAGATGTTTCTAGAATAAGTGAAGTGCCCTGATTTACAGGCCGGGTTTCTTGAGGCTTGTTTTACACTCCGTGTTCGTGCTGCGCGCTTGGTTCTGTGTTGTCGTCACGGCGGCAGTGACGTAGAGGCGAAGACGCGTGAGTTCAACGCGCCGGCGGATCCTCCGCGTACAGTCCCGCCCGTGACGTGTTTCTGAAGTTTAATTCAGTAAATGACTTCATGATTGTGACTTCACACGTACATCAACAGGGAGCGATAACAGCGATGGAGGCCAGCGGCAGATGAGATATTCAACAGCAGCAGCGTTAAACAAGCTCTTCTGTTTATAAACAGCAGCTGACTTCACCTGTTTTACAGCCATCCGCGGCGAAGTTGTCGCATTAAGTTATCGCATCATAGTTATCACATTATCACATCATAAAGTTATCACATTAAGTTATCGCATCATAGTTATCACATTATCACATCATAGTTATCGCATTATTATCGCATTAAAGTTATCACTTGTGGCTCGCAGTTAAAGGACGACCGACACCGGAACAGTTTGTAGAGATTAAAAGAGAAAACTTGCGTCGCATGTAATAACGCGATTATCGCGATGAGTTTAGTAACCAAAAGCTACATTGACTTTATTAAAGCTGAAATCGATTTCCGTGAGCAGGTCGCGCGTTAGACGGGATCGTTGTCGCGTCATAGACTCGGTCACTGCACGGCTTTAGTGACGTAATAGCGCCGGTTTATGAAACGCATCTGCGACTTTACTTGCGGTGTTTTCGTGCACAAAAGTCGACAAATAACACGATGAACTTCCTGTTTGTCTGCACACAAACCTCGCAGAAGTGATGCAGAATGAAGAGCCATAACATACTCACGGTCACGTGATTCACATCACGACATTCATCATTTACACATTGCAGCTGGATAAAATGGAGTTGGTTGTCGTAAGGTGTCTGATTGTCATTTGCAAGTATGAACCTTCTTGCATATAACATTTAACCACTTAACCTGGTCTGGTCCGGGTCTGGTTCTCTTATTGGTGATGAGCAGGATTTGTCGGATCTGTTCCTCCCTTGTGGCGTAGCCTGAATATTTTCTGCTAAAAGAGTAAATGTACTAAATCCTTACGGCTTTACCGCAGACGGAGCGCTTGATCGTGTGTGGAGGTTTCGAGGAGGATTGTGAGACTTCTGCGCCTCTGTGGGTCTGATCTCTCCGGTGAGTTACTGGAAGATATGAGCACCAACACTTTATAAACCCCAATTAACTCACTCATGAACACTCATTAACCTGTTAACTAATGGGAACTGGAATAAAACATTTAAACATAACATGTAACGTGCTGTGTTGTGTTATTCTGTTCATTTCTTTATAAACGCTGAGACAATTAAAGAATGTTCGTTGTAGTGTTTTATCAGAAATCAAACTCTCAGTGGAGGAAACGTCACTGAGCTCCAGTGCCGTCCATGGTTTGAGAATGAAAATGAATTCATGGTGAGAGAAAAATCTGACACTTCATTTACAAACTGTGCCGATCAGGTTTGAATTTTTCTATTGGTTGAGAGAGAGAGAGACTATAACAGACCAGGATCTGTAAACAAACTCACGTTTTCTTCATCTTCTCATATAGATGACTGCTTTAATGAATGAAGATGGACAAACCACTGACCCACAGCTGAACTGAGATGAACAGCTTTCAGAAGAACATCTGAGTTCTGCTGGATCATGTGATCAAGCTTCTCAATCTGTTTGCTTTATAAGCTGTTGACGACTGTCTCTTTACATTTCCATGTACTATGTCCATCTTCATCTTCACTATCCCTTGCTGGTGGAAAAATCTCCCAAACTCTGTTCCGTCTGCTACATCTCTCACTACATTCAAAAACTGGCTAAAAAACCCAGCCTCTCTGCCACAAACACCTGACACAAGTGGCATGAAAAGAAAATACTACGCTTTGTTTCTCCTCTCTCCCAAACAGGTATTGCCTCTCAGCACAGAAATGATAAATGATAAAATTGTAAACGTATGTACAGGTGATGTTATTGCGCCTCTGATTTATCGCTTGTTTTTCTCACCTTGTAAGTTACGTTTAGCAGACGAATTTGATGCCAAGAACAGAACAAGGAAATTAAAAAAGTATATGTATAATGACAACTATGCACTATGCAATTATGTATTCTGCATATATATATGTTGCCTTGAATATCGGTGAATATCAGTATTGCTGTTACGTGGGGTCTCAGGTTTAGTGTTGTCGCGATTTCTTTTATCTTACGTGGAGTTCTTTATTTTGGTACCATTTCATTTTTGGTTTATTTTTTGTGCTGTTATTACACTGATCATAGGCAACTGTTCCTTTGTCTCAAACTTGACACACGCGTTTTTTAGATCGCCCCAGTAGATGGAACGTTCAACACCTAAAGGTTGGATTTGTTGATCATCTTTGTTTGCAGTAATACTTGCTGCTATATTATGTTTTAATTACTGTAACACTTGACCTTTCCAGTAAGAGGTGCAATATTTGCTTGCCAGTTATGTTGTTTTTAGGTACGCCACTGTCATTTCTGATCTCATCAGCTTTCTTCAGGATCCAGAGGTCTGTCAGATCTGTCATACAACACATCTCTCTGTCCCATTTCAACTTTAAGAGTTATTGTGCTTTCTGTTATAGTCCTGCGGTTATAGACATACAGTACTGTTGTTTATTAGCGCTTTCTTTATTGATATACGTTTAATCATACTTGTAAAACTTATTTTTCTCTGACAGATGTACTGTTTGTTTCTTTTTATAGGGAGTTTTGTAAAATTATGAATTTTGCATTGATTTTATTGATATTTATAAAGGGCTTTTTAGAAAACAAACTCTAGAACTTTGGTGTTATAGATTTAGTATGAGATAAATAGATAATGTAATAAAGCTGAAATGTTTGTACAGTAAATGCAAAACATGTATGAACCACAATGAACAATTACATTAATTTTTATCTATGTCCTGGGTTTTACATTGCTCTTAATATTGTACAAAATAAAAAGACTTTGAGAACATGAGAGTACATCCATCACTTCCCAAAAACCTTCAGTGTCACAAGGTGCATTATTCTGCTCTCATCACAGCCTCACTACAGTAAGTATCACCACGTCTTTTAAAAATATACGAAAAGTACAACAATATACAGTCATGCAATCACAGTTCTACAAAATCACTCCACATGTGTCTGTTTAAAGGTGTTAATATAATACTAGAGGTCATGCAAGTCGGTTTCATGTCTCTTAACAGGCCTGTTAATGTGGTGGGAGAGCTACAATTGTGTACTCATTTATTATTTTTCTGAAAATGAGTGATTTTTCTACATGAGCGATTAGGAAAGCAGTCAGTCAGTGTGCAGGATTATTCGAGAAAAAATAAAATCAATGTGATCAATAAAAAGACTCGGCACTCAAATATATAATTATAACTCGGAGGATGTTCAATATCGTATCATTAAAAACATTGTGGTTCTATGTGCGTTGTGTGAATGAACACATCCATCTGTTGTTTTATTCATATGTAACGGTTATGCGCTATGAACGTAACAGTTATTGGCATTTGAAAACTTATAGCAAGTACAGATTACAGACCGGACAAATGGGCCAGGACCCGGGGCCTCAGACTGCCAGGGGCCTCAAGTTGAGAGGCAAGGCATTAACTCTTAAAAATTAGTAAACAATTTAACAAAATAGGATAAAAAAGAAATGTATTACAGTACATAAATGAGTGGTTTATTAGTTATGCATAGCACATTTAACACTTTCCTGTTACAGAAATAGTTAAGATAGGCAGATATACCAAGTTTACTATCAGATCCACGTCTAATAATAATACTCAGAACAGATATAAGAGCAAAAGTATACAGTGAGCTCCTAAAGCTCTATATCTAATAAGTAACAGGGCTGAATCTGCAGAAATCTTATTTGTGGGTCTTGATGGGTTTGTGATGAGAAACATTATATGATATATATGATAATGCAATACCTTCCTCCGGAAGATGGCGTGTAAAGGCGCTGCAATCGTGCTGAACACCACAGAAGATGAACTATAATTTTTTTAATCTGGCCTCAGCAACTATTTGATGGTGGTTGAAATGTGCTTTAATCACATTCAATATATTATATATTGTTAATATATGACATATTAATATATGACATATTATTAATATATGACATATTTTTTAATATATTACATATTTGTTTCTTGCAATATTTTAACTCATAAAGAGGCGAAAATGGGTTGATCTCGTTTCGTCCCTCTCGCAATAGTTTGTTGAATGGAGCGTCGGAGGATTTTAGCAAGCGCTTCACCTGCACTGTGGATATAATCTCATCACTGTGGGATATAATCATCACTGTGGATATAATCATCACTGTGACAGATGAAATGTGTTGTGAGAAAGGCTGAGATGTTTAAGTTTTCAGAAGGGAGGAAATGTAGGTCATTATGGCTCATAATATCGCAGTATCAGGGAATAATTTTTGGACGTCGTGTTTGTCAACCTGACTTACGCAACACAATGCGGGTGCGTGATTGGTAATGAACATTCTTCTTGTTTTGGCTTCTTCTCTTTGTATTCGGGTGTTTGTTGCCCATGTTCTTGTCATTCCTTAAACGACTTGAAGGAATTATTTTCATTGTGTATTTTGTCGTTATCATTGCAACGGCGTATGAAACGGCTTGTGAAAACCATGTTTTATGAAACCTATACGCGATCGATGACAAGTTAAAAGATCACGAAGATTACCACGACAGGTTGTAGCGAATTTCGGACTCGGTTTCCCATAAACCCTTGAGGCCCCGCCCGGCACCACTACGTCAGCTCGCAGCGCGCGACGCGTCCAAACACACACAAGACAGCGCGCGTGGACCGGGAGGTGGTTTGTGTTCAAAGTGAATAAAGTGTAAATAAATGGCAGTGATGGCGGACGGACGCGGAGGTGAGTCGCTTTGATTGCGTGAGTGTTATCAGAGAGTCCGTCAGTAGAGACGAACAGACGCGACCGGCGGTGATCGATTACCGTATCACGTTACTAATCACATCTGCTGTTATGCTCCAACTGACGGTGCATTTCACACGACTGCACGTCGAGTCTTCACTCAAATAGTTTGTAGATGCTGTTGAACAAACTTTTGGCGTCGCCTGTGATAAAGCTGCTGTAGATGCGTCGCCTGTGATAAAGCTGCTGTGATGCGTCGCCCGTGATAAATGCTGTGATAAAGCTGCTGCGATGCGTCGCCTGTGATAAAGCTGCTGTGATAAAGCTGCTGTGATAAAGCTTCGCTGTGATGCGTCGCCTGTGATAAAGCTGCAGTGATAAAGCTGCAGTGATAAAGCTGCTGTGATAAAGTCTGCAGTGATAAAGCTGCTGTGATAAAGCTGCGGTGATAAAGCTGCAGTGATAAAGCTGCTGTGATAAAGCTGCTGTGTATAAAGCTGCAGTGATAAAGCTGCAGTGATAAAGCTGAAGTGATAAAGCTGCTGTGATAAAGCTGCTGTGATGCGTCAGCCTGTGATAAAGCTGCTGTGATGCGTCGCCTGTGATAAAGCTGCTGTGATGTGTG